>JAJIBD010000699.1:0-528230 GCA_021461705.1 Cryptotis parvus | reverse complement strand
GACCCATCCCTTCACCAGTGTACATTTCCCATCACCAATGTCCCCTGCTTCCCCTCCTGTCCCACCCCACCTGCTTCTGTGAAAGATACTTTATTCTCTCTCTCTTTCTCTCTCCTTCTCCCCTCTCCCCTCTCTTTTGTTCAGTTATTCCAAATCTTGGTTCACCCTTGGGATGTTATAGGAATAAAGTAATTTATCCATTTCTTCGAGGTTCTCTAGTTTGGTGGCACGAAGTTTCTCAATGAAATCCCTGATGATCCTTTGAATTTCTGTGATTTTCTGTTGGGATGTTCCCCTATTTCATTTCTGATTCTGTTTATTGGGGTACTCTCCCTCTCTTTGTGAGCCTTGCTAGTGGTTTGTCAATCTTGTTTTTTTTTTTTTTCAAAGATCTAGCTCTTAGTTCATTGATCATTTAGTTTGTTTTAGGGAGTATTAATTTTTGCTCTAAGTTTTATTATTTTCTTCCTCCTGCCTGATTTTCTCTTTTTTCTTGGTCATTTTCTAAGACATTAAGCTGTGAAGTCAAGTTATTTTCCTGGCTTCTTTCTTGCTTCCCTGATGTATGCTAGAAAAACTATAAACTTCCTCTTAACACTACTTTAGCTGTGTCCCACAAGTTCTGGTAACTCGTGTCTTCAATCTCTCTTATTTCCAGAAATCTTCTGATTTCCTCTTTGGGACTAGCTTTTCAAAAAGAAGTCTGAGGTAACGTAAAGGGAAGACACAGATTTTGTATAACAGCATCAGTTAAGCTTTCTAACTGAACCCTGGGTAGATGAGGTTTCCTGTAATAAAATGATGGTTGGATGTTCAACATTCAAATGGCCTAAAGAGATATTTAGTAAGAGAATGTGGGAGTCAGATTCTGGTTCTGAGTTTGCAGATGATTTGCATGACCTTCCTGATGTATAAGAAAAGAAGTTAGTTTTTTTAAGCTCAAAGATGCCATCCAGTTCTAACATTCTGGGAGTCTATGGAGACTTCACATCTGGGATATGGTGAGAAATGACTGTAAGGAACATGGATCAGAAGGGGAATGCAAAAGGAAAAGCTAATGGGAAACACATGGCATGGATGACTAGAGGCAGGAAGGAAGGAGGTATGATCCGCAAGCCTGGGGGCTCCCCATAAAGTCTTCTTCACTTCTCTAGGGGCAAAACGTTTCCAAAATCACAACTGAGCACAAGCTTGAGAAGTTGGAAAGGCCTAACTCTCTTTTCCATTGCTCATAAGAACAGAGCAATTCTTAACCCATCCACTGATATGGAAACACCCCTGTGAAGAAAACAATTCTATTATTATTTGTTTATATATGAGATAACCAAGATTCCAGGAAGGTAAAAGTTTACCAAGATTTATCACATAGGACTGCATTGGACAAGTCCCAGTATTTTTTAAAATCTGCTCACAGGTCTTTCCCTATTCAACTTGTTATAGCAACCACATATTTCTGGAGAACTTCTTTTACAGTGTGTTAGAAATCCATTACCTCATTTTTATTCCACCCTGGTCCTGTCAATAGGAAGTACGAAGGCTGATTTCTCCTGTTTTAGAAATGAAAATATAAGCACAAGGGAAATTAATTGATGTCCGAGAATTTCTCACTTACTCAGAAAATCCCTAATGAGGCACCAGTAGTTCCTCACACACATTCCAGACACAGTTGCTAGTGACAAATCCAACTTTGATCACCAAGCACTTCCTGAACTCACAGGGAACTTTAGAAGCTGAGGTTTTTTGTATTTTTTTGGGGTTTTTTTTACTTTTGGGGTAACACCTGACAATCCTTGGTGATTACTTCTGGCTCTTCTCTCAGGAATTGCTCCTGCTGGTGCTCAGGGGACCATGAAGGATGTCAGGGATTGAAACTAATTCAGGTGCATGCAAGGCAAATGCTCTACCTGCTCTTGCCCAATTGTACTATTGCTCTTGCCCAAGACCTGTGAGATGTCTATATATTTTTTGTTGTTGTTTTATTGAATCACCATGAGATAGACCATTACAGAGCTGTTCATGATTGGGTTTTAGTCATAGTGTTCCAATGTCCATCCCTCCACCAGTGCACATTTCCCAGCACCATTCCCAGTTTCCCTCCCACCCATCACAACCTGCCTCTATGGCAGGAACCTAGAAGCTGTACATTATTTAATATAAAAATATTTTATTGATTTACCATTGGTTTGTAATACTATTACATTTTGAGAGTGGGAACTGTAATTTTTAATGTGCAAGTAAAGCATTCAAGAAATTTCTAAACAAAATGTTGACAGTATGACCCTGGAAATGGTGGTATCCCAAATACATGTATCCAAGTACATGTAGGCTATTGCTACTCTTAAGATGACTTTCTACCCCAGAGGTAATGAACCCCTTATAATTCTAAGTACATTTTCACTGTCTGTCTGTATCACTGTCTTCCCGTTCATCATCGATTTGCTCGAGCGGGGCCCCAGTAACATCTCCATATGTCCTGTCTCATGCTAGTAGAGCCCAAGGCATCTGCTTGCTCCAGGAACACAAAAGAGCCTCAATCCATTCCGGAATGAGGTATATAATTGTTACTGGTATTTGGCATATATATCAAATATAACACGGGTAGCTTGCCAGGCTCTGCCGTGCAGGTAGCATACTCTTGTAGGCATCTCTAAGTACAGCATTTATTGATGAACTGCGGCCGCACGAGCCAGGCTGTGATAGGCTGGTCTGCTGGGTGGAGGTCTGACGAGAGAAGTCCGGATGTGGAAAATGGAGGCCCTCATAGAGTGGGGGGGTCGTCTGGCTTGTTGCGAGGCTCTGCTGTGATGGTGGGCCAGGGCTAGAACCCACCATCCCTTCCCGGGCGCCTCGTGGAGTGGCTGGTCACAGGGAGAGCCAGTAGCAGCTCTGCTCCATGTCTGGGGGCTGGAGGCGATAGCCCAGAGGGTAGGGCGCTTGCCTTGCACGCAGCCGGCCTGTGCCGGCCCGGGCTCGATTCCCGGCATCCCATATGGTCCCCCCTGAGCACCGCCAGGAGTGATTCCTGAGTGCAGAGCCAGGAGTAACCCCTGAGCATTGCCGGGTGTGACCCAAAAAGCAAAATAAATAAATAAATAAATAAATAAATAAATAAATAAATAAATAAAAAATAAATATGTACATTTTACAGAGTAATAATCACAGTGGATAAATTCATTGGGGGCCAAGCTCCAACTGGGATCTAAAATGTTTAGTTTGAAATATTTGAAAGTATGGATAAATGCTTTACAACCATTCAGTTCTCTCTTCACTCTAATTTCTCAGCACCTTTGTCCACCCTAAAAATTTTGTCCTTGGTTCAGTCTCTATTGAATAATCCCCACTGCACGGCAAGCCTGGCAAGCTGCTCGTGGTATTTGATATGCCAAATACCAGTAACATTTATATTGGGTCATTCCTGTGGCCTAATATAATGGTTTGAGGCTCCTTATGTTCCTGGAGCAAGTGGATGCCTTTGGGTTCTACCAGCAAGAGACAGGACATATGGAGATATTACTGGTGCCCGCTCTAGCAAATAGATGATTAACAGGAAGATAGTTATAGTGATGAATTATCAATACATAAATGAAATAAGTTGTTTCTAAACAGAGGCTGGGTTGTCAGCTCTTAAAGAAGGTTTCTGATAAAGATATCTGCTCTGTGAGAGTGCACCAACATGCTTTTTGGTCTCTAAGAAAGGAAATTAAGTAGAAATTTTTTGTCCTCTAAGAAAGGAATTTGAGTACATTCATGTACCTCCTAAATTAATGGGCTCTCCTGGTAGTGAGTCCTTCAAGCAAGCTTTAAATATAATACTAAGTAGTCCTTTGTATTATATCTAGTAGGCTAACATTTCATTAACCTTCTACAGATATGCAAGGATATTTGAGTTTCCATGTGTCTCAAGTCTTTCCGTAGATAGGTGGCACTTCTTGGTAGCTGTGAATTGACATGGTTATTACACTATGTCCATCCTAGTGTATATTTTTGATTTGGTTGCCATATCCACTGTGCTCAGGGACTAGTCCTAGCTCTGTTCTGAGGGATCCCTCATGGTGGTGCTCAGGAGGCTGTATATGGTGGCAGGCGCCAAACCTGAGTCAATCTAATGCAAAGCACGAGACTTACCGACTAGACTATCTCTTCCCCCACCCGCTCCACACTGGTGTATGAAGATTTTGGTTTTCTTTTAAGTTGCAGAGAGATTGTAACTATAAACTAAATGCTATCCCTTTTCTTTAGAAATGGTGTTTCTTACCCACTCTCACTTGAAATGCTCTTTGAGGGGGCCAGAGCGATAGCCCAGCAGGTAGGGCATTTGCCTTACACGCGACCAGCCTGTGCCAGCCTGGGTTCGATTTCTGGCATCCCATATAGTCACCCGAGCACCGCCAGGAGTAATTCCTGAGTGCAGAGCCAGGAGAAACCCCTGAGCATTGCCGGGTGTGACCCCAAAAAAAAAAGCAAAAAAAATGCTCTTTGAGCCTCTAGAAATTGAGACAAATTTATCATGAGTTATTCACATCTGATGTGTAATAACTATTTGATTAGGAGAAAGTCCTGGACACAAAAGGGAAATCTGTGTTCAGGGAAATAAGCAACACAGCTCTCCTGCTTTCACTCAAGTCCATGTCTCTTCTTGTCTTTGGACCACCCTTCCTACCCTGCAACAATCCAGCAAATAAGACCTAGCCTGAATTTTAACACTGCTTAAGACTCTTTGTGAATGTGTAAAATAAGAGGGAGAGAGATGCAGAGACGGAGAGAGATAGAGAGAGAAAGAGAGGAAAACTGGGGTACCTGCTATTAAGGCTGCCTTGGGGGACGGGAGGGGAGGGGTACATTGGTGGTGGAAATGGGGCACTGGTGGAGGGATGGGTGCTGGAATACTGTATTACCAAGAACCAATTATGAACACCTTTGTAATTGTATGTTTCACAGTGGTATAATAAAAAAATTTTAAAAAAAAAGACTCTGTGAATTATCACATACCTCTGGATCCTCAGCTCTCTTGCCTGAGATACCAAAGTCCTTTCTGCTTCTCACTTAAGGTTACTCATCATCAGATAACTTGCTAATTTGCCATGTATTTGTGACCTTTCAACTGGCACATAACCTCGCTAAAGGCAATGAACAATTTTTCTTTTTGTTACCTGTGTATTTTTTGTTTGAGGGCCATACCTGGTGATGCCCAGTGGTTATTTTTGGCTCTGCACAGACTCAGTGTTCAGAGGACCATATGGGATGCTAGAGATTGAACCAGGGTTGTCTCATACAAGGCAAGAACCCTACTTTCTGTGCTATCTCTCCAGCACCCAGAGGAGAAACTTTATCTTAGTTTAACTTTAAGTCTAGTTCATAGGCATATGGAAAATGTGAGCTGGTTTGTAAAAATAACTTCTGCATAGGTCAAACCCTTTCTTTTTCCCTGACCACACAAAGCAGAATTGAGCCAGCTAAGGCTGTATATACACAGTAGAGTAACAGCTCTCGAACAAGATCAGGCATTTTATAAGGGAAACACAGTGCTGTCCCAGGATCTACCCAAGGGAATTTGCATTGGTCACACATACTTGTATGAGGAAGTACCTTCTTTGCTATTCTGGACCACACATCACCACAGCAGGAAATTTATCCATCTGTTCTCTCTCCTTTGGGAATGACAGCATTGCAACCATCTCCTTTTACCTTTTAAGATGCCAGATTTATTCCTTCTTTCTTCAGCACTGCGTTGAGGAAATATTAGTATTGGCTACATTGAGATTTTGGTTCATTTAGCCAATTATTAGTGACCAAGTATTACAAAATACCCACTGAGGGATATAAGTAGCATGGAATTAGACACCCCGCCCCTTTCCCTGGATTACTGCATGGAATGAGTCTTTATATTTGTCACAGGGGAAACCAAACCCCTGATCTGACATTCACTTAATTTTCCATGGTTAAAGTTGTTGCCTTCTTCTATTAGTGAGATTATTTAAAAAAAAAAGTACTAGCCTAGAAATCAGGAGAATTGGCTTCTCAGCCTGACTCCATGCCCAATATCTCCCCTTTAATTCTTTCCATGCTAATACACCATTTTCACACTTGCCTGTCACTTAGCACACAGTGTTGGGCACATGAGGTAGCATGTCTCAATTGACGACCACCCAGAAACTCCTTCTGACACTCGGTTTTCCACTTAACATTACTGGCAATGGGAAACCAGTCTTTGAGGTAGCGTGTGTGAACCTGAATGTATAGGTACAGGCAGGTGTAGGCGTCCCATCTGGAGGCCCGGAAGATTGAGTGCTTGCCCTCTTTATCCACTGATCCACATGCAACCCAAAAGCTTCTGAAGTCTCTGTGTTTGTGTTTCTGTGATCTGGAAACAGTGATGCAGATAACCAATGCTCTTGAGGCTCTTCTGAGATTTTAATGGAATTAGAAATGTGACCATATTTTAGAAACAAAATGATGGGAGGAGAACAGATGTTTGTCAGAGAGTCTTTGTCTGTGTTGCTAAGAGGACCATCCAGGAAGGAATGCTGACATCTGGTTCTAGCCTTCCTGCCAACTATTGGATCTTAGGCAGGTCATAAAACAGCTGAATTTCTCTATCTGTCAAATGGGTATTAGAATAAGTTTCCTGTCTTTGACACTGGGACACAATGCAGACCTCAAATGTTAGGTACAAAAGAGTATTGGCAAGTGTACAACACAGTATTCAGTGAAAGAAGCGTTCACTATTTCCAGCTAGTCTACCCAGATTGTAGTCCGTTCCTTGTGTGCAGAAAAACTGTCATTCTCAGAGGAGTCCCAGAGGGAGAGATTATCTGTAAATACCCAACTACTTTTACTCACATAAATTCTTAGATGTGCCATTCAACATAAGGAGCACCAGTTTGGGAGTTAAAGATGAAGGCTAGATACTAACCAGGAAAAATTCTCCTCTCAGGTCCCTTGGGAGAGCATATGTCTTAACGGTGTTGCATCCACCTGAAATAAAGCAGCACCTTCCAAGGGCACAGTGTCACTTCTTCAGATTGTTGGATAGAAATGATCCATGTTTAAGGAGCTATAAAATGGCTACCACACACCATAACTTTAAAAGAAAAACCAGCTTTTACAGAATTGTAGCTGGAGGAATTGTATACAATGTTGGAAGTATGGAGGTGAAATAGTGCTATGATGACCAAAAGCAAAGAGTAGCATAGACAGAAAATGTATGTCACTGAACCCAAAGAGAAGAAAATCCCTTGAGGATAAAGAGGCAGCCATGTCTCTGAGCTGAGTTCACAGTCACCCACAAGAAGCATACCACCTAAGTTTGTCCTGAAACATGGTCTATGATTCAAAAAGCAGAAAGGGGGCCAGAGCGATAACCCAGCGGGTAGGGCGTTTGCCTTGCACATGGCCAGCTCATGCCGGCCCGGGTTCGATCCCCGGCATCCCATATGTCCACCAAGCACCGCCAAGAGTGATTCCTGAGTGCAGAGCCAGGAGAAACCCCCTGAGCGTCGCCGGTGTGACCCAAAAAAGCCAAAAAACAAAAAAAGAAAAACAAAAAGCAGAAAGGATAACCACACCAAGGAAGCATTAGTGTTAGACATTAATGTTAATGTTAATGATGACCAAAAGCAAAGAGTAGCATCGACAGAAAATGTATGTCACTGAACCCAAAGATAAGAAAATCCCTTGAGGATATCCCTTGAGGATAAAGAGGCAGCCATATCCCTGAGCTGAGTTCACAGTCACCCATAAGAAGCATACCACCTAAGTTTGTCCTGAAACATTAACATTAGAGTTAGGAGGAGAGAAGAAGAAAATAGAAGATTTAATGTTAAAATGGTGGAATTGACCCATCCTTAAAATAACACTTAAAACCACTCCACTTACTATCTCAAGTCAAAGATCAAAAATTTAAATTTCCATTTTAGTTCTGTTTAATCAGTTTAAAACAGATATAGAAATTCAGCTTCTCTATTATTTTTTGGTTTGTTTTGTTTGGGGGCTATACGTGGCAGTATTCAAGTCTTACTTCTTACTCTATACTCAGTAATCACTCCTTATATACGGTGCCAGAAATCAAATCACCATTGACTATGCGCAAAGCAAGTGCCATGCTCATATACTATCACTCTGGCCCCAAAATTCAACTTCTTCAGGGACCAGAGTGATAGTAGAGTGGGTAGAGTACTTGCCTTGCACACATTTGACCTGGGTTCGATCTCCAAAATCCCATATGATCTCCAAAGCCCCATAGGAGTGATCCTGGAGTGCAAAATTAACCCTTCAGCTTTGTTGGGTTTGGTGCCCCCCTCTCCCCCAAAAAATCAACTTCTCTAAAGATATTTGAAATAATGACTGATGGTTCTTAATGAGTTCTGATAAATGGTGGTTCCTTGGTAGAGATTTTGATGATCATCTTCGCCTGCCACAATGTGTACCTTACTGTTGGTTCACGATGTCTGGAAAGAACTAGGTATTTGTTGCCTTAGTGAGGAAAAAGTTATGTACTATTAGCATGAGCACTGACACAATCCCTCACAAGTGCCCTGCAATGAGGGGGCTGAGGAGCTGGTTAGCTAATGCATTACCAACCAAGGATAGAAGCGGGTGTAGGGGTCAAATATAGAATTTACATTTTTACTTAATTGGAGAAACCTTGAAGCTAAGCATAAATGAAGTTATTTATTTATTTTTTTAAATTTTTTTTATTTTTAAAATTACAAAGATATACAATTAAAAAGTTCATATTTGGGTTTTGGTCAAACAGTGTTGCAGCACCCATCCCGCCACCAGTGCCATCTCCCCACCACCAACGTCCCCGGTTCCCTCCCACCTCCCCCAGCCCTGCTCCATGGCAGGTTCTTGATTTCTTTCCATTTCTCTCTCTTTCTCTTTTCCTTCCCTCCAGACTATGGATTACAGGACATACATTAAAGGGTTGTCATGTGTATCTTTTGCCTCTAATTAATGCTCAGTTCTAGGTTGGCATTAGTACCCTCAACAATTGTTAGCACACTGTTCCATTTCAAATGAAGTTATTTATAAGGAATATGAGGACAAAGATATAAAAATTCTGAATTTTTTACATAAAGAAACATTCACAGTATTATTAAACTTTATACAACTGTATAAAACAACATATACTTTATATTTTTTTTTGCAAAAAGAAAAATATCTAGTTTAAACACTATTACATTTTAGAAGGCCAAATCCATTGAAGCAGGAAGCAGTGGGAAGCCCAGGTCTCTAGTAAAAATCTTCCTGTAACCATCTTCTTTTCATGGAGAAGCAGGAAGAGGTGTGTGTGTGTGTGTGTGTGTGTGTGTGTGTGTGTGTGTGTGTGTGTGTACAGTGTGATTTTTGAGGCATGGGCCTATTTAAGCAGAACCATACAGTGATTCAATTAAAATTTTTTCTAATTAAAATAAATTCCACAGCATATGCTTTGTACACAGTAGCTCCAGGTTTGATCCTCAGTACCACATAAGCTCTTTGAACACTGAAATTTTTATTTCTTCCTCTAATTATTTTACCCCAAATAATTAGAAATCTCCTGTCCCTCAAGGTGTTGCAAGTGTGGCTGCGGTGCCTGTCTGCGTTGGCAGGTGGCAGAAAGGAGACAAGCTTGTCTATACCCAGGACTCTGCCCTGTGGGCCCTGAATGGTTAATGGCCTGACACAGAAAAAAGACTGGGCCCTGTGGGATGAACCCAGAGCCATGGCAGAGCCTGGCAAGCTACCTGTGATATATTCAATGTAGCGAAAACAGTAACAACAATGGACCTCATTCCCAATGAATGGAGATGTTACTGGCATCCACTTGAGCAAATCAATGAACAGGAAGACAAGTGACAAATGACAATGAGATGTCTCACTTCAAGTGGATCAGGTTACTTTGGGCCAAACTACTAGAAACAGGAAGTTTGCAAGCCAACAAGGAGGAATAGGGTAAAAATCATATGTATTAGGTGGAGGAGACCCACAGGTCAGTGAATCAGGGATAGATGACTTGTCATGATGGCTCATCCATCAGTATTCGGGTCTGGGATTTTTTGAAAGCCCTGTGCTAATCGGTGTGAGGCAATGATTTAATCTCTCTAGTGAAGGTGAATAGAAATGTGATACCTGGGAGAGGAAATAATGAACATGCCCTTGGTCATGGTGGGTTCTTGTGCTTTGTCCAGAGTCTCATTAGGTTACTTGATAGTTACATGCAATGCAATGTAGAAAATGTGTCCACCCACCCACCCCTGGTTTATGCAGTGGAAGAGGGAGTTGAAAATGGAGCACAAAGCTTCACTCTTGAATATCATTTCCTTGCAAGACAATGAATGCCTCGTTTGAATATGCGTTCTTAGTCACTATTTGTTTTTATTCAGAGCAGTCATTAACCTCCTACTATGTCTCCATCTTTTATAATAAAAATAGCAGAGTTAGCAAGTATAACAACACTCCCCAGCAGGGCACCCTCCCTGTGCAGCATTCAGCATGGCAAGGAAGGGAGGAAAATGACAGACACGTCTGAGCCAGTTGATGATAAGGCCACCAAGGCAGGCAGGAGCCAGGTGATGGTGTGAGAGATGCTGCTTGCATAGTGTTTGGGAAATTTTTATTATGAAACCCACCTGCAAAGAAAGTATCTAAAAAGAATAAAGTATTAGTTAACAAGTGGCTTGGAATACTCAGCCCCTGAACAAATCTGCAAGGGATAAAAATTTTTTATCCTTCCCTATAACTTTTTCTTAATTTTTTATTATACCACCATGAGATAAACAATTACAAAGATGTTCTTGTTTGGGTTTCGGTCATACAGTGTTCCAGCACCCATCCCTCCACCAGTGCCCATTTCCCTCCACAAATGTCCCATGATATCCCCCATCCCCAGCCGACATCTATAGGCAGGCAATTTTCATTTCTTTCTTTCTTTCCCTCTCTCTTTCTCTCTCTCCCTTCTCTTACACATTGTGGCTTGCAGTACATACATTTAAAGGTTGTCATGTATATCCCTTTGCCTACATTCAATGCTCAGTTATATGCTGGTATTATCATTTCCAACAATTGTTAGCATATTGTTTCTTTCTCTATCTTACCTAACTTCTGACTCCCACACACTTGCAGTAGATTCCATCCACTGACAAGACCTCCTGATCCATGTTTTGCCTGTCCTTGGATATTGGTATCATACTATTTTTTATATCCTGCAAATAAATAGTCATCCTATACTGCCCTTTTCCCTCTGGCTTATTTCACTCAGCATGAAATCCTTTCCATGCCCATCCATTTATAGGCAAATTTCATAACTTTGTTTTTCCTGACAGCTGCATAGTATTCCATTGTGTAGATGTACCAAAGTTTCTTTATCCAGTCGTCTGTTCTCGGGCACTCTGGTTGTTTCCAGATTCTGGCTATTGTGAATAGTGCTGCTATAAACATAAAAGTGCAAATGGTGTTTCTGTTGTGTGTTTTTGGCCTCCCAGGGTGTATTCCCAGGAGTGATATTGCTGGGTCAAATAGGAACTCAATATCTAGTTTTTGGAGTACTGTCCATACTGTTTTCAAAAAGGCTGTACCAGTCAACATTTCCAACCAACAATGGATGAGAGTCAGAAGGGGAGTTCTGATAGGATAGCAGAGGCAAATGCCAAGTGGCAACAATTTCACAATTTCTGTTACTCTGCTGAAGTCCTGCCATTCACTAGTGAGTTGTTCGGTGTGAATTATTCTCCCCAACGCAGGCTTCAGGAATGTTCAGGTTTACTTGGTAGTTTACTTGGTCTGATACCAATGTGGGATTATCCTAAGTCAGCAATGTCTACTGGGTTGAACTTGACTCATTAAAACTAATCATAGAGAGAGAGACAGAGAGAGAAAGAGAGGATACTGGGGCTTCTTCTGCTGCTATTGAGGCAGCCTGGGGGTGGGCGGGAGGGGGTGGGGTACATTGGTGGTGGAAATGGGGGCACTGGTGGAGGGATGGGTGCTGGTATACTGTACTACCAAGAACCAATCATGAACACCTTTGTAATTGTATGTCTCACGGTGGTATAATAAAAAACTTTTTAATAAATGAAAAATAAATAAAACTAATCATAGAAGCAAAAGTTTATCTGGAATTTGGAATTTTGATTTCCATATGAGCAAATACCACTCTGTTGCACTTTTCTCAAAGGTTATCACTTGTCACTACAATGTATTTTCTTAACCTTTTTTATTTTATCTGCTGCCTTGTTTTATCTTCCTTTCACTCATTAGAAATAGGCTGTAGTGTCTTTACCCACCTCAAAGTAAATCTTTACCTGCCCTCAATAATATCTATCTCAATGTGGGTAAGAAAGGCACGGACTTGAGTCCTGACATCAACTGCAGGTCAGATTCTAATCTACTCTATCCTCATTTCCACCAATTGTAACATACCCCCTCAAATGCTGATGTGACTGTGAAGTAAAATAATGCCTGTCATGGGAATAGTGTATTGCCTGTAACAAAATCGACAATAGGTACTATTTTATGATTCATAAAATTATATTATCAACACAGTTAGCCAGACAGAATCATTTGATTTTCCCTTATTTCAGTCTTAGCTTACTATGTCTAAGCCCTTGTCAGCAAGTTTCTCTTGTATTTCTAGGCCTTCCTTTGTGTTTCCTTAAGTATATATATTTCCTTAAATATAACAGTCTTAGTCATTTTTAAAGGTCACCTCAAATGCTTCTCTTGTCCAGATTCTCCAGACATGTTGTCTTTGGCTCTGAAGCACCAGAGAGATTCATACTATTTTCATGGCACTTAATCTGCTTTATTACACTTGTCTACCTTGTACCTGTTCCTAAGTTAAAGAACTCAGGAGGCTGTGAATATATTGTGTTCTGCTACTAATATGAAAGCAATAAATAGTTCTTGATTTGTGTTATTTTCAAGTTTATGAACCTCTATTTGGGGTTGGACAGAAGTTAAACTTCATTAGATTAAACCAAGAGAACGTGGTGGTTCTTGAAGGCCAAAGGGCACTCAGAAGATGGGCAATAACCAGACCAACACTATGGAATGAGCAGGAGGTCTTGAGTGGTATTGAGGATGTCCTTTGAGAAAGGGAACAAAAAGTGTCATTTTCTCCTCTAAGAAGAGGAGATGGAAAGAAAAGAGTCAGTCTGACCATTTTCCAACTTCTTTTCACTTAACCCTTACTTTCAGGCTCTTACTACTTTCTACTCCTCAATGTCAGATGATCCATTTCACCTCAGAACAGACCCTCATCTCCATCTCTAAGGAACCTCCATGGGTATTGGGAATTACTACATTCCACTCTCTTGTTGATTCCATCTCTGAATCATGGGAGAGTCTGTGATTTTGAACTCTCAACATTTTGCCTTATCTCCTTTTCTTTCTCTCAATCCTGACCCCTCAAAGACAAAGTTGCTGGGTTTGCTTCCCTGCCTTGATTTACAGTCTTGATTCCTCTTACAAATAGAAATTGCCGTTAATGAGATGAGACTTTTAACTCTGATGAAACTCTGAGATGTCAATTGCTAACAAGTAAAGGAAAATGTTTTAGACCTATTTGATACTTCATGGACTAAAAAAGACCAACACTGTAATTCAATTAGGCAGCTTTACAGAATTTTGTTGTGGTGGTGGTGGTTGATGTTAGTACTAATTTAAATAAGTTTTATCACTAATCTGATTTTTCCATATAGTAGCATGATAGAAATCTAAACTTTCTTGAACTGAAGCAAAAGCAGGGAAAATTCCTCAGCCAGGGCAATCCTTAGACTCACTGCATTGTTAGCAGGTTTACTAACTGGCAGCCTGAAGGCAATCTATTTTATTAAGAGATTGAAAAATAGTTTAAAAAACCAGCATGTGAAGATTTCAATCAGGAATGGATGGGCTCTTTTTTAAACTGCAATTGGTTTCTAAAGAATGGGCAAGATAAGAATTGATAGAGGTGAATAGCTATCAAAACGTGGGGTGAAAAAAGAAAGAAGTAAATTGCCACCTACTTCAAGTGAATAGCTCTTGTAATGTAATGGGTTTTAAACTTTAAAATTGTTTTGTACTATGACATACAGAACAGTGGAAGTCTGGATTGAGAGTGTTTATTGGTTTATTCCAATGGAAGATTGCCTGTTTGGTATTTGAATAATAATCTCCATATAAAAATATGCTAATGTAATTATGCTAACTAGTATTTTCTATAATTCAAGACTATGTTTATAATAATATATCTTATCTTGCAGTCGGGTAGGAATCGATTTGTCCCTTCCACCTGGGCCCAGAGAAAGGAAAAGAAACTTCAATGCACAGTTCTCTGCAATCCAGTGCTCTCTGGAGCTATAGTTTCCTTGATGGTGATCAAATAAATCTTACCAAAAACACCTTCACATACTGCTAATCAATTAGAAAGTTGATTCTTTTAAATTTTTCCAATAAGCGTGACTTGGTCAACTCAGAGTAGAAAACATGATAGCAGGAAAATATTAGCCAAATTCAAAGTAAAGGATATTAAAGAGTGTTTTTGAAAAACCAGTGGCATCTGTTATTATATATTATATATTAACCCGCTATGATATTGATAAATTCGTACATAAAATAAATATTCCATTAGTAAGATATTACCCATACAAGGAAACACAAATTATAAAGTTAAGTCTGCACTTATCTGAATGCTTTTTAAGTTCAGAAATCGCCAGAAGCGATAGCCCAGCAGGTAGGGCATTTGCCTTGCATGCGGCCGGCCCAGGTTCGATCCCCAACCCCGGCATCCCATATGGTCCCCCCGAGCACCGCCAGGAGTAATTCCTGAGTGAAGAGCCAGGAGTAACCCCTGAGCATCGCCGGGTGTGACCAAAAAAGCAAAAAAAAAAAAAAAGAAAAAAATAGTACCACTGAACAGGTTCGCTTTTTAAGTTATGGTCCTATTAAGTCCTGCCCCTTGAGGTGTTGCAGGTGTGGCTGTGGGGCCCAGCTGCATTGGCAGGTGGCAGACAGGAGGCAGGCTTGTTTACACCCAGAGCTCTTCCCGCGGATCATGAATGGTTGATGGTCTGACATAGAAAAGGACTGGGTCCCCTGGGATGAACCCAGATCCACAGCAAAGACTGGCAAGCTACCCATGGTGTATTCAGTATGTCAAAAACAGTAACAATAATGGACCTCATTCCTAACAAATGGAGACATTACTGGCACCCACTAGAGCAAATTGATGAATAATGGGAAGACAAGTGATACAAGTGACTAGTGAAGTCCCTAATGAGAACATTTTCACAAGATTAGTCCATTGTTCTTATTATTAAGCTTAGTTTTAATTAAATATTTTATTATACCACCGTGAGATATACAATTACAACATTGTTCATGTTTAGAGGTTTCGGTCATACAGTGTTCCAGCACCCCATTCTCCACCAGTGCCCATTTTCCAATGTCCCCAATTCCCTCCCCCTCCCATAGCCTAACTAAAAAGGCAGGTTCTTTATCTCTTTTCTCTCTCCCTCTCTCTCTTTTCCCTCTCTTATCTATTGTGGGTTGCACTACATACACTTAGAGGCCATCATGTGCATTTTTTGCCTGTATTTAATGCTTAGTTCTAGGTTGGTATTAGCCCTTTTCGACTTTTATTCACACATGTTTCCTTCTCTGTCTTACCTAACCCTCTGACTCCCACACTTTTGCGATAATTTCCACTTTTGGTAAGACCTCCTGATCCACGTTTTGCCTGACACTGGATTTTGGTGTCATAATATGTATATATATGTATATATGTATACATATATATATACATATATATGTATATATGTAATGCAAATAAATGCAGTCATTCTATATCTCTCTCTTTCCTTCTGACTAATTTCACTCACCATGATCCTCTCCATGTCCATCCATTTATAGGCAAATTTCATAACTTCATTTTCCTAACAGCTGCATAGTACTCCATTGTGTAGATGTACCAAAGTTTCTTTATCCAGTCATCTGTTCTCCGGCATACTGGTTGTTTCCAGCTTCTGGCTATTGTGAATACTGCTGCTAAGAAAATAAAAGTGCGGATGGTGTTTCCACTGTGTGTTTTTGCTTCCAGGGTATATTCCCAGGAGTGGTATGGCTGGGTCAAATGGGAGCTCAATTTCTAGTCTTTGGAGGAATGTCCATATTGTTTTCCAAAAAGGCTGTACCAGTCAATATTCCCACCAACAGTGAATGAGTGTCCCCTTTTCTCTGTATCAATGCCAGCACTTGTTCTTGCTCTGTTGGATATGTGCCAGTCTCTGTGGTGTGAAATGATATCTTATTGTTGTTTTGATTTGCATCTCTCTGATGATTAATGATGATGAACATTTTTTCATGTCTTTTGGCCATTAGAACTTATTCCTTGCTGAAGTTTCTGTTCATTTCTTCTCCTCATTTTTTGATGGGGTTGGTTGTTTTCTTCTTGTAAAGTTCTACCAGTGCCTGATATATGCTGGATATTAACCCCTTATCAGATGGGTATTGGATGAGTATTTATTCCCATATTGTGGACTCTCTTTGTATCTTGATCACTGTTTCTTTTGAGGTGCAGATACTTTTTAACTTCATATAGTCCCATATGTTTATCTTTTCTTCTAGCTGTTTTGTTAGTGGTGATAGACTATTAAGCTTATTTTAAGACGATTAGTAAAAGAAGAGTGTCTGGTTCCCTTAGTGCAAGAGTTTGCCTTAAAATTGAAAACTAGCACAGAAAATACCACTAATGGAATAACAATTCATGGAGTCATGTCTTCTGGATGACCCAAAGTTCTGTATCAGTTCTATTCTGGTAAGTAGGGTTCATGGCGAGGATGAGGATACAGAGAGCTTCAGCCTAAGTGACACATCTATCAGCAGGTAGGTTACACTCCTACCTGTAGTTCTCATGGCTCATACACTGGGCCCAATTTGACCTATTCAAATTCAGAAGGTGAGAGAACAAATCTTATATAGAGATCTCTCCAAAATTCTAACCAAAGTAACACATCCCTGGAGGAACATTGCCAAACATCAAGCCTGAAGTTCTGGAAAGTAGAAAGTAATTTCTCTGAACTAATCATAACACACTTAAAGTCTTGTGTCAAATTTTGGTCTGCTTAATATGTTAATAATTGTAGTAAAGTCCCCAGAATAGTGAGTGAGAAACAGTTGAAATTTTTAGACTGTATTTTGGAAAATGAAAACAATTATTCTCTAATATGGTCAGGATGAACAAATGAATGAGCTTTTCTAGTTAATCCCAGAAAACAGACACAATTCCTCTAATAGCCCAGATCCACAGCTCATTTTCTCTTTCTTAGGTCCCAAGCCCTTTGTGGTTTTTGTTGGTAGTGCTGTTATTGTCCAGATTAATTAGGAGAAATAACTTATAATTGACTGCAAGTCTATTTATCTCTTTGCATTGTTCTCCCAACATCTCTGTGGGAGAATCGTGGAACAGGAACTCCAAGAACACTTGATGCCCCTCTCCCAAGGAAAGAGCTGGGTAGAGGACATCTGGGTAAAATTCATGTTAATATTACGATCAATAGTCACAGTGACAAAAACAAAACTTTCAAGTCTTGATTTCCTTTTTTGTCCACGTGCTCTTTCCTCTCCTCTCTCCATGCAGCTTCTCATAGTTTTCCCCCCTTTGCATTTGGGAGCTTTGAAACTATGTGACGAGGAGAAGTGAGCTGATTCAAGCCTCTAGCAGCTTCCCGGGTACCTTTCTATTTTTGTTCCGTCGTAGTGACAGGTGATTTGAGGTGATGATAAATCCTTGCATTTAAAGCCTTGATTGCCTGAATAAATAGGTTGGATAGCTTCAGTAATTGGATAATTAAAGCAAAATGGAGATGCCAGTGGGGCCAGAAGCTGAGAAAGGCAGGGTGGCTAGAGATTTCTTTCTGGAAAAGCTGAAACCCCAAAGCAGAGTAGTAGATCAGGCTAAACCCAAAGATGCACACTTAACAGTGAAAATAGATAGGAAGCCAAGGAGAAGTGTCTTGGCTTAATTGGAACACAAAATTGAGAAGTAATTTGAAAGGAAAAGCAAACTGGACTTCTTTTGCAGGGTTTCCCCTAAAGCATGTTAAGGTCCCTGCTTGGGACTGCAGATTTGGTCAAGGAGGAGAAAACTGAGGGTAATGCAGTCTTCTGGGGCTTTTTTTAAATTTAATCACTGTGAGATACAAAGTAGAAAAAATTGTTCATGATTGGGTTACAGTTATACAACATTCGAACACACGTCCCTTCAGCAGTGTCTATTTCCCACCACCAATGTCCCTCTGATCCACACCCCCGCCTGCCTCTATGGCAGACACTTTTCTTCTCTCTCTCTCTCTCTCTCTCTCACTCTCTCTCACTCTCTTTCTCTCCTTTTGGCATTGTTTGCAATATTGATGCTAAAAGGTTATCAGGTGTATCCCTTTACCTACTTTCAACACTCAGGGCTTGTCCAAAATGATCATTTTCAACTACTATTGTGCAACTGAGAGAGGAGTGAGAGGAGCACACTCTTCTGAGTAAGTGCATGGACACACACATACGTGCTCACACAGATGCATCCTGGAGCACATGCATGCATGTATCCACTTTGTCCTTTCTTTCCCGCACTTTATTATTCCCTTTTAGCCTGGTCTGTAAGAGTAAAAGATCAACTTCTAAACCCATAAGAAGTCAACAGAGAAGATGCATAGGAAGATATTTAGTTTTTTTTATTATGCCACCATGAGGTATACAATTACAAAAGTGTTCATAAATGGTTCTCATTCATACATGTTCCAGCACCCATCCCTCCACTGTGCCCCATTCCCACCACCAATGTTCCCACATTCTCTCCCACCCACACCCAGCCTGCCTCTATAGCAGGCACTTTTTTTTCTGCTTTTTTGGGTCACACCCGGCAATGCTCAGGGGTTTCTCCTGGCTCTGCACTCAGGAATTGCTTCTGGTGGTGCTCGGGGGACCATATGGGATGCCCGGGATCGAACCCAGGCCGGCAAGGGCCAGCCGCATGCAAGGCAAACGCCCTACCCGCTGGGCTATCACTCCAGCCCCCTCTTCTTATTTTTGCATTGGAAGATATTTGTGACACTGAGACATTAAAGAAACAGGAGAGAGAGAGAGAGAGCTCGGCAAAGGGAGAAATAGTACAGTGACCAAGGTGTTTGCCTTGCATTTGACTGACTCAATTTTTTATCCCTAGTACAAAAGAATGAGAAGAATGGGGAGGAAAAAAGAAAAGCAGAGGGCTGAGACATAAGACTGGTCTCTCCTGGCTTTTTCCAGATGGCAGGTAAACCTCAAGAGATAAGTCACTTGCCCAGGATCACATTATGAAACAAAAGAATGAAATTATCTTCTCCTCTAGCCTTGGCAGATGAGATGCTCTTCCCTCACCGGAGCTCTGGAAGGATCCTCATCTGCCATAGACTCCGTCCATCTCTTACCAGCCCCGGCCAGCCCCAACCCCATAGACCCTCTTTGTCATACACACACCTCCACTAGAGACTATTACCATCAGGCACAAAGAACTCTACCACTGCTCTCCCAACCTAGCCTGTATTAGCTTCAGAACTATGTTTTGAGCAAGGCTAACTCTACCTAGTACATCATCAATAGGTGTGTCTTAGTCACATTGCTGTTTCCCCTGTATTGATAAGGAGATTGAGATTTGACAATAGTTAATTCTTAGCAGCTGGTAACTCTCCAAAGGCGAATTCATCTTCATAACAAAGACCAAAACTCTTGCTCTTAACCTTATTCTCTTAAAGAAAAGAGAATATTGTATGATACTTGATAATTCAAATTAGTTTATGATAATTAAATCAACTAGTTAAAGCACATCTGTCTGTCTGGAAGCTAAATAATATGGTTTCCACTCAAATTATGAATGTAATCCAATGAGAAGAAACCAAAACTACTCAAATGCTAATGACTCCATAAAAGGTTGAAATTAAAGGTTCGTTTCTGACCTGTGATAGCAAAAATGGGTAGACTTGCTTCTGATGTCAAGATGAAAATCAAGTACCAATGAGGTTGTCTGGATAAATATCTTAAAAGAGCACACATGTATTTGAGAGCCCTGAGGAACACACATGTAATTTATTACTGTCCCAACCAGGCCAGGGGTCCCTTCTGTACAAATCTTCTTAAATTCTTCCAGTGACCCTATATGGCTCCAATTTTACTTGCGGTCTTTCACATCTCCAGAACAGGGGGGAAGACAGTTGCAAACCTATTACTGAAACCCAAAATCGGTCCCTGGTTTGCTCATCAGATTCCTGCATGTTATTAAGTTGAATGAATAAGGAATTTGATGTTTTATAAGGAAAGAAAGAAACTACTGCTTTTCATGCTGTCTTTACTTCCTGGAATATATCCTTTTGGTTTTCTTTTGGGGAAAAAATAATGTCAATGAACAACCATCTATTCATGAACCATCAGCAGGAATCACGCTTAGTGCTGTAGTTTGTGCTGGGACATAAGAACACACATGGTCATTCTGGTTCTTGCTCTTAGTGTACTTAGAATCTATGAGAATGAGATGTCCAGAAGATTGTCGTGTTGTGATAATTAGCTACTTTATTGTGAATGGTCTCTCTTCTGCTATACTCCAGGATGCCATTTAAAAGGTGATAGCACTGTTTCCACAAAAGTAACTATTGGTGGTAGAAATCAGGAAGGCACAGTGTGGTGAACCCAAAATAGAGATCACTGAGGAGTGGTGACCACTCGCCCACCCTTTATATACCTGGAGGGTGTCAGCAACACAGAGGCACCCCACCCACCCACCAGCTGTGCTCAGCCCAGAGCAGTCCTTGAAGACTGGGAGCTTTGTTCTTCTGAGTGAGGCCATTCCCTTACAAGGGAGTGATTCAGCAATGGAAATCCAGTTTCAGTGCCCAGTGACTGATTGAAGTGAATGTTTTCTTTCTCCGTGAATTACTTCGGCATTATTTAAACCCAGTCACAACATTGTGGTTCAGAGGAGGCTAAAGACTGATCTTTGTAAGTTGATCAAATCATAACATTAATGGAAATGGATGACTAGGACTTCCAAAGGGGTCATCAATGGGAGCTTTCTAAGGGCTCCTCCTCCCTAGCTCCTTCCCATGCAAACATAACCATTTCCTTGACTCTTTTCTTTCTCTTAGCCATAAATTCATGCCAACCTCCAGAAGTATTGCTCCTTTGTATTCACTAACACTTAGATTTAATGAATCAGGTGTGGTTGTCCCCAAGTCCTCTATCCCTTCCATCCCTTCTTGTCTACCCCTTCTTGTCTCATTACTACTCAGGTCTGTCCAGGAACACTCAAACCAATACATCACAGCCTGGAAGTTGAGTAGCCTAGGATTCTAATATCAGAACCTAGACCTGGCTTTCCTTTCAGTCTCTACCAGCTTATTGGAAATGAGAAAGGGCTCTTGCTTGACATGTTATATGGTTGCCTCAGTAATTAAGTAGAAGGTAAGTTTAGTAAACCTAGCAAATGGGCAGCAAGCCTACAAGAGACAGGGTCTGAAAACCACAACCTTGAAAGTGCTTTCCTTCTGTGGCAGAAAGAATTCTTAGAGCAAAACACACCCAAATGGAACCCAGGCACTATTACTTGCTAGTTGTCTCACATTTGACAAATTGACAAAGTGGAAGTCTCCTCTTTGACATCTGGAAATAAGGAGAGCAATGGAACCCACCATACTGGCAAATGCCTCATCATGTGCCTGCCTGTAGTGAAAACTACAAAGAAAAGTATCTTTTACCAAACTCATTTCTTCTCTCTACCTGAACTTAGCTATGAAAGTCATCCTGAATTAGTTTTCAGTGACTAATCTCATTTGTATGAAGGTATAATACATTTCTTTTTATTGCTTGAAATTCAGGACTAAGTAGCTGTGTTCAGGGAGTTACAGAAAAGAAGGAGAAAGAAGAGGGATTTCCAGAGACCATTGTTATAGGCCAAAATCAGGTCTCGCTAACAAATAGTGTACATTCTCAGGTACATGATTGGAGAGTGAGTCATCTGAAGGCCAGAGAGAGAGAGAGAGAGAGAGAGAGAGAGAGAGGGAGGGAGAGAGTCAAAGCACGATACAGTAACTGTCATAAACAAGGAAGGTTTGATTCCTCAGTGAGTCAATCAGCAGTTTACCTAAAGACAGGATTTATGCTCATACTGGGTTCTAGGTCACTAGTAACAACTGTGGAGATAAGAGAAGTTGAAAACTCTGAAGTGGGAATTTAGATGCTAAGATACTACCCTTGGCCCTACAGCAAACTTACTGTGTGACTTTTGGTGAGATTCTTCCCCTTTCTGGGCCCCGGTGGTTCATCTATAAAATGAGCAGCATAATCACGTTTTCTTTGGCACAAATCCTGCTGCCACAATATTTTTCAATATTTTTCTCTTGCTATACCCTAGTTTCAAAGTCAATATTAAAGAATTTTTTGCCAAATTTATATATATATATATATATATATATATATATACATATATATATATGTACTTCTTCGTCAAGACCCTGAACAAACGGTTTGAGGCTCTTTGTATTCCTGAAGCAAGCAGATGCCATTGGGCTACACTGGCACATGATAGGGTCAAATGGAAATGTTACTGGTGCCCGCTCAAGGAAATTGATGAACAACAGGATGTCTAGTGATACATATATATATATATATATATATATATATATATATATATATAGTTATAGACGAAGAGACAGGGGCAGAGCTGCTACTGGCTCTCCCTGTGCCCACCCGCTTATGAGGTGCACAGGAGGGATGGCAGGTTCTAGCCCTGGCCTGCCACCCCAGCAGAGCCTCACAACAAGCCAGACGACCCCCCCACTCCATGAGGACCTCCAGTTTCCACATCCGGACTTCCCCTTGGTCAGAACTCCACCCAGCAGACCAGCCTATCACAGCTGCATGGTTCATCAATAAATGCTGGATTTTGAGATGACTACAAGAGTATACTACCAGCACGGCAGAGTCTGGCAAGCTACCCGTGTCGTATTTGATATGCCAAATACCAGTAACAATTGTAGACCTCATTCCCATCACCTGATGGAATGGTTTGAGGCTCTTTTATGTTCCTGGAGCAAGCAAATGCCGTTGGGCTCTACTTGCATGAGACAGGACATATGGAGATGTTACTGGTGCCCGCTCGAGCAAATCGATGATGAATGGGAAGACAGTGGCAGTGATATAGTTATCGACCAAAATCAGGTCTCGCTAACAAATAGTGTACATTCTCAGGTACATGCTTGGAGAGTGAGTCATCTGAAGGCCAGAGAGAGAGAAAGAGAGAGAGAGGCACAATAGAGTGACTGTCATAAACAAGGAAGGTTTGATGCCTCAGTGAGTCCATCAGCAGTTTACCTAAGGACAGGATTTATGCTCATACAGGGTTCTAGGTCTATAGTGTTCTATAGTGTTATATATATAACACTATATATATAGTAAGATATACATATATATCAGGAGGTATTCTGTGTCTTCAGTGTGGGTTTCTTCCTGCCCGACCACGTAATAGTCCTTTGGAAGAGAGAGTAAAATTCAAACAAGATCACTGCCTTGTCCTGGAAAAGGAAAGAGTAAAACGCTACCAAGTGGCAAGCCCTGATCAGACTTCTTCATGGCACATCTTTGAACTGTGGAATGACACTTCCTCTGAATTGTGTGGGTGAAGATGATGAATGAATGGGATGAAACTGACAGGTGCTCTCTGTTTTAATTTACAAAAAAATTCTGTAACCAGAAATCATGCTATCACCTTCTCATAACTGGAAACTGGTAGTGAGACTTACAGGTAACAGTGCATCTGCAGCTCTTCTGAAGACCCCATAGCTCTCCTGGTGCCTACAGGAGATTGAAGATGTCAGAGGAATCTCTGACGAAGTTTCCACCAGTACCAAAGTAATTGGATCACTTTGTCAATTCAGTTAACATCCCATGGTTCTATTTCCTTTGGCATATTTATATTAGATAGCCAGTACCTAGTACAGTGGCTGGCACCAAGGAGTGCTCTCAGAAACATTTATTAAATAAATTCATCAAGGAGAGACTAGAGCAATGAAAGAATGCATGAATAATGAATGGGAAGGGGTGGGGAAATGAATAGATGAATTTTCGCCTCTTCCTGTCAAACTGACATCATTTTAGATGACATCTGAGAGATATCTGTAGGATTTAACTACTTTTTCCTAAAGATTAAATACCTACCTTTGAAAACCCTAATCTTTTCCTTATTTGCAAGGTCATTGTAGGCTAGGTACTAAGTCTATCTGTGCTGCAATCTCCTCGTCTCTAAAATGTGGATCATGATACAACCAAACTAGTTCCTGGGAATGGTGGGAAGATGGACTAATATAATATGTCTGAGCATGAAGAACTTTTGGATTAGGGTCAGAAGAGACCAGCATTGTCTGTGATTTAGGTAACTGTTTTATAGCATAAGTTCAAAAGGAAGGATGAGACATGAAACACATCACTTACTGTAGCATGCCTAAAAATTCCTCCTCTTACAATTCCCATTGAGCTAAGAAACGCCCAGAAAAAAATCTATTAGTGGTATAAATTACATGAGAAGGTAAATGCATTCAGCTATTAATCACTCTTTGTTTCCCAAGTTTCAATCTTCTGACCTCAGAAGACAGGGAAGCATAGTCATTAATGCATTGTTATGAGTGTGTTGGCTTTCATGGCATTCAGATAAATAAAACTGTGTGACCTTAGGCAAGTTTCTTAATTTCATGGTGTTTTCAACTATAAATGACTAATTATGTTTACTTCTTGGTGTTACCATGGGGATAGCATGAAAATGCTTTGTATACTCCAAACTCTGTTAAAGGAAGTGATTATTATTAATATGTTTTTCTTCCATTGAAGATACTTGTAAGAGCACTGTTATGAACTGAGCAATTGAGTTCCCTCAAAACATGGTAAACTTGAACTTAAAAACTGTGTATACACAGCTTTCTTTCTGACAATACAACACCTGAAAGTTATACATATATGTTGAATTCATAACCACATGATGATAGAATTAGGAGATTTGGACTTGGGGAGAAAATGAAATATAAATCATCAGCAAAAAATTCCCCAGTCAAGCTCCCTGAATGCAATCGGTGTCCTTATAAACAGAAGGAAACAGAGCTCATTCTTGTTCTTCATTTTAGCACATGATAAAAAGTTGGTCATCTACAATCCAAGAAGAGTTCCACCAGGAACCCAACAATATGACTCCCAGATCCCAGGCTTATTTCCCCAAAACTGTCAGAGATAGTTGGATCTATGTCATCAAATTATTGCTGCCAAACCTGAGTAATATAAACAAGAACAGCAATTCTCAAAGATTTCCAACAATATTTGAAATGATGACAGCCTTACTGAAGCAAGGGTCAGTTCCTAAGTTTGATAGACACTTGTCTCCCCAGTAGCCCTCTTCTCACCTCATTCACACAAGCCAGTGCTGTAAGAACCAGTCCACACTGTGGGGATGCTACTGGAGTGCAGAGCATTCAGAAGGGTCAGCTGCTCGTGGTCATCTGTAAATGGGATTCAGAGAGATGAGTAGACTAGATGGGAAATGGAGAGCAAAGTCATTCCTTCTTCCTTGTCACTGTCACAATTTCCAGAAGTTCAATACTTCCTGTCACACTTCCTTCCTTCCTCATCCTGCTTCACACCTGCCATCACAAGGGAGCTATTTCCCCTTTTTCAGAAACCTCTAGCCGTAGTTCACTCTCTCACCCCAGCATTCTGTAGCTTGGCCTGTTAAGAGGCTGCTCCATGACTCCAATTCCCTAGTCTCTACATCCAAGATCAGTTGCTCCCACAGGGTGATGTCCAAGCTCAAGGAGAAAATCCCCAGTTGGAGAAATCTAGTCTTTCACTTGTTTTAGAAATCATGTTTTCCTTTTGAATGGAACCTCATCTTGCCTCTCTGCCCCAAGATGAACCGGAAGATGCACTAAGGTCAGGTATTACACTCCCACTTTTCCAATGAAAAGGTAGGCCTATCAAAGGGCAGAGAAAGAGGGATGGAGAGAAATCAAAATGCAGTAGCGTATTTGGGCTACAGCAGAAACAGAAGGGTTAAAGGGAGGTTTTTTCTTCTTGTTTCTCATTGAGATGATTTTATGGCTCAAGGGAAATGAGCAGTTTGCACATTTACCGTTTTCTATCAGTCGACCATCTGCAGACATCACCTTTCACAAAGTGCTTATACATTAACTGGTCACTTTATCATTGTAATATATTTGGAAAATCAAAAACCAGCTGCTATAAAGCTATAAACTGGAGACTTTATTACATATTGTTTATCATTACTTTAGTATTTGGAGATTCATAATGCACAGACTTTGATATCTATCCATATTGCCAAGGAGGCCAAAGTTTATTTCCCCTAATAATATGCAAATGGAGCCTTTATACCAGAAAATGAATAATAACTTTCGATTAAAGGCTGAATTTTCTTTTACTCGTACTGGCAGTGCAGCCTTTTGCGTGCAGTTAATAATTAATTTAAAGAATTACCACTTCAGTGAGTCCTGCTTACATTATTTATTAAGTGTAATTAAAGTATTTATTAGTCAAGTAATAAATGAGGGACAACCCCCAGCACCTTAGCAGTGTTGTAAAATAATCACCAAGCATGTTTATCTGCAAAGCAAGACTGAGTGTGGCTCAAGTGTGTTAATAGATTATTCGTGATCATTTGGTGTCCTGTAATGTAGCTCCTTAATGCCTATGAGTCTGGCATGCCCACCTGCTCCCGTTGCTCAGCTCATTCCAAGGTAAACAAGTGTCTTGGTCTTTTCTCAGAGCTGATTTGTGCTTGATGGTTTAGAAGTAAAATAGCAGGGATTTGTTTCTCAATTCTCCCAGTCTACCATTGTTTGCATTTTGTGTAGCTGATCCCACACTGCCATCCTGGAACTTTTGAAGAAAGATTCATAGTATTGTCTCTAATGAATATGGCTCTACACTCATTGTTCAAACTAGGACAATTTTGAGAATGAAATGGGATGTTATTAATGGTATGCAAATTGAGAGGGTTCTAGGCAATGCAGAACCTCCAAATTTTACCATGGCCATTATCTACCTGGCGGGGTTGCTTTTATCAGGTTGTGAAAATGAAAAGCATCTTTTATTCCTGTCTCATGCATCATGTAAAATTTTATATTCAACTCTGGATCCCTGCTTTACATCAAATTCAAAGAACTTGGGACTGCCTATAGCCTTCCTTGGTCTCTTCCTGTAGAAATAATAATGCCTCCTCTAACTCCCAGCTCACACTTATATGTCTGTTTGGGCATGTCTAAAAGACTTGCAGCATCTTGGTTTTGTACTTACCATTAATCTATTCCATAAGGAGATTTCAAACTAAGGAAAAAGACAGGTTTTCCTTACAGCTTTTTAGTTTCTCTAATTATCTTTCCTGTGGTGCCTGACTAGGACCATGGTAAACATAGACTATGATTTTATATTTGGGAAGTACAGTCCCTTATATTTCTAGGGAAGAGCCAAATTTTAATCCTGCATCACTAACTAGAATATGTAAGCAAGCAGATGACCTGTGGTGTAAACATATGAGGAGGCTGAGGCCAGAAGGACCCCATCCCAAGGCCCATTCATTTCTGCTATGGGGATCATGTAAGTGTGGGATTGCTGGGAAAGCAATGAAGAAAGTTTCAAGGACCTGTTCAAACAGGCCCATTGCTCCAAAATAATCAAGTCTGTTTTGTTTTTCTCAGCCCTCTGCTAAGCCCTATGCATGCAAGACAAGAATGATAAACAAAACAAGGATGAAACCTGCCAATATTTACAAAAGTACGAAGTTTTCCTGAGTAACTCAGATGGTTAGGGGTATCTACAAATTCTACCGCCTCAACATGTGAATCCCACATTCTCTTCCAGCTCCTTTCTGATTTCCTTTTCCAACCATCTTCTGGGTTGACCAACTCATTTCAGAGTTGACCACGTGTTCAATACCTTTAATTCTGCTCTTTCCTTAGCTCTGTTTCATCTGCATAAACTGTTCTGTTCTCCTGCAAAGGACTATAGTCTCCTTTCCTACATTGTCTCAGTGCTGAGTACAAAAAGTACCCTGAAAGTGAAGGAAGGGGAACCAGACCTCAGTCAACTCTATACTCCCTCCCTTCTCCATATCCCACCGGCAAGGGAGGGTCACCTAACCAAAGATGCTGTGGTATGAATAAGGAAAAAGTGATGTGGGCCAAGTTGAAGGGGCCAAGTAGCATTTGAGAAAGCAAATCCAAAGAAACAAGATAATGTTTCCATAATCATCAACACTTCTGGACTCCAATTTGTGCACCTATAAATTGGTCTGTCTTTAGGCCTCTTTACAAAGCTGTTTACAGGCGACTGACAGGTTGACCATATATCATGTATACTTGGGCCTCATGCTGTGGCAGTCTGCTCCTGACCTCCTAAGCAAGCCAAGTGCTGAGGTATGGATAAGAGACTCGAGATCACTTATGGAAACACCCAGCTGGCGCCTGTCCCACAAACCATCTTCTGGTCTTGCTATGGTCAGACTGACTGTCTGCTAAGCCTCCTTCCCCTAGAACTATTTATATATTTTCCCAGCCCTTTTTTTTCAAGTAGAAAACAAATAGCATTATTCAATGTGCTCTGTTTGGCTGCAGCTGTGAATCACAATGTTGGAAATCCATCTAAGACAGAGTTAGCACTTACTTGGGGAGAGGCCCAAACTGCTGACCTAGCATCTATGATATTTTATTCATCTACAAAGTTGATGTGGCCCTGTTAGGAAGCATCTAGATACTGTACATTTCCCCTTTCTTTTTCTGTTTCCAAAGTTTGACCCTGGGTTTAACCGGTGTCAAACTTTCTCCTTAGCTTTGTCAGGAGGCAATGAGTACAAAGACAATACAACTTGAGGATACAGTGCATCTGGTAGCAGCAGGAAGGAGAGTTGGGCATGATTCTTCTTGACTCTTCCCTCCTTACCAAAGTCATAAATGCATCACAACCACAGCACAGTGGACATACCTAGATGTACCGAGAGTAAGACCCTCGCCTGTTATCACCGTTTCATCCATCCACTAAGATTGGGTGATGCCGTTGAGGAACTGAGCATCATGCCTTGTGAATAAAAACGTCATTGATTGCCAAAGAGGTAGTATGGATATCAGGTACTTGCCTTCATGTGGTCAATCCTGGTTCAATCCCCAGCACCTCATGTGAGCCTCTGAAAATTGTCAGGAGTGATCCCTAAGAGCAAAAAACTAAGTCCTAACCATTACTTGGTGTGCAACCCCACACATGAAAAAAGGACAAGGAAACAGAATTTTGCATTGGCATCATAATACTCTGACCAACTATTCACCATCAAGTCCGTGTTAATATTGACCATCTCCTCTGCACCTGTCTCACTTTGATTGCCACCCCACCCCCAAATACAGACCCTATGACAAGGACATGCCTGCAAACTATCCAAGCAGAAATTACAGGTAGTATCCTGGAAAGACATGGGACAAGTCATATAGGGAGCAGAGAAGGGCAGAAAGCCAGAAATGATGCATTATTTATTTAAGTGGCTACTGCTATAAGCACTGGATTGAAATTCTAGAGGAACTCAGAAATGGTACAAAAGGGGTCAGAGCAATATTACAGTGGATAAGGCTCTTGCCTTGCATGAGACCAACCTGAGCCAATCCCTGGCACCCCTGAGCCTGTCATGACTGATCCCTGAGCACAGAGCCAGGACTAAACCCTGAACATTGATGGATGTGGGATAGATAGATAGATAGATAGATAGATAGATAGATAGATAGATAGATAGATAGATAGATAGATAGATAGATAGATAGATAGATAGATAGATAGATAGATAGATAGATAGATAGATAGATAGATAGATAGATAGATAGATAGATAGATAGATAGATAGATAGGCAGGCAGGCAGGCAGGCAGGCAGGCAGGCAGGCAGGCAGGCAGGCAGGCAGGCAGGCAGACAGACAGACAGACAGACAGACAGACAGACAGACAGACAGACAGACAGACAGACAGACAGACAGACAGACAGACAGATAGATAGATAGATAGATAGATAGATGTAAAGAAATGGTGCAAACAACATCTAGAACGAGTTCAAGAGATGAAGGAGTTGGGTATTCCTCCGATGACTCACTAGTTTGAGGGGTGCTGCTAGAGTTGATGATTCTTTGAAACTCTGTCCTGTGATATGTTCTAAAAGCAAGGGTTTCCCTATTGAGGGTGAAAAGGTTCCCTGGGGACAAAGATTCAGAAACTAGTAGTTGTAAGTTGATTGAACATCAGAGAAGCATGCTCAAAATTTGGATGAGGTCCTGCAATCACCCCTAAGTGAAGGAGTTCAGGAAAAGCAAGCATTTGAAGATGCACTTTCTGTATTCTCTGTGCAATCAGTTTTAAAGGATAAATCTACCAGCAGCCCAATAATCAAGCGCTAACTGCCATGGTGAAGACAGATAAAAGAGAGATCCTGGAGAAGATAAAAACCGTATTTGAAATTTCCTGAGGAAGTTCTGGGGTGGGGTGGGGAACATGATTAAATTAAAGTTAAAGAAGAGGTAGGATTATGGAAAGAAGGGAGAAATGAAGAACTAAAATACAACTTATTAGTTCCCCCAATTTATCAAATTAGATATGAAGGCACCTTGAAAACTAATTAAGCCATGGAGATAGCTCAGGTGTTTGCATGCTGGCTTGGCTTGCACAGGACCCTAGTACCATCCACAGCTCCACATGATCCCTGCACACCTCTCACCAAATATGACTCAGTCTCTGAGGCCCCTGAATACCACCAGGTGTCTCTGCTCGTCCCCAGCACTGCATGGCCTTGGTTGATTTCGCCGCATCCTCGAGCCCAACACTGAACTATCTGGTGGTGTTGTTCAAGTATCATCAGGAGCGACCCGCAGACCTCCAGCACGACTTGGGAGGCCTCCTGAATTTTTAAAAAGAAAAATAGTTAATTAAATTGAGGCCAACGTGAATTTCTCCTTCTATTCATGTCCACATAATCATCTCAGAGATAGTTTACCTAGAGTCATAATTATATTCTAGCAAACCATTTATGTTCAAGTTTCCTGACATTTCAATTCAATAGCAAAGAAATTTCAATCAGATGGTTTCTAAACTTCTTTCCTAGCAGAGATTCTTAGAATCGTGGGTCATCAATAAGCTATTCAGAGAACCAATTATAGTCTACTTTGAAAGATGGTTTTGCTGGTTACATGAATAATTACCCCCTGATTTCTCTGTTTGCCCATTCAGCAAGAGAATCTCAGTTAACCAAGCATTTAGGATAGGGGTGGGTGGTAGCTCATCCCAAGGGTGTAATTAGCTGAAGAGAGATCTAGTCACAAGTTCCTTTTGACAGAGGGCAAAAAGCTGAATTTGTGTGTAAGAGATGCCCTCCACTGCTGATTTCACTATTTATGCAAGGTTTAGATTTCATGAAGAGTCTGAATTTTTAGAGAAATCCAGGCCTGAACCCCAGGCCTGTCACTTACCAACTTTGTAATTTGGATATCTTGCCCCTTGTCAGCCTCAGTTTTCTCATTTAAAAAATGAAGACAAAAGCATCTACAGTCATAGTTTTTATAGAAATTAAAATTAAAAGAGGCCATGCATTTAAATATGTATCCCAGAGTCTGTGATACTCACAATTTCCTGTAAAATGATGATAAAATACAATCCATTTAAATTATTTATTTCATCAACCATAGGAGTGCATGTCTCCTTGTTGTAACCCTTCTTATCATTTGCTTTTGCAAACCACATACTAAATGAGTCAGATTAGTTCATGCCATAAATGACTGAGATAGGAGGTTGGAAAGGAAATTTCTATCAGGATACCTGGTATGTCACTCCATTCACTCACTTTGTATTCAAGATAATGCCAAGGGGAAAAAGTTGAAATCTAAGTGAATACCATAGAATTATTATTTTTCAGTAATGGGCAGTAACTAAATGTATTGCATTTTCTTCTTGTCATCTACTTTTGTTCAACTAATGCCACAGACTAGAAAAAATGATGTGCTTTCTTGTGAGAATTGCTCCCAGGATGGCTACTTTAGGTGTTGGCAACAGAACACAAGTCAAGGCCTGGAGGGGCTCTGAATCCAGAGCCAGGGCAAGGTCAGACATGTGAAAACTGGCCACAGGACCTGGGAAAGAACTGTGAAGAACAGCCAAGGGTTGAGTTGAGTGTGAAGAATTCTTCCAGCCCTATCTGACATCATCAGAGACTGGGTTGCAAGTAGAGAGCAGTGTCTCTGGATTCTGTAGTGCCAGAGAGAACCCTGGCAATGATATCTTGAGTCAACAGTTGGACCCAAGGTGATATGCTTAAAAGCCAAAACTAGATGTGTCAGAGAGCAAGATAAAGAATCATTACTCTGAGGCTGCCTGCAGAACAAGATTGCTCCCAGCAAATCTGCAGCCTGATGGGGTGTCTTTGGCCTTTGCCCTCGGAATCATACTATTTTACTCAGACTCCCTCTGCCTAAGAAGCACAGACTTTAAATTCTAGTTCCCTTTCCCTACTACCTGTCCCCAAACTCCTGGTAACTCCTTTTCGCTCCCTTAGAGATGAGGGTCAGGCGCCTTCTCTGCCTCTGGACTCATCCGTACTGTATGCCTTCTCCTGGCTAAGGTGGGAAGACTGAGGCACCCACCTTGGCCACAAAAGTAAAGGTGACATAAAAGCTCAGCAATGAGGACAACTTGTATTTCCCTTTAATGTTTTGTAAAGACCAAAATTCAGGCCATTTTGATTTGCATGAATCAAAATCGACAAGGAGCAAAATGTCAAAATTGTTGCTAAGTACAGATTCGGCAGCAGTGTTGTGTGGTGCTGCTTTGGAGCTTGAAGCAGAAGCAGGAAATCAGCAGTATTGACTTTGCCTTTAGTTAAGATTATGGTGTTTCATTCATTGTGGGTTTTCTCATTCATTTTCATTATTAAGATTTTTATCAAAATATTATTTGGTACAAAAACTGAGTTGTGGTCACTACAATTTTATGTGTGGGGCTGATCTCTTCCTTGCCATACTCCAAGATGGGTCAAACATTCTACAGATGACTATTGCCAGTAACTGGACACTAGGTGAGGAATATGGCCTTGATCTTAACTCCAGGCACCATTCACCAGACATGTCATCGCATGTCTTACCTTCATGGTGCTTCTCTCTGAGTCTTGCCTCTTGTTCATACAAAATTCCCACTACCAATTTCACTCTCTTGGGAAATCAAACAACTCAATGAAAAGGTCCACTAAAACTGAAAAGACACATTCAAATGTTTTACATTTTTTAAAAGAACTGTGATTTACAATTTTTTTTTTGCTTTTTTGGGTCACACCTGGTGATGCTCAGGGGTTACTCCTTGCTCTTCACTCAGGAATTACTCCTGGCGGTGCCTGGGGGACCATATGGGATGCCGGGGATCGAACCCGGGTCGGCCGTGTGCAAGGCAAATGCCCCACCTGCTGTGCTATAGCTCCAGCCCTACAAAGTTATTGATAGTGAGTTTTAATCGTATAATATTTCAACACCAATCCCAAAGTGTCAAATTCCCTCCATCAGTATTTCCATATTTCTTCCCCATCCCAACCCTCAACCCATCCCCGCCTGTCAACTTGACAGGCACATTACAAAGTTCCAGTGGTTGCAGCTTTGTTGCATCTGTGTTTTGCATGTATGGCTATGCCACTCACTCATATTTCCCATAACTGAAACCCTGATGCCCATTGAAATATGCTAGTTCTCAAATTTTTATAAAGATAATTCTGCTATACTTTGGAATAGTTAAGTTTCTGGTCCATTGATACTGAGCTGTTTGAATTACAATGCATCCATTCATTAAGTCAACAAATATTGAGGGCCAGAAAGATAATGCAACAGATAAAGCAAATGATCACAATTCTATACTAGCACTGTATATGGTCCCCCTGACTGCCACCAAGAATTATCTCTGAGCACAAAGCCAGAAACAAAACCTGAGCATCACCAGGTATAGCACCAAAGCAAAATCAGTTTTTGGCTGCACATCTACCACATAAATGATTTCTAGACACTGGGAGTATGATGAAGACCAAGAGTCAATGTCTCTGCCCTCAGGAGATTCAGTCTGCTGTGGGAGACAGTATTTGATGCAGACAATAAATACAAACATCTATCAGACAAGGTTGGGAGACCTGAGAGCACCGAGACTCCAAAAGTGGGGAAATATTGATGGCGTGGGTGCGGGGTTTCCACTTCTGTATTATGTATTTCTATAAGGTGGCTGTGGGCAATAATGTACATAATAGGAAGAAAAGAGGTGATGAATTGGAGGTGACAGGAACTAGTTCTTGGGCATGGCTTCTCCACAGTGGCACTCTTGGCATGTGAACCAGATCAGTCTCTCCTATGGCAATGTACTTATGCCTTTTAGGATGTTTGGCACCATCCCTGGTCTCTATCATCTTGACACCCAGAGGCATATTACTTTCTTGCTGTGACACCAAGGATTTCCCCTTATACTGTTGAATGCCCCCAATTAGAACCATGGGCCATCCGATGATTGGTGACACGGTCAGAAGAAGCAAGTGGAGGACAGGAGTGATAATATAGCTGGTAGTGTGACTGACTTTCACTTGGCAGACCTGGGTTTGATCTTCAGCACTCTATATGCTCTCCCTGAGCCTGCCAGGAGAGATTCCTGAGCACAGAGTGAAGAGTAAGCCCTGAGCACAGCTGGATATGGCCAAAAATAAAAATAAAAAAGAGGCGAAGTGGAATGACTCTGGCTAGGTCAGGCTTCCTGCCATGCAGAGTAGCACTTTCAGGATCAGTCAGCCCAGAGCAGTCACTAGCTTCGAGTCAATGCCAGGACACCCTGCCCATCTCATGTTCTTTCCATGCAGGATATTGGCCTCCTTTCAGCTGCAAGTGCCAAAACCCCCTGTGAACTGGGGCCTAGCCTGTGCCTCTGAATCCGAGGAAGCTTGAGATTGTGTACCATAGCTGGTCATCTTCCTCTTCATTTTCCCTTCCCTGCTAGAGAGTCTCCCCAAAGACTCAAAGCTCAAAGCTCTCTCTGGGGAACACCATCCCCAGTTGCACAGGAGCCCCCTTCACGTTCTTCAAGGTGTGTAGCTTTCACAAGAGCTAGATTGTGATGGAAGTTCACCTTCCACTCAATTAACCTTGAGAAAGAAGGGTTTTATTTTTTTCCTTCTCTTCCCCCAAGAGACTTTTTTTTCGATGACCTTTTTGAAGCATCTTATTTTCTGGGCAAAAGCCAAATGATAGACTCTTTTCAGAGCTACAGAACTGCTGCAGGTTTTCACAGCTGAGGTAAAGACAGCCTTTGGAATCAAGACAGGTTAGCACTGGGATTCGGGAAAATGGGAGGAAACACCATATGCTTTAAGTCCACATTGCCTAAAGGGCTATGCCTTCACAAGACACAAAGCTGCAGGACCCAAGAGATTCAGGGACTTAGAGATACCAGATCTGCCAAGCAGTATCCCCAAGTAGAAAGAACATGTGAATACAAATTTCAAGAGATCAGTTCTGCTTTGGGTGAAAGTTGAATATCAATAAGGTATAACAAAGCTCATCTTGAATGGCACTTAGCAGTATACAATGAGGGCTTTTCTCCCACCTACTCACCCACCCATAGTTTATCTCTTTGAGGCTCAGATTCAGTTTTCAGGTAAGATTGAGTCTTATTTATCGTTGGATCAGTAGAGGAGAATAAATGGACTTTTGGTGCTATGATGGGATGGACAGAGTCTGGTGTGTGATGTGACCCTTCATCAGGGCCTTGAAGCAGGAATGTCCTGTTGAATCGGAAGCACAGAGATGAGACTCCACGAACACAATGTATATCCATTAATATTTTAATAATCACCAGCCAGAGGGGCAGAAGCTCTCATTTTGGCAGCTGACTGACCACCTCCACAAGGATCCCAACTCTCTTATCCCATCATCTCAAAGGGCAATACAGCTTAAAGTTTGCATGGTATACATTACAAAGACATTTCACATTCTTTTTTTTATTTTTTTATTTTTTGCTTTTTGGGTCACACCCAGCAATGCTCAGGGGTTACTCCTGGCTCTGCACTCAGGAATTACTTCTGGCAGTGCTTGGGGAACCATATGGGATGCTTGGGATCAAACCCAGGTCAGCCGCATGCAAGGCAAACACCCTACCCGCTGTGCTATCGCTCACATCGCTCACATTCTTTGCATAGGACTTAGGAATAATAGGAAGGAGAAATCCAGGAACTAAATACCTGCAGGGGGTGCTATCTAGGTAAGGTGAGATGAACAGAAGAACACATTACAGTTGCTAATACAGCCTTCCGAACTAGCCCATGATGGCAAGGTCATGTCAGACAGAAGAACAAGAAAAACCTGTTTTCTGCCTAACTTTAAGTATCGTCCATTAGACTCCATCTTGGCCTACTTATAGCCAACAAGGAAATGTGCAGAGAAATAGGATAGCATTGTCTGTGTAACTGCAGCTTGATTAACAGTCTCACTAGGGAATTCTACATACTAACTCTATTGGGGAGACAGTCTGCCAGAAGACCCCAGTATCCATCAGACCTTCCTTCGCATATCCTTAGATCTACCTTCTGCCAACAGGGCCTCATGTAGAAAAATTAGCAGAATGCTAGGTACAAGGCATATCTACAGAGATATAGTGTACACATCACAATTGTAGTGATATGTAGAAAACTGTAGCATGGGGATGCAAGTGACAGTAATATAGAATTATTACAGGGTATCCTCTATCAGTGTTTCTCAACTTTTTTTCCGACCACAATCCCCTTCCAATTTTATTTCCTTCCTCTGGTCTTTTTTCCTGTTAATTGGCCTGTTTATCTCATGCCTTGACCAAACCCCCTGCAACACACACACACACACACACACACACACACACACACACACACACGCATTCACACACAAACACTCACACACACACTTATTTACTTGATTTCCACCTGTGTTCCATTGGAAGCTTCTAGGAACCAACAAGAGACCTTAGAGTCTCCAGATGAAAAGCACTCTAGATTATGAAGAGAGCTAAGAGGGAAGGATCACATGGAGCAGTTGTCTCTGGGCTAGGGTTGATGTTTAGAGATGCCGCCATTCATCAGGGCAACATATCTGCTGAGTGATCCCTTGAGAGCAACTGTCTAACCCAAACTCCATCAATAGAGTGAGCCCCAGCTCAGGTAGAATAGTTAACATACCATTCTTTATCCCAAGATACCCCTCACCCAAAGAGAAAACAAATTAATATCTTTGTGGGTGGACATCTAAGCCTTTGTGTGAGCTCCTCAGGTTCCAGAAGCTTATTCCTTTAGAAAGGACTGCTTCCTTGCCTGTTCCTGCTTACCCATCCTGTGGCCCTGCTTTCATTCGAATCCTTAGCCCTTTCCCATCAGACACGCAGTACTCTCTCAACCCCCACCCAGCTCTACCATCTCTGATCAGAAATCTATCCTCTGAATTCTTCTGATTTTCAGTCATCCTCAAAACTGCTCCTTGAAAGAGTCTTCGGGTTCTGAGGGATCAGGAGACCATTTGCACTAAGCTCTGAGCATGTTCTTATCTCACAAGATTTGAGAAATGTTCATACTTTTCTCATCTCACAAGAAGGAATGTTGCCTTGAACCAAAATGGTCCAATATGGAGTATTGCATGCAGCCACACAAGTCAGGGAAAGGGGAACTCCACAAATTACACCCGATGTTTTCCCTCCTACCAAGTCTCCCTGTTGGGGTGCTGACTCCTCCTGCAGAAACCAGCCTTGTGGTAAAGAACAACCCATAATGTCTGTTTCAGGGGAGCATCCTGCTATTTCTGAAATACCTCCAGAATAGGAGAAATATTCCTTGCCAATGTTTCAATTTATAGACATTTAAAATTGGGAAAACTAAATTTCTTTTAAAAAAATGTCTAAGAAAACTCTCGGTTGACTCAAACCAACAATACACTGCAATAAACAAAGAAAATATCTATTACATCTTACATATCTTAAATTAGTAATAGTGGGTACTAATGAGCTTTATGCTATTAATTCCATTTACCATCCCTTCATACCTCCCAGGAAATTTTCACTATCTCTCCCTTTTGCAGCTTTAATGAGATACTTGAAATTTATTCTGCTTTCTAGCAGAAAATACTACCCTAAGAAGCATTCTGCATATCTGGGTCTTGGGGGTCTTTATGATTTTATTGACTCCTGTCTCCTGGGTTTTGCCATGTGGCTTAGAAGCTGGAGAGAGAGGTTTGGACTTGTCTTCATTTTACATATTTGGAAGCCAAATAAGTGTTTCTCAAGATGATTTTCACTGTCTAGTACCTGAAACCCCCCTCATGCCCTGATCCTCCCTCATATATTTCAACTCCCATCTCCCTCACAAAGGCCAACTGATGCCAATTTTATTTCCCTCAATTCAATTCTTTCAGGGTCAGGAAAATAAAGTTCCTTCAAAACTAAAGGAACGTTTTGAAGCTCTTCATATTCCTGAATCAACCAGATGCCATTGGGCTACATTGGGACGTGATAGGGTCCAATAGAAATGTAACTGGTGCCGCTCGAGCAAATCAATGAATAATGGGATTCAAGTGACCAAGTGATCAGTTCAACTCTACTGCTCCCAACGGCTTACCCCTCTCTTCCATTCACTTGTTCTTTCCTACATGTGCCCTCTCGAGTCATGAATAGTTTCATTCCCAATACTGACAATCTGCTGAGTCCATGTGCAGAGGTAAATTGGAACTGGTCAGAGATCTTTATTACATTGGGGTAAGAGGCACCATACCCAAAATGCTGCTCTGCATTAGGGGATATTGGAGAATGTGATAATGAATCCACATGACAGGGTCCTCTGACGGAGCTGCTGAGCTTGGGTGTCACTGAATGATTGTTAATGAGAATTGCATTTCATTTTCTTCCTCCTCACTCAGAGCAGCATGAAGAACCAGCCTTTGGTAGCACCAGACTAATTTCCTTTCTTTAGGACTTGCTCTAATTTATTTTTGGCCCTCAGTCCCATCCTCAACTCTACTAGGGCATTCATTGCACATGAATATTTGAGCTTAAAATGTCTAGAATAAATTTGGCTCTGTAAACACTTTTTGAAGCAAGGATCCAGATTTTAAGTCAGATCCAGTTGTCAGACTAAAATGCCTTTAGATGTGGGCTAGATAGTAACAAGGCTAATACACTTGCTTTGCACAGGGCTAACACTAGTTTGAACCCTGGAACTACATACATTCCCCAAGCACTTCAAGGTCTGAACCCTGAGGCGAGCTCAGATCCAAGAGTAAGCCCTTAGTGTTGCCACATATAGCCACAAAAAAAAAAAAAGCACATTTAGATTCCACACAAACTGATTTCACTTACAAGTGCTTAACAATATTATCTAAAAAATAAGAAGATAATTGAGGTAGGTAGCATTAGTGTTCAGTGCTTTTCAAAAGACAAAAATCCAAAAGTGGGACCAGAGTGATAATAAAGCAGGTAGGGAGTTTGCCTTGCATGTGCTAACCCAGGTTCAATTCTGGCATTTCATGTGGTCCCCCAAACACCACCAGAAGTAATTCCTGAGTGCAGAGCCAAGAGTAACCAGTGAGCATGTCGGGTGTGATCCAAAAAGCAAAAAGAGAGAGAGAGAGAGAGAGAGAGAGAGAGAGAATTGTAATCCAACTCTGGATGATTTCTGTGAATGAATGCTATACAAATTTCCTCACTGGGAGAGTCTGTGGTGCCACTGCACACCGGGATCATAGCAAGTGTAATTAAAAAGGGAACGTGGGGTAAGAATGCCAAAGGTATAGTCCAAGAAACATCCCAATTTCTCCCCAAGCCAGCCCTACATGTGAGAAACTTTGTCTACTCAAAGCACCTGTAAGCACCAAGCTGCCATTAAAAGAGTGACAGACCCCAAGCAAAACAAATCAATGTTCTTGTTTTCATAAATCTGTAGAAAACAACATCGCTTTTTTCCCTCTTCGACAGTTTCAAGCACAGGGCAAATATTTTTTGTTCTACTCTATAAATCTAGAGTCTGATGAACTTAAGGAGCTTTCCTCTTCAACTGCCCCCCATAACAGCATCAAAAGGGAAAATAAAACCTCAGTACCACGGGCATAGACTTTTAGAGTCAGCCAACTTACTGCAGCAGACTCTAGTTTCCATGGGGAGTCTTGACTGGCTGATGTCCTGCATTCTGAGCAGGCAAGGGCCTTATGAGCTGTCTAACAGGGCCCATAAATTCCCTAGTTTTAGGGCCCCCTTGTGCAGCTGCCAGGCAGGAGGTATAAACAACCCACAAGAGCCCCAGAGTCCTGAGATATATGATTAGAAGCCAAGCTAGGGGAGAATACAGTCTGAGAGACCGGGCTGCCTTTGTGACTGTTCTGGATAATTGTAATGTATTCCTTTAAGGACCGGGACAATCCTGAAGTTTTAATTATTTAGTAGAAAAGCTTTCTAAGCAGTCCTGTGTACTTGCCTGCAAACAGTATAGTGGAATACTTTGGGAGCACATGGATTGACATTTGAATCCCACTCCTACATTTAAAATCTGAATAAATCTACAGCGGTTTGGGGGTGGAGTTGTGGAGATTGTGTTACTTTGAACACCTTTGTATTTATATTTTCTCACCTGCAAAATGGGATAATACTTATGTCACAGAATTTTTATGAAATGTAAATACAGCATCAAGAAAATTGTTTGTCACTAAAGTAGTCACTGCTTGGTGTCTTGTGTTTCATAAACTTCGTGATGGGGACCTTATACTGTTAAAACAGAACAAGCATTCACTTTGGTTTCTCCTGGTGTTACTTTACATGATAAATGTGTGTTTTTCTAATGCACTATGGTTCAAAATACTACTGGGATTCCAGAAAGTAGACAGAAAGATTCAAACCATGCCCATTCAAATAAATATTTCCATCTACTTCTACATTTATAGAAGTACTTTCTTACCATGAGCCGTGGATCAGAATGTTATTGCAAAAACCCTCTGATCTGAGTTCACTGGACTTTAAGGGGGTAGGTGGTTTTATTGTTAATTGAGGGTTTCTGATTTACAATACACAAAACAAAAGTTGAGCAGAGTAGGAGATAGTTAGAGTGGTAAAGAACAGAGATGGACACACTGTTTTATAGCCTGAATTCAGCACTCTGCAACCTCTCCCAGCAGTTCTGTAACCTTGGTTTCCCAAAACCTTGGTTCAGGAATGGATAATAATGTCTTACCTTCTGGGGTGGTGGTGAAAAACAAGGGAGACTGTAAACAAAGCTTCTAACTCAATGATTGGTATATGTGGATACTCAATAAATGATAGCTTTTATTATTAACTATAGGACCCTGGGAAGTAGCCAAGGCTGTTCAGTCTTCAACTTTACACTTGTTTCAATTTCTACTGCACCCCAGGGTAGGTTTAGGTTTCCCATTAGACTATTCTACTTGTTAAGTGAGACAGCACTACAGAGCACATAGATTGAATAGGAACAACCTGTGAAAGTGATTAGCCCTCCCTGCTCTTTACTCAACATCTCTGATTTTCAGATGTTTTGTGAGCTTAGAAGAACAGTTTTAAATATCAGGTGTGATAAACATTGGAGTTCGAATACTTAATAATCAAGGAACCCGTGCAAAGTCAGTGGTCTTCCTGGCATACTGGTCTCCTCCCTTCTTAAAGGAAGTAACTCTGTCATGCCCTCCCAGCAGGGGTGTAGAGTAAAGTATGTGTACTTATCAGGAGTCTGAAATAAGGTCTGGCCTGGCCTTTGCTCCCAGTCAGTTGGCTACTTTAGGTCACTCTTAAAAATCTCTCAGCTCCCTCCAAAATGAAATACTTGGCATAAACAGACTCACAAGCTGTTTTCAGCTCTGAAATTATACTGTCCAAAGAGAATATGTCAACTCATAGCTGGAAGTTGATTTGCAGAACTATACAATATCCTATTGTAGGTGACCCCCAGCCAGTGGGACATATATATCAACTTTAAGGTTGTCATGTGAAAGAATTAGTTATACATTTAAAACAAAATAGAGGCCATAGAGATGTATAGGGGTTAAGGCACTGGCCTTGCATGCAGATGGCTCTGGTTTGATCCAAGAACTATGAATGATTCCCTAAGCACTGCCAGGGGTCACTTCAGAGCACAACTTGGTGTGGCCCCAACCCATCCCAAATATTTCTAAGTAGATTCAAGCTCCACTTTTTCAAAACAAAAACAAAGCAAGACAGAACAAAGAACTATTAGCCAATAGGTCAAATGTCCCCAGGAGTGGTCCCAGATCTCCTAACACCACTCAGTATGAACCCTAGAAAAGAGATAAAATGATGTGTAGGTGTGTTTGCATGTGAGTGTGTGCATGTGTGTGTGTTTGTGTGTGTGTGTGTGTAGGAGGACGAACACTGCATGAAATTTACAATTTCTGGGTTTTGCTGCTCATCCCTTACATGGTGAAGAAGTCTGGAGGAATATTTGAAAATCTTCCCAATGTCAATTCCAGTCCATCATCTTTGGAGTATGTGTGACCTTTGCAGGTTGTCACATCCTGGGCACAGCACCAAGTGATCCTGTAAGAGGGGCTGGCGTGGAGGAGCAGGACCTGAGCTGTCGGGTGGTGCAGACAGCAGCTTCTGGGCCCTGTGCCAACCTCTAGATAATCACTACCAGCAGGAGAGAAGTGACTGGGGTTAGCAGAGCCTGTCTCTGGCAGATAGACTGTCCCCTTCACACCAGTGCCTCAATGCAGAGAGGACTGGGAGGGGGATTTAAATGCATGTTGACAGAAAAGGGGCAGGGAGAATAAGATGAGAGCAATAGAAATAGAGCATGGAGGAAAAGCAAGGGAAAGGGCAGCAAGACAAAAAAATAGTGACCGCAAATATGTCAGCTAAAGGGAGAAAAGTCAGGCATAGGATGAAAGAGAAGAGTGACATAAAATGTGATAAAATGTAGAAATAAAAGGAGAGTGCAAGTATCATGTTCAGGAGCTAATTTGCTGCTCCTGAATTTGCTGGAAGAGAAGCAAAGATTCCGGCTTCAACCATCTAAACTGAGAGACCAGTAAAAGAAAGAATTTAAACCACCAGTTTCAGCATAGGTCTATGATGGGTAGTTCTAATGGCAATAACTATTAATAAAAGTCACTAAGCTTGCTTCAAGTGCTAGTGTTGCTCCTTCTCTCCCAGGCCCAAGCTGGATGGCGAATGAGCCAAGTGTCCATGTTGGGATTGATCTTCCCTCCCCTGCTCCTCTGACCCTGAAGTGGTAGTGATGATGAGAGGTGGTCTTAGATGGGGGAAGCTGGTGAAGATGCAGTCATACAGGAGATACCCTTAAAAGAAATAATATGTGGGGTACTACTTTGTTAGGAAATGTAGACCACTGTCAGATTATAAATATCAGAGACTTCAGATAGACAGGAAATGGGATGAAAGTATCCTCCTCACTTTCTAGGTACCCAAGAACTATCAATAACCACCAACATTTAGTAAGACTTAATTATGTACCAGGCGTTGGTTGGGCAAAACACTGTCCATGAGCTCTTGATCTTATCAGCCCAACTCCAGTAAAGTCTATGGTTGTGTTGATCCCATTTTGCAGATATGCCAAAATCTGATTCCATATCCTTATCCCAGTCAGTCTAGCATGTACAGCTTCCCGTGTATTTGCAAAGATTTACTTCTCTCAGAAATTTCAGGGACAGAGAGGTAATACATTGGGTAGGGCATTTGCCTTGCACACAACCTACCCGGGTTCAATCCTAGGCATCCCATATGGTCCCCTAAGCACTGCTAGGAGAATTCTTGAGTGCAAAAGTACAGAGCCTGAGTAACCTCCTGAATATCCCCAGGTGTGAGTCCCCCCTCCCAAAAAAGAATAAATACTCATTAGGCATTTACTTTATATGAGACTCTGTGCTGGGTAAGAAAAAGTGTGAGTGGGGGTGCAGGAGGACATAGGAAAGATGAGAGAGGAGCAGGAGGGAAACAGGGAGATGGAAAAGAAGATGATAAACAATGGCAGAGAGATCGAAGAGCTAATCAAGAAGAATGGGGTTTCCTGGGAGAGGAAAGGGGCATTTATGAGTAGCTCTTACTAAACCATACTGAACAGGATAGAAGTATAAGAATGTGCTGTAAGAGTCCAGAAGAGAATGAGATCTTTTTCAGTAGGAGGGACAGGACCAACCACTTGCCATGATTTCAAGACATAAAATTATATGCTATGGGGAGAAGGTAGCTTGGAGAGGGATGACATTGCAAAGGCATGGAGATTGCAGGAAAAGGTCACAGGCATGTTGGTTTATCTCTCCAACATAATGCTTGGACACTCTTTGAAAAAGTTGGGGAACCTGAAGAAATGACACTAGACAGATTGCTTGAGGTTGGGCTGGGAAGAGAGTGCACAAAGGATATGGCAATGACTGGAAATATCTGAGCAGACCAAGAGATAGTCATTCCAGCTCTTTGTATAACCATGTGAATAATAAACGATTACATTTCACTGATTATTTTCTTACCCTACATGTTCACAGTGCCTGGCCCTTTGTAGATGGATGTGTGAATAAGTGAGCAAAGCAGACTGAATTCTCAGTCCCACAGAGCTCTGATTCTTGTGGGGATGCATCCGTTTTATGACTTATCCACCAGCGATGGGAGAGTGCGCATGTGGGCAGGACTTTCAGAGTTTTAAAGCAGACGGGAATCAACCCCTTATTCCCCTAGTGCTGCTGTGTAAGCACACCTGGTCCTGGGATAACGCAATAGCATTTGGGACTAGTGATGAGAGCAGTTGCAGACATAGAAATTATATTAGCTAGGACTCTCTCGGTTGCAATTAAATTAAACTGGCCTAGGTAGTAAAGGGTAATTTATAGGTTCATGTAGCCAAGTTCCTGAAAAACCCAAAGTGGGAGCTGGCCTCATGAATAACTAGAATTGGGAAGTTTAATGCCACCCATTTCTCAATTGCCATTTGCATTTCTCTGTGGATGCTATGCCATTTCCTCCAATTGGCTGATTTTGAGAATTTGGTCTCAGCCTTCCACAGCTTTGCAGCCTTACAGTTCACTCACTGAAGTTGGCATGCTCTGTCATGTTCCTCTTTGGAACTCTTGGGAAACTCTTAGCTCTCCCTGGCCTAGCATGTGTTACATGCTCATGCTTTGGGTCAAAGAAGAGAACCTCTGTGATGCACCTAGGCTGAGTCACTCATACTCCCTTGTAATTAGTAGAAAAGAGAAAGAAAAAGGAATAATAGATACTTAGATTAAAGTTGTGGTGACCTAAAACCCATTTAATGTATATTCAGCATTTTCTTCTTAGTGTATTCCAGCATTTCTTCAAATTATATACTAAAAAGTTACTCCAGTCAATTTGTCTGGGAAAACACACCCTCCCCAAGTTATAAAGTCATACCACTGAACAAGTTGGACACAGAAAATGTGGTATCGTTATATTTTCCTGAAAGAAGGAAAAGATGACTTTAAAAATATGGAATGGGGTGTACAAGGAGAGTGCGGTGATTCAGAACAAAACCAAGGAGCAGCACGTTCCAGGGCTCACTGGAGCCTCCTGCCTGTGATCCCAGAATATCAAGGCATGACCGCCGCAGCTCCTCCCACCAGTCACCACCCACCTCCCAGTAGGCCAGAGAAACTTGGTCAGGAGCAGTGCCTTCAGCTTGAGGCTCTTCATTAGTGGAGAAGGCCAGAGGCTGAGGAACAAGAGCAATTTGAAAGGAGGCAGGAGGCATTAAGCCAGAATAGTTCTCTGGGGGTGGCCAGCTAAGTGGAAACTCAGCAAAGAGAACCAAAGGGGGACCAAGTGGGGCCATCACTGAGAAAAGAAAAAGAATACTCACCGTGGGCTGGGGCAGGGGTGGGCAGCGCCTGCAGTAGGAAGGAGAAATAAGAAGCAAAATAAAAAGACACTGAAACAAAAATCAGTGTTTTTAAAACACTCGTTCACTCTTCCAGGGAGAAGATTTAGAAAACTCAGGGAAGAGTTAGTTTGCGATGATGTAAAAGGATATTAAAGGAGAAGCAGAACTGGGGGTCTGATCTCAGCTATACCGAGGAGGCACAGATTTCAATCCCTTGTTTTCAAGATGAGAGGACACTCTGCTACCCCTTACCTGCAGCAGAGTATCATTTGAGAGTCCCCTGAGAGGATGGGCAGGGAAGCTATTTCTAAAATACTAAGTAGCTCTGTTATGGTTAATTAGGCTGGGTGAATAATTAGAAGATGACAGTTAGAAAGTGGGTCACTCTAACCCCAGGAAGGAGGAGGCGGTGATGAAGCTGTTTAAGGATCAGCACTTAGGTAAGCTGCCATTCTGCTAAATGATAGATGAAAGCAACTCATTCTTTACTTTAAAAAATTAGATGCACACTTGGTGAGAACATCTTATATTTTTATCTCTTGCAATATGAACAGGAATAACTACATAAAGCACTGGGTAACACTGAAGCTCACTGTCCGTCAAGTGAAATAAATATGAACAAATAAGTCTAACTCATAGCATGGGATATGATCAAAGCTGAGTGTTGACAATAAATGTCAAAAGAACTCAAAGATTCATGAGTTTGACCTGGGAGGGATGTTGTGAAGTTGCTCCTAAAGCAGGGCTTGGATAGGAAGGAAGACAAAAGGATGGATACCCTGAGATTAAATTTAAGGTGCAGGTCAGAAAGACCACAGGAACCAGTGCATGACATGGTTGGGAAGAGAGTTAGGGTGATGGAGCAGCACAGGGACATGGCATTTGTAAATGGCCATGTGACCGGATACATTAAAGCCTTGAAATCAGATGAAGAGATCAATCATAAAGGAAAGGGAGCTCATTGGATCCCATAGAGCAGAGCCACTGGCTTGACCAAGTGGGACAAGAATGCTTTATGGACTCTAGCGGACTGTTGCATCACCATAAAAGGGTGGTGGTCAATACGCAGAGAAACCAAGTCAGAATGCAGAGACTATTGCCAATGACTTAAGAAGGAATGAGTAATAGCAATAATAGGGAACATGGATTAGCACCTAACTGCAGGTAATGAATGAAGGCTGATGTTAGAATAAAGATGTGTCGGTCATCATCCTAACAAACCAAGGTTTTAGTGGGGTTTAGTAAGGTTATAGTGAGTTATATAGCCCAGTGCTGGTGAGAGTCAGAAGCAAAAAGGTTCCCTCCAAAAGTGGCAGTTGGGGGGCCAGAGTGACAGCACAGTGGGGAGGGTGTTTGCCTTGCACCAGCTGACCCAGGTTCGATCCCTGGCATCCCATATGGTCCCCCTGAGCTTCCCCAGGAGTAAACCCTGAGTGCAGAGCCAAGAGTAACCGCTGAGCATTGCCGGGTGTGACCCAAAAAGCAAAAGAAAAAAAAAAAGTGGCACGTCCAGAAGTCTTATGTGCTATTTTCTCCTGAAGTTAGAGTTAAGGACACCTAGGGAAGAAAAAATATCATGAACAAGGCAAGGTGATATGGGATAAATTTTATCCTAAAGTAAAGTTTTAGGATAATCCTGAACACATGAAGCATGGGACAAGTCTAGATAAGTAGGAAGGGCCCACTGGAGGTATTTGGCGTGTGAGTGTCAGACGTGAGTTTCTCAGAAAACTATCACAGGAAAGAGAGCACTGTCAGATTTTCTTGTATCAGTGTGTACAGATATAAGGCGTTAGAAAGTTTTCATAACCCCAAATTGAAGTGTAATGAGATTCCAAAATCGTTCTCTGACTGCTTTGAAGCAAAGGGTGTGTGTATGTCTCTCTTACTCTTTTTATTCCTGTGTCTGCCTTTATTTTTATTTGCACAGCTTTTCAACTCAATACATGCCACTGCTGTATTTTTGGGTCAATACCTACTCACCTAATATTTAGAGCATCGTTGTAAATTGCAGTGAAGTTTCCCCTTCCAGTCACTTACTGTGTTGTGCTTTAAAATCTCCAGTATTTTTACTTTTTTTGTTGTTGCTGGTTAGGCCTTTGCCCATCTTTTTATTTTTTTTCCCGCCCTGCCCATCTTTTTAAACTTTCTAGTCACTTCGACTTAGTCTCATCACTGTATCACTGTATCACTGTCTTCCCGTTCATCATCGATTTGCTCGAGCGGGCACCAGTAACATCTCCATATGACCTGTCTCATGCAAGTAGAGCCCAAGGGCATCTGCTTGTTCCAGGAACATAAAGAGCCTCAAACCATTCCATCAGGTCATGGGAATGAGGTCTGTAATTGTTACTGGTATTTGGCATATCAAATACGACACGGGTAGCTTGCCAGGCTCTGCCGTATGCGGGTAGCATACTCTTGTAGTCATCTCTAAATCCAGCACATTGATGACTGTGGGGCCTCAATAGGCTGGTCTGCTGGGTGGAGTTCTGACAAGGGGGAAGTCCGGATGTGGAAAATGGAGGCCCTCATGGAGTAGGGGGTAGTCTGGCTTGTTGCGAGGCTCTGCCTGGGTGGCGGGGCCAGGGCTAGGAACCCGTCATCCCCCTCCCGGGTGCCTTGTGAGCAGCTGGGCACAGGGAGAGCCAGTAGCAGCTCTGCCCCATGCCTGTGAGTCTCATATACAGTATATATTGTATGAGACTTAGTCTCATATACAGTATATATTGTTTTGCTTGGTAATTTAATTTATTACTTTAAACTAAAGAAATTTACATTTTTGTTTGAAATATTTTTATTTGAGAGATTTATTTTTACTTAGTCTTAACATCGATGCAGTCTACCTTCATTTTATTTTATGGTTCGTGGTTTATTTTGTTTCTTAAATTTGTTTTCTTTTAATTTGGATCGAAAGTGAAGTTTGTAGGATTTTTGATGTTTTTCTGTGCTTAAATGGTTGTCTTTAGAAAAGTGCCTGCCATAGAGGCAGTCTGGGAGTCTGGGAGGTGGGGGGGGGGAGGTGAGGGAGGCAGGAGGGAAACTGAGGACATTGGTGGTGAGAAATGTTCACTAGTGGAAGGATGGGTGTTATATTGTGTGACTAAAACCCAATCATGAACAGTTTTGTAACTGTTTATTTCATGGTGAATCAATTTAAAAAGAGGAAAAATAAATAAATGTTTTTCTTTATAGTACTGGCTTCAATACAACTAATCCTTTGTGTTCTTAGTAGCTATTGACTGTCATTTGTACTAGGTGATGAAATTTATAAATTTCCTCTTCTTCCACCTTTGGTTTACCCTTTTTATACGATATGCTGCTTATGATGATGTTAATGATCATGATGATAATTATTTTCCTACTGATATTAACTTTATAATGTTTAATATACATTTCTATTTCATGTTTAATTTGTTCTACATGGTAATTTTTTGGCTCTTGGCTACCTCTGAACTTCACTCGTTCATCATCTGAATTTTGTGAATTTCAGTTATGTTCAGGTTATTACAGCCCATTGAAATTTAGATTTTTCCTTCTAACTATAATCACCGTAGGATATTTTTTTATTAATCCTAAACTAAATTCTCACAATGAGCATCAATCCTTCTGCCTTAGCTTCTCTCTTCTCTGCCAGTTGTTTGAAGTTCAGCTCTGGCTTATTTCAGACCATGTCCTGGTAACCACATTTTCTGGGTTATTTTCTGGTATTTAATGAAGCATTCATGTTTTAAAATGCTTTTCAGCATTATTGAGTTTTCAATTTGCTATTTTTAATAAATTTCAGAAATTTACTATTGGGTTATAATTCCATAATATTTGGGGATTTATTATAATTTTAATGGGATTTTTTGGAATTCTGGCTCTGCTGCTTTCTGGCATGTCATTTTACTGTGAAAAACTCTGAAATAAGACCAAGTTCTTCCCCTAGCAAGTAATTTTGGTTTTGGTTTATTTTGTCTGCTTTGTTGTTTTTGTTTGCATCCATAGAGTCTTATTTGGGGATGATATTTCTGGATCGATTTTTTCCTGAGACCACTAACTTTGATTTTGGTTTTCTTTGGTGCTGTTGGTTTTGCTTTGTATGTAAATTTAAATATCTTATTTCTGAAACTTTTTTTTGTAATTAGATTTCCCAAATGCATTTCATCTTTTATTTTTTTCAGGAGTCTTTATCAAGGACTGCATTTATGTATACTCAAAGTTCTTTTGGTTTCATTTCATCTTCTTTCACTGTAGCTAATATGTTTTATTTCTAATTCGTTTTAACTGTTCATTCTCAATGTTCTATCAATCCTGTTCTTGGACCTACTTTTATATGTTGAACTTCTTAAATTTATTAATGGTATTTTTATTTCTCCTTCTCTCCTGAGAGCTGCTGCTTCGTTTTTGTCTTCTTCTGGTCTCTTGACATTTCGTCTTTGAGCTCTTCTTTAAAGTGATCTTTTCACTAAGGTTTGCTGGATTTTTATCTCTGGCAACTTGCTTGGTACCGTTTCCTTTAGCTCTGTTGACAATACAATTGTGTATATGTTCTTTGGCATTCATGGTCTATTTTTCTTTGTCTGTTTTCTTAAAACTTTTCTGATGGTTTACTTTTTGTTTTGACTCATAGTTGACTTCAATAAGATCTTTATTTTAAAAAATTGAGATGCTGATTTGCAAAAACCATTAATGGCAGGAATTTATGTATGCAGTGTTCTAACAGTCCACATCAGCTGTCTCACCATCTATCCCCCTCTGTCTCCTGGCCTCATCCCACCCACAACCCTCTTCAACTTCAGTAAATTCAGTTCTGTAGATCTCAGTTCTCAGGTCCTGTTGTCTTTGCCTTTTCATTCTTCCCATACTATGTTTCTTTGCATCTTTATATTTGAGAGAATTCATTCTATATCGCTCCCTTTCCTCCTGATTGACTTCAGTATAATTCCATCTACATAGTGGTATTTTCATTTTTTCTTATACCTAATTATTCCATTGTATATGTATAATGTACATTATACATAATGTATAGTATATGTGTATATATGCACATTATAATGGAATGATTCGATATAATGGAATACATCTATACAATTGAATAATTACATAATATGTAATTTAATTGAATTATAATGGAATATATAATGAATTATAATAATCATAGGTAGTTATATAATATATGATGGAACAATTAGATACAGTGGAATGCATATAGAAGAATTCTTTCATTGTATATTATAAAACAATTATATATGTATATATACACCTAAATGCACACATATATCACCTTTTTAATTCGGTCATCTTTTCTGAGACCCTTGAATTGTTTCCAGATTTTGAACATTGTAAATAGTGCTGCAGTGAACTCAGTGCCATTGGCCAAGCAAACAGAAGCAAAAATAAAACAAATGGGACTACTTCAAATTAAGCTTTTGGAACACAAAAGAAAACTAGAGCAAAAAGATATACCACAATCCAACAGCCCCATCAAAGACTAGGGAAAGGCATGAGAAGACACTTTCTTAAATAAGCAAATCTTTCTTTTTTATTAGAAAGTTGAAAAACTTTTGGAAATTAGAAGAGGAAATGGAACCCCATGTGAAGAGGAACATACTATAAGAATAAGTTTAGCAAAGCTGTTTTAAAAAATATATTTTTGTTAAAGAAGTAAGAAGAAATACAGCCAGAAGAAGGCTAGTATAGTAGGGAAATATTGAAAACTGAGCCAAGTCTTTGGCAGTGGCGTTGGAGAAAAAAAAAAAGAAGTGTGATTTACAAAGTCATTGATAATTTAGTTTTAGGCATATACTATGTCAACACCAATCCTCCCAGTGTCAACTTACCTCCACCAGTGTTTGTATATTGCCCCCATGCCAACCCCTGTGTCATGCCCCACCTGACAATTTGGCATATACATCACAAAGTTTCAGTGGCTGCAGCTTTAGATCTTATGTTTTCAGTTTTGTTGTCTATGTTTTGACTATATGATTATACCACTCATCCATACCATCAGTATAACTAAAGTCATGCACACCCATTATTTTCCATTCTATCCTTCCTCCCATATTTCTTTCCTTTGTTCCTTCTCTCTAAACCCTGGAATCAAAGGTGATCTAGGCATCCCCCTTCATTACAAAATATTTCCTCATCCAGTATTCTCTCTACCACAGGTAAGTGAGATTATCCCATTATTATTCTGGCGTACTTCATTCAATATGCCATCTTCCAGTTCCAACCAGGTTGCAGCAAATTCAGCAAAGCTCTTTCTAAACCAGTTAATTTGCATAATTTTAATTGGGCAGAAGCCAGTCTATCATAAATCATGCAGAGGTATCTCTTTTGTGCAACTATATATTTTATAACACAAAAAATTATATGCATGCCAATGTGTGTATGTCAGTTTAGCTTTTTTCTTTCTTATTTCCAGACAGAAGAAAAACTTGGCATTCTCAAAACCAATTAGTGTTTAACCTATCTCCTCCAATCTGCCTTCCCATCCCGCAGTGATGGTATGCCTTGTTGTTGTCTTGTTTATACAATCTCCTCTGGTTCTCAGTATAGTCAAATAGGACCAATGGATGCTTTCACAGAAAAATCTGTTGACCATAGATTAGTTGTTTTCCCCAAAATGGAATTGACTCTGCCATTTTAAATGAACTTGGTGCTTTGCCAGGTTCATTTGAGGTCTTTGGCAGAAAATATATTTCAACATTAATCTACCCCTGGTAGGAATTTTGCTACACTTGATAATCCTTCTTTGTTAAAGGGAAAGCTTGAATTTTTTGCTTTTCATTTTCCTTGTGGCTTTGAAACAAATTGAGAAGGAAGTGGACAGGGCTCAACACAGCCATCTTAAAAGAAGTCCCTTTTAAAAGACTATAACCCCTGCCTGACTTGCTCCTCTGAATACCCAACACTGAATACTATATTCAGGAAAGATAAAATCCTCATTAAACATTTGTTACATGGACTGAAGAAACCTTTCCCAAAGGTAATGGGTGAGACTTACTTGCATTTAAGATCTTCCTTCACAGTAACTTAAGTAACTAGCTCTGATTCTTCCTTGCAGTAATGCAAGAAGCCATATTTCTTCCCATCTTTACTTTCATTCTCTTATCATCTTGTTCTCTCTATTTGAGCCAGATCAAAATGCCTAGTATGAAAGGTGCTGGCTGTCGCTGGGTAGCAAATAGATGATCAACGGGAGGATAGTGATAGTGATAGTGATGCAAGGTGCACTGAATCCATTAGGAATACTTCATAGAGTGTTCCTATCCTCATAGACTGTTTCTATTTCCATCTATGGAATATTCCACAGATGGAACCAAAGGCTGATACATGCAAGACAAGTGCTCCTCTACTGAGCTATATCCCATGTGCAAAAGTGGTTTCCTTATTTTTTCTTTCCTTCTTTTTTTCTAGAGCAGGCCCTCCCAAGCAGTATTCAGAGGATCCTGGAAACAATTACAGAGATACTCTGCTACCAGGACCTATTGTTCAATGCTAGGGCCTGAGGATGCAATGCTTCTCAGATCCTGCAGTACCAGGGATCATCAAGGCATTGCTGAGGAGCACTATAAGATACCAAGGACCAAATCTGGCTCCCACACATGCAAAGAAAGCACAGCAAACACTGTGCTCTCTCCCTAACCCCTAAAAACTAAATTTTAATGATAAATTATATAATTTCCATAATTGCACTCAATTCTCACTTTCCTAAAGGTAATATGAGTCAGAATGTCTCAAGTTAAGGGAAAAGTTTGTCTCTTCCTTACCTTCATAGATAAGTAGCAAATTTTACCCAGAACACAAGGCAGGCTACACTTGAAGTCCGACACTCAAATGACCTGGTGCAGGTTAACTGAGTAAATGATTAAGAGGAGATGGGCTTCAGGCTCTAGAGAAAGCCCTAGGGCTTTCTCTAGAAATCCCCGACAGGAAAAAAGACATTTGTAGAGGCAAACATTCTGTTCCTCTCGTCTACCTCTTTGAGGCTCGCAAATTTCTGCCAGTAAAGCACCAGTGACTTTTCTTTGTTATTTCACTTAAGGCAATAACTTCAGGTCTTGTCTCTGGTCATAATGGTGATCTATGTATGCCATCTACAGTGGGCATGGATAATGAATCCTATTTTATTTCTTAATTAAGAATTTGAAAGTACCGCAAATTACTGCAATTAACAAGGATTTTCTTCCTCATTTATTTACTTATTCCATTGCTTGAAATTGTACCCTTAGCTTAAACCAACTGCAGAGTTAAGAGCTTGTTAAAATATATAGCATTCATTAAAATATTTATTCTTCCCCAACACTGAAGTCGCAATTTGGACATGGTGGTGGAATCTCTGTCTGAGAAATGTTTCCCAAAAATGTATCTATTGAATTCAATCCATCCAGCTGGTAATTTTGAAAGTTGAATCTATTGACAATCCCTTGTGTGACTGAAATAAACTAAGGTTTCAAAACAGCCTGTTGGAATGTTGACTTCAAACAACATTGTTGTTTTCCTTCTCAGAGTTCTTTGGGAATATGATCAACATCATATGTTCAGAAATTCAGTGCTTACTGAAAGATAAGAATAATCATTTGAGGGTTGTTGGATTCATCTGATTGGTTTCAGAACAATAGAACTTTGAATAAATTATTTAGCACTAAGTTATCTAGTAGTTTTCAAGATTCAACCTTAGGGGCCCGGAGCAATAGCCCAGCAGGTAGGGTGTTTGCCTTGCCTTGCCGGCCTATGCCAGCCCGGGTTCAAAAAAAAAAAAAAAGAGATTCAATCTTAGTCTTTATTTTTTGGGTGTTTCAATTTTATTTATTTTGGGGTTTTCCTAACTAGTTTGCAAGAAGACATAGCATAAGACAGAGTATTTTGTAGGTGAAATCAACCAAAGCTATGCTACAGAATTGGGCCAACAGCAAGTCGAAGGGTGTAAATGGATATAGTCCTACCAGAAAGCAATTGGGAAATGGCATGTTAAATCCTTAAAAAGATGCACCTATATTTTCTTCAATGTACTTTATGGATTCAAGTCTGATATTGAGATCTTTAGTCCATTTTGATCTGATTTTTGTGCATGGTGTTAGACACAGGTCCAAATTCATTTTTTTACATGTTGCTGCCCAGTTTTCCCAACACCACTTGTTGAAGAGGCTTTCCTTACTCCATTTTAGACTCATTGCACCTTTATCAAAGATTAAATGATCGTGTGTTTGAGGTTGGGTGTCAGGATACTCTATTCTATTCCATAGGTCCACAGGTCTGTTTTTATTCCAATACCATGCTGTTTTAATTACTACTGCCTTGTAGTACAGTTTGAAGTTGGGAAAGGTGATGCCTCCCATCTTCTTTTTCCCGAGGATTGCTTTAGCTATCCTTGGGGGGTTTATTGTTCCATACAAATTTCAGGAGCGTTTGGTCAATTTCTTTGAAGAATGTCATCGGTATCCTTATAGGGACTGCATTGAATCTGTACAGAGCTCTAGGGAGTATTACCATTTTGACAATGTTGATTCTCCCCATCCATGAACAGGGAATGTGTTTCCATTTTCTTGTGTCCTCTTTTATCTCTTGGAGCAGTGTCTTGTAGTTTTCTTTGTACAGGTCCTTTACACACTTGGGTAAGTTGATTCCTAGGTATTTGATTTTCTGTGGCACAATTGTGAATGGAATTGTTTCCTTAATATCCCTTTCTTCTGTTTCGTTATTTGTATATAGGAAAGCCACTGACTTTTTGGGTGTTGATTTTGTATCCTGCCACTCTACTATATGCGTCTATTGTTTCTAGGAGTTTTTTGGTAGAGAGTTTAGGGTTCTCTAGGTATAATATCATGTCATCTGCAAATAATGATAGCTTGACTTCTTCCTTGCCTATCTGGATGCCCTTGATGTCCTTTTCTTCTCTGATTGCTATGGCAAGTACTTCCAGTACTATATTGAATAAAAGAGGTGAGAGGGGGCAACCTTGTCTTGTCCCTGATCTCAGGGGGAAGGCTTTCAACTTTTCCCCCATTTAGAATGATGCTTGCTGTGGGCTTTTGGTAGATGGCTGTAACTATCTTGAGGAAAGTCCCTTCAATTCCCATTTTCTGGAGCGTTTTAATCATGAACGGGTGCTGGATCTTGTCAAATGCTTTTTCTGCGTCTATTGAAAGGATCATATGGTTTTTATTTTTTCTTTTATTGATATGATGTATTATGTTGATTGACTTGCGAATGTTGAACCATCCCTTGCATTCCCGGATGAATCCAACTTGGTCATGATGTATAATCTTCTTGATGAGTCTTTGGATTCTGTTTGCTAGTATTTTGTTGAAGATCTTAGCATCCGTGTTCATCAGGGATATAGGAAAAACCCTCCACGACATTGAAGCTAAAGGCATCTTCAAAGGTGAAACATCACTAACAAAGCAACTAGAAGAAAAGATAAACATATGGGACTACATGAAACTGAAAAGCTTCTGCACCTCAAAAGAAACAGTGACTAAGATACAAAAGCAGTCCACAGAATGGGAAAGAATATTCACCCAATACCCATCTGATAAGGGGTTAATATCCAGGATATATCAGGCACTGGTAGAACTTTACAAGAAGAAAACAAACAACCCCATCAAAAAATGGGGACAAGAAATGAACAGAAACTTCAGCAAGGAAGAAATTCGAATGGCCAAAAAACATATGAAAAAATGCTCATCATCACTAATCATCAGAGAGATGCAAATCAAAACAACAATGAGATACCACTTTACACCACAGAGACTGGCACATATTCAAAAGAGCAAGAACAACAAGTGCTGGCGTGGATGTGGGGAAAAGGGGACACTCATCCATTGTTGGTGGGAATGCCGGCTGGTACAGCCTTTCTGGAAAACAATATGGACTTTCCTCCAAAGACTAGAAATTGAACTCCCATTTGACCCAGCCATACCACTCCTGGGAATCTACTCTGGGAAACCAAAAATACGCCAGCGGAAACACATCCCTACTTTTATGTTCATAGCAGCATTATTCACAATAGCCAGAATCTGGAAGCAACCAGAGTGCCCGAAAATCGATGACTGGATAAAGAAGCTTTGGTACATCTACACAATGGAATACTATGCAGCTGTTAGGAAAAATGAAGTTATAAAATTTGCCTATAAATGGATGGACATGGAGAAGATTATGTTGAGCGAAATTAGCCAGAAGGAGAGAGACAGATACAGAATGACTGCATTTATTTGCATGGCATAAATATATATGTGCATATTATGATACCAATATCCAAGGTCAAGTGAAACATATATCAGGAGGTCTTGTCAAAGGTGGAGATTATCACAAACGTGTGGGAGTCAGAGTTTAGGTAAGACAGAAAATGGAACAGGGGGCTAATAATAGTCGAGGGTACTAATGCCAACCTAGAACTGAGCATTGAATAGAGGCAAAAGGATACACATGACAACCTTTTAATGTATGTTCTGTAATCCATAGTCTGGAAGGGAAGGAAAAGAGAAAGAGAGAGAGAAAGGGAAAGAAATAAAGAACCTGCCATGGAGCAGGGCTGGGGAAGGGGGAGGGAACAGGGGATGTTGGTGTTGGGAGATGGGCACTGGTGGAGGGATGGGTGCTGAAACACTGTATGACCAAAACCCAGACATGAACTTTTTAATTGTATATCTTTTTTATTTGTATATCTCACGGTGGTATAATAAAATACTTAAAAAAAAAATAAATAAATAAATCCTTAAAAGATGCACACCCTTTAAAAAGTCCTGTAATTCCACTTCAAGGCATTTATCCTTAGGAAGGAATGAAGGCTGTTTACGAAGATTTCGCTACATTGATTTTCATTGCATTACTGGTTATAATAACAAAACAAATAATGTAAAATAACCAAAATGTGCAGTAATAAAAGATGGATCAAATTATGGTATAACTTGACACTGGGATACTAAACAAATCTTTAAAATGATGTTGTTTATGTTAGTTATCTATGGTTCAATATCTAACAACTATATACAATAAACACATTATCTCATAGTTTGAGGAGGTCAAGAATCTGGGCAGAATTAAAGTAGGTCTTTTGCCTCAGCTCACAGGCTGCCATCAAGGTGGTTGATGTTTTATCTCCATCTGTATCTCCAGGATGAATTAAAGATGATCCACTTCTAGCCTATTTGAGTGGTTTCTATTTAAAGCAGGATGTAGTTGCTCATGGACTATTAGTGGGTTGTCTTACTTCTCAATACATGGTGATATCCATTTTGTCACAGCAAGTCAGCCAGAGAGCAAAATTGGAGAGAGCCAGAAAAGTCTCTTTGTAACCTAACCTCCAAAGTGACTTCCTGCTATATTCTATTGGTTAGAAGTAAGTCATAATTCCAGGCCACATTCCAGAAGAGTGTATTACACAATGGGAGGATACATGAGGACAGGGATCATTGGGAGCCATCTTAGAAGCTCTACCATGTAGCTATGTTCATTTCTTGGGAAAAGATATTCACATCTTATTCAAAGAGAAGCAGATCATAAAACAGTTTATGATCCAAGTTTTATAAACAAAAATAAAGCAGAAAATATGTATTCACAAATTTTGTTTTTATGAAGGAATTTTAGACAATTCCCTGGGTTAACAGTGGTTAATACCTAACCAGCAAAGTTACAGGTGAATTTTATATCGATTTCCTAATCTGTATTTTTCTTTTTCTAAATCAAACATGTATATCTTACAGTTTTTAAAAAAGTAATTGTTATTAAATAACAAAGCAGTTTAACTTCTCTAGATATCTTGTTTCTAATATCCACTACCTTTTTACCTTTTCTTTTTTTAGAACTGATTCTTGCTTCCTGCTTGAAATCAACTATAAATCTGTAAGACTCTTTATAGAACCCATTGATCCACAGACCCAAGGAAACTGTGAGTACTTTCTAGACATTCTCATCTTATTTGTGTCTTCTAAAGTAACTGTTATTACCAATAATGCTACCATGGAAAACTCAAATTATTTTCCCCTCTGAAGTCTATAGAACCGCTTGAGAACTCTGGCCCAAGAGAGCTGGGTTGTAGAAAGAGATTCTTTCCCTAGAACCAATGTCTTCCCAGCTCAACTGTGGTTGCTTCCAAACATAAATAAGCATGAACTGAAATGGCGCAGGAAAGGGGAAAAGAGAGGGAATGAGTGAGAGAGCAGAAAAATTGATTAATAAAACCGCACTCATTAGTTGTGCTGTTGGTTCAGGGTTTGAATGTTTCTCTAACAATGTACAGGCTATCTTAAATCACTCATTAATGAAAATTATGTTTTATTTTCCTAAACACAGATTTTCTGTAGTTGTTGTTTGACCAAGTAGATAAACTGCATCATGTGTAAAATGGGATATTACGGGAACAGAAGGAATTTTTAATAGATATGGTCTTGTTATTCATCTGAGTTGGGGTTAGGTTTGAGGCTTTTTCTTTTTTAACACCATGGCCTCAGGTTGTGTTTCCTTTGAGCTCAGTCTGATTGTACCTGCTGGAGGGTAAGAGGTAGAAGAAAGCTCTGTTGCTGACAATGGCATTTTGCAGAAATAAATAGTATTGGCATTACTATGCCATCTTACAGCAGCCGTATGTAGACTCCTGAAATGTATCCCAGGAACCTGAGTGGGGCCTCAGGAAGGACAGTAAAGTACTTTCCTCAACTATGACACCTACAAAGACATTAACAATTAGTATGAAAACCCCTAATAGGTCACATGATGAAATTCATATGTAGGTTTCTGAGTTCTTTCTTTTTCCAACATTTTGGCCTTTCCCAGCTATTAAAATGTACTTCATTTTTTATTTTTTATTTCTATTAAAAACGAACCAAAATAATTATCTCTATTAAACTAAAAACTATTCAGTTTAGAGTATAGAGTCAAGTTTACAGTATAAAGATCTTGGAACAAGTGTTTGAATCTGAGTTAGGTGACCTTGGTACCAGGAGCAGGGAGTTATAACAGACAGGTCTCCCCAGCTGGCAAACAAACAACCCCAGGCCCAGATCTGCTACTGGTCAAGTGATAGCCCTGATCTATTAAATCAGTCTTTCTCTATACAGCCCCCTGTGGACTCCTAGCATACTGCAAGGAAAAACCATGAAAATTATGTAAATGGCGGATCTTGGAGCAAGACCAGAAAGACCAGAAGCCATAGGAAGGAAACCAGTTTTTCAGGGAGCCAAGATTGGGAAAATATGAGAATGATCACTTGATCACTTGAATCCCGTTATTCATCGATTTGATTGAGCAGGCGCCGGTAACATTTCCATTGAACTCTATCACGTGCCAATGTAGCCCAATGGCATCTGGTTGATTCAGGAATATGAAGAGCCTGAAACCGTTCCTTCAGGGTCTTGACAAGGAAGTCTGACCATCTTGTAGGTGGGCAGCCACGTGATCTTTTGACATCCTGTGGGATCTAGTCGGTAACGGCTCTAGTCCAGCTGTCGTCTCCAAATCACATTACATGTCCAGCCCATCTGATTTTTGATGCCTTGGCAAACGAGACAGCGTCCCTGATTCTGGAATAGCAATGGAGGTTGGAACTCCAGATTCCTTCTCTCACTTGAGTGAGGCGTGATATTCCAAGCATAGCTCTTTCGATTCCTCTCTGGGAGACCCGAATAGCATTCTCATCCTGCTTTCGTAGGGCCCAGGTCTCTGAGGTGTATGTTAATGCAGGGAGAATGGTGGAGTCAAAGAGATGTGCCCAGAGCCGGAGGTTCTTTGTCCTTTTAGCTATTTCTTCGATGCCTTTGAAGGCATTCCATGAAGCTCTCTTCCTCCTGTGCAGCTCAGGTTTCAGGTCGTTCATCATGTTGACTTCTCGACCTAGGTACACATAACTGCTGCATTCAGAGATGTTTGTTCCATTGAGAGTGAATGGGGCCTCAGGTACTAGTTCATTTTTCATGAACATAATTTTCTTCAGATTCAGCTGTAGACCTATCTTTCCACATTCTCGGTCAAAGTCAGCCAGCATTTGTGCCGCTTTAGCTAATGTTTGGTGTTATTAGAATGATGTCATCAGCGAAGTGGAGGTGGTGTAGTTGCCGACCATCTATCTTCACTCCCATTCCTTCCCATTCTAATTGTCGCATGATGTTCTTGAGGGTGGCGCTGAAGAGTTTTGGTGAAACTGCCTCAGATTCTGTAGGCCCTGTTTCACTTATCTGTCTGTCAAAATCAGGTGAATGATATCCACCCTCTCCATCTCCCCCACTTTCTTGTGGGAATACTGAGAACTTTGGACTCAAACAAGTCAATAGATGCTGAATGCTTTGGCAATCACACATGCTTGATGAATGTAGCAGAGAGTCATCAGAAACACTTGCTATTGCTGTGTTTTGTGGTCAGCTTAGCTTTTCTTAACTCAGAGCAGTTAATGAAGTAGTAGCTATTGCTTTTCAGCAGGAGGGTGAAGGACCAGATGAGCTTCTATTTTTATTCTGCTTTAGTGTCCAGTTGGTATTTTTTCACAACAGTTATGTCTAGTGGGTTTGTAAGTATTTTAATTATAGTGGCATTTTGCTATACATGCTCATAAAAAATTCAGGCTAAGGATCTCAGAATACTTCTTTTTAACATCCTTAAAATGATTGATTTCCCAAAAGGCTAAGTTGGCTTGCACCAACAGCCAGCACACTGCCACCTTTGCCTCTAATTTTGATAACTGCAATTTTTTAATGAACTATTTAGGCATAACAAAGAACTTGACCTTAGGAAAGTCATGTGTCTTCTGGTGAAGATGACCTCAGTATCTTGAGGAATTTGTTGTCTGTTGTTCAGGAGAAAAGATCTAAGCTTTTGTGGAGTCACAACTTCCACTAAAATACCTACTCTTCAACTCTATGCTCACATTTGGCAGGGGTGGGGTGGGAGAGGAGAATAGTAGGAATCCGTGGCTGTTTGGAATCACTCCTGGTCGACAGATCTCACAAAGTGACCCTAGATGAAGAGCTTAAAAATCAGAAGGAAAAAGAATCATATACTTCATCTACAGTGAAAAGCTGGACAAGATAAGGGTTGGGGGGAGAGGAGACCTTTGGCACTGCAGGAGCATTGAAACAAAAGCAGAGATAGGAAAATAAGACTTGGTCAGAAGTGGTGTAAACCCCAGGGGGAAAGCTGGATAGATGAGAAGTTCTAGGCAGTAAAGTGCAAGCCCATATAAAAAATCCACAGCCACAGAACCAAAGAGACAGGACAGGGACAAGGTGCTTGCTTTTGCATGTGGCCAACCCAGATTTGATCTCTAGCACTGCAAGTGGTTTCCTGAGCCTTCCAGGAATGAGTCCCTGAACACAGAGCGCAGAGTAACCCCTAAGCACAGGCAGGTGTGCCCCCAAAAATCCAGAATCCTATTAAAATTGTAGCAAAGTAGGAGACATTGGTAATAGCTAAGAGCAGAAGGAATGTTGTTATAAATATCAGCTAAGAAGAATTCCAGTAACTTCCAAAAGAAACTGGTAATCTAATTAGAACAGTGCCAGCCATGCAAATAATAAGAGAAATGCAATAAATTTAGTTCCAAAAGAATGAGGCTGGGGCAAGAATCTAATTGCCAAGGAAAAGTATGTTCTGCATTAACTAAAGCAGGTGGGCTATAATTTTATGTCATTTGGCCAATGAGTGTCATTTGGTCCAAACCCAAATCTGATTCTGGCACAGAAGCAAGAAATGCATCAGTCATTTTAGAAGGAGTTAGCAAGGTGTGGAGGCACTGCCATATGCTCATCCAAGGGAAGGCCTCCACAGAGCATCAGGGCTGACCCGAACATTCATTTTAACGGAGTGATAACTGTGAGGAGAGCACTAAGACTGATTAATTCCCACCCCATACCTCTGTGTCAGCACTGAGCCAGCACTAGGTAGCAGAGTTCTGCCTATTGATCCAGGGAGAGGCCATAGACTTTCTAATGACCTCCACTTCTTCACACACCCAGGCTGAAAAGTCTAACGGAAATGGTATATAAAAAAGACTTCCTAGCCTGCCTCAAGTGGTGGAGGAGAAGGCAGTTGGGATAGAGAAGGGACCACTATGACAATGGTAGTTGGAAATTATCACTCTGGAATGCTGAAAGTGATAAAGGAACAAACATGATAACCTATCAATATCAATATTGCAAACCATAATGCCAAGAAAGAGAGAGAGAGGAAGGGAGGAGAGAGAGAGAGAAAGTGCCTACCATAGAGACAGGCAGTGGGGAGGGAGTCGTGGGAAGGAAACTGAGGACTTTGGTGGTGGGAAGTATACACTGGTAGAGGGATGGGTGTTGGAACATTGCATGACTGAAATCCAACCATGAACAGCTTTGTGACTGTGTGTCTCATGGTGATTCAATGAAAATATTTTTAAAACCCATACATGTGGCCCCCAAAATGAAAGGCTTCCTAAATCTTCTAGAAGACTGTCTAGACATTGCACTGGTCAGCTATACATGCTAAGAGTCAAGCAGATAAAGGCAACTATTTTAACATAAAATTGATGATGGACAAAGCAAAATGAAAGCAAACCTGTGGACCTAAGAGCAGAAGTAAGATTATCTCTGGAGAAGTGGGTAAGATGCAGGGTGAAGAAGACATAAGAAATGTTGGTGGGCTTTGTTTTATTTTCCAAAAACTAAGAATTAAGTAAACATAAGTAAAACTAAACTTCTAAAAATTTCAATAGAATACTTTCATCATTGTCTTTCTACAAATCTTTTATTGCATATGAATAACAATAGTAACATTAACAACAAATCCTTCTAACCCTCCTAAGGCTTCACATTGTACCAAGAAAGTTCATTTATATTATTTCTTTTAAATTTTATACTACTGCTTAGGGAGTGAATTATGATACCCCATGCAAAGATAAATAGAGACTCAAAGGAGATTAAATGCTTTACCCTTAGTTACAAAGTTAGAGTCTGGAAATGAACCCAGGCATTATAAATTTAAGTTTTAATAAGTATAAGTTATGATACAATAAGCCTGGCCCTAATAGTAAACTTTAAGTCTCAAAAACCCTAGAAGTTTGGTAGAATGAAGAGTCAGGAAGAATTCTGAAAGCTGGTGAAGAAATACTATGAATTTACATTTCTCACAGGTCAAACCTAATGTGATTGTTTTTTAAACTCATTTTAGTTTTACCTTCCTGTTTGTAACTTCTAAGCCTTATCACACCCTGATCTTATTTAATCAGTTCATCTACTCTGTGAGGAAGGTAGGACAGACCTGACAGATGAGGAAGCTATACCCCAGAGAGTATTCAAGGACAATAGTCTACGGTGGCAAAATTGGAGCTAGAACTGAGATCTTTAGAACAGGCTAGCTAGGAGCAACATACTTACAGAAAGAGATAGAAAGGAAGCATTTCACTAAGAAGCTAATGAAATGCCATATAAATATAAACAAGCAAATTTTATAACTTCATTTTTCCTAACAGCTGCATAGTATTCCATTGTGTAGATGTACCAAAGCTTTTTTTATCCAGTCATCTATTTTCGGAAAGGATACACATGACAACCCTTTAATGTATGTTTTGTAATCCATAGTCTGGAGAGGAAGGAAAAGAGAAAGATAGAGAAATGGAAAGAAATAAAGAACCTGCCATGGAGGAGGGCTGGGGGAGGGGGAGGGAACCGGGGGCGTTGGTGGTGGGAGATGGGCACTGGTGGCGGGATGGGTGCTGCTACACTGTATGACCAAAACCCAAATATGAACTTTTTAATTGTATATCTTTGTAATTGTAAAAATAAAAAAAAATTTAAAAAAAAAAAAGAAAATAAAAGCGCAAAAAAAATATATATAAACAAGCAAAGAAGAACCAAAGGAAGTTTGAGAAAAGTTACAAAGAGGGACTCATGGAATAGACACTGAAACCCATGAAACACTGTGATAGAAAAGTACAGTTGCAAAGACCAGTGGAAGAGAGTCCAGAAAGACATTCACACCTCTTTGGGGATGTCGTTAGTTCCCAAAGTGTGAGTGATTTCTAACATCTAGGTAAAAAAAAATTATTGATATGTGGTGTCACAACATTTTGCTGCATGATGTAAAGTGAAAATTAGGTTTTATTTTTTATTTCATTTACATATATATGTATATATATATTATACACCAAATGGCATAAACTATTGCAAATAAATTTGAGGTGAATTTAAGACTTAAAAAATGCTTTTTAAGTTTAAATTATTAGATAAAAATCCAGAAAACATTTTTATGAATATATTAAGGAAGAATTTTGTTTGTTTGTTTGTTTGCTTGCTTGAAACACCATGATTTGCAATATTGTCCATGACAGCGTTTCAGGCATACAAGGTAGAAATCCCACCACTGTCTCAGTATCCTCTTCTTCCTAATAAAAGATGCTCAGCAGACACCTTTTATTAGGTACCTTTAAATTATTAGATGGAAATCCAGGAAACTTTTTATGAATATATTAAGGAATAATTTTGCTTGTTTCTTAGCTTAAAGCAAACAAACTTTCAAAAGCCACTGTAAACCAGTTTATAAGAACACCTGCCCCTCAAGAAAACAGCTTCCTGAGTCATCAGCCCGTCCTCACAGCTAGGACTACAACCTGAAAATCCTTTCATTTCCTCAAATCTGTTAAGTTGGTGGTCATCTATGCTGCTTGTGAAGACTGTCCCTTGGAAAGACTATGGCAGAACTGGTGTTCACTTTTAGAGTCTCCCTTCTCCTCTGGGACATCTGCCTACTATTTTGGATATCTGATATGTTCTTAGCCATCCGAGGTGTGAGCAAGATTTAGGTCAAGTTGAAGGGATTTTGTTCTGCAAGCTCAAAGGAAGGGGAATAAAGGGTTCCATGCCACTACAAAGAGGGTTCAAAGTACAAAATACAAAGAACTTGCCACTTGTCACTTGTCTTCCTGTTGTTCATCAATTTGCTCAGTGGGCTCCAGGAACGTCTCCATTCGTTGGGAATGAGGACCATTATTGTTACTGTTTTTGTCATATCGAATATACCATGGGTAGCTTGCCAGGCTCTGCCATGGCCCTGGGTTCATCCCAGGGGATCCAGTCCTTTTCTGTGTCAGACCATCAACCATCCAGGGCTCACAGGGCAGAGCTCTGGGTATAAACAAGCCTGCCTCATGTCTGCCACCTGTTGACACAGCCGAGCACCACAGCCACGCTTGCAACACCTGGAGGGGCAGGACAAAGAACTTACAAGATTTTATTTTTTAATTTTAAAAAACTAAAATAAATTTTGCATCAATAACAGTATAGTGCTCTTTGCTTGTGCATGGTTTGACATAATAAATAATTCAGGGAAGAAAACGTTCTTGGCGGCCAACCTCCTTCCTTTTCTCTGGTGGAAATAAGAAGGCAGTGGGGAGCATGAGTCTGCAGGAAACAGATTTGACAGCTTTGAAAATGATTTTGTCATTGTATTTCTCCTCATGCACATACACCAGGGCAGATCCATGTACCAGGGAGCGGGTGTCATGGGAGACGTGCTGCCCAGCAAGGCAGTCAAGGCCGAGAGCCCTAGCCAATGCCGGCCCTCCAGGGAATCGAAAACTTTATTCTGTGACTAGTTGTAAAGTCAAGAATAGTAAAACCTTCAACAATCCAAAAAGTTCCATTTCTTCCAACTTAAAAGAAGTCAACAGCAGGCAATCCAGGACCAACCCGGTGGCTGTGCAGTGTATCCAGGACTCGGGAGCTTCCCATCATTCTGCTCTGCCATCCCTAATTATGAGCTACATCTCCAAGGTCCCTTCTTGATCTGATATGGTCACTGCTGCTCCAAATACTGGAGGCAGGAAACAAGGAGTGATGGGGAGGGGGGGTGGGGTTATTCCTATTGGCTCTCTGTGTACTCTAAAAAATTCTTTCCTGGACATCCTTTACTTTATTAACATTTTATTGCCCATCCTTAACCCAAGGAGAGGCTTGGGAGTGTTTTTCTTTCATTCAGTCATCAGAATGTCCAGCTGGGAGTTCTGTTGCTAAAAAGAAAGGGGGTTTGGCTAGTCAGTTAACAGCCACTGCCTTAGCCAGTAAGTAATTTTACAGAGTGCCAAAGTCAAGAACTTGTTTCCTGTGGCCATTGTCTTCCTATGCCTGCAAATAAAAACAAACACTGAACGTGGTGAAGTCTCATCCCTCTTTGCTGTTCATTGTTTCACACCCTGGTCAGGCAATCAATCCTGAGACAACTATGCATGAAGCCCTTGCCTTCCTTCCCATGTCTTGCCCAGGATAGATCTTCATGCACCTATTGACCTTTTTCTCTCTTTAGAGTTTCTGTCTTTATGCTTCTTGATCTTTAGCAGTCCTCACAAATAACATTTATTAGATGCCCACAACCCTTTCTAAGAGAAGTCTTTATCATACAAAAGTTGAAAGCTGGGAAGAGTTAAGTGGCCTTTCCAAAGTATCAAGTTAACAGGTAGAGCCAGAACATAACCCAGGATAAGCATCAACAAAGCCCACACCGTCTCCTCCCCTCCCCTTCCCTTCAGAAATTTCATTCAAAAAGCACTGTAAGGGCTTCGGGAGTGAGATCCCATTAGAGCTTTGCTTTTAAATCGAGATGGTAGTGTGGAGTATGTGGAGGATCATGAGAGAGTTCAAAGGTGAACATTGGTTTCTCTGTTCCCAGTCTATTCCCTCATTATTCACTGCTTCCCAGACTCAGGCATTGTACTGATCATCACACATTCAGCAATTTATTTACCTTTTATAGATGAGCTTTTACCAAGAGCCCAGCACTATATGAGGCAAATTGAAAATAGAAAGATCACTGTTCTCATGGAGCACACGTGCAGCCTGTCAGATGGCAGGGTCTGTCCTTGGTGGCATAAGGTAGGACAAGGAGAAGAGCGGAGCTGGAGAAGGGAATATTCTTTTGGAAGGATGCTCAGGGAAGGGCTTTCTGTGGGCACCTGACTTGGAGCTTCCATAACAAAATCTATTCCAATTTACCTGCATCTTGCTCATACCCTTATGAACATGCCATGAAAGTGTTAGGCACCTAAAATAGTCAGCAGAAGTTCCCAGGGTGGAAGGGGAATTCTAGAGTAAGCCCGGCACTGCCACAGTCTTTCAGGGGCCAGTCCTCAAGCAGCTTAGATGACAACCCTTTGGTTTGAGGAACAGAAGGAATTTTCTGGTTGTAGTTCTAGCCCTGAGAAAATATTCTGATGACTCAGGGAGGTGTGTTCATGAGGGGAAGGGTGTCTGTATAATCTGGTTTACAGCCGATTTTGAAAGCCTGCTGAGCACCTTCTATTAGGAAGGGAAATTGGAAGTGAATAGACTCTGCAGAGAATTTTAGTGGGAGAAAAGGGGCTTCATGTGTACTTGAGGATATCATTGAAAATATTTCCTTCATAAACTTAGAAAGCTGTTTCTGGGAGAGGCACTAAAAGTAAAATACTAAAAAAAAAAATTCTCTGGCTGTACCTCAAAAATAGTATTAGAAGCTATACCTAAGGTGTATGGAAAAGAAGTATTATACATAAATTGTCCAATGGAATCTATTTTTTCAACTATAAAGTTACATAGGTGTATATTGTGTTGCAGAAGTTTTCCAGAAACACTTAGTAACCAACTAAGTCAATAACAAGGAAACCGTTACCCAAATACACCATCTCTGGGAGAACTCCTTGAAGTTGGGGTCTCAAGGAGAAACCATCAGAAAAATCTGGAGAAGTCTCTGGACAGAGTTAAAGGCTGCAGTAGGAAATGGAGAAACCCATGGGGACTTCCGGAGCTGGAGCAGTGAAAATTTGCCAGATACCTAGAGCCGAAAGGCCTGAGCCTGGAGCCGGCAGGAGCAGCCTGTCTGCATGGAAGACATGTTGCCTACCGAAAAGTGCTGGAAGTCACCAGAAAGTGTGTGAGAAGTCACCTTTCTCTGGCTCTTCACCTCTCCTTCCCATCCCCATTCCTGCCTCAAGAGGAGTCTCTGATCTACACTAAATCCTAACTCTCCCTTTCCTCTCAGTGCTTGCTCCCTCCCTTGTCCCATATTAGGTCACTTATTTCTCACTGATCAGTTGACTTTTTCCTTTTCAAATACCTCATTTCCCATTCTGGGGAGTGGCATATGGTGGGGAAAAGAGGAAGAACTTTCCTTGGTCCTGCTTTTCTCCAAATTCGCCTTCCATCATTTCACTTTCCATTAGTGCAACATTTTACGGCAGTCTGTCCATACTCGCTCTCCTCCGCACCTCCATTAGCACCCTGCAGTCTGCTTTCAGTTCCCACAATTCCACTGAAATGTCTAGCCGCCAATATACCAAGTGCCCAGGGACTTGATTTTGGTAGTCTCTATAATGGTTTGATTATTGCCTTAAATAAATCTCTTATAACACTTGCCTCCTTTGACCTGTTTGACCCTGTTCTCCTGCCCTTCTATGAAGCCTTTTTTATCTCTTCCTGTTCTCCAGCTCCCTACCAACAGTCTTGTGTTGTTTGGGAAGAGACCTAAGTCATCAAATTCAGTGGTTTTCTTGGGGTCACACAACCCATCAAAGAATCTGATTTTAAGGGTTTTTTTTTGCTTTTTTTTGGGTCACACCCAGCAATTTTCATGGGGTTACACCTGGCTCTTTGCTCAGGAATTACTCCTGGCAGTGCTCGGGGGACAATATGGGATGCCAGGGATCAAACCCAGGTCAGCCACGTGCAAAGCAAACACTCTACCTGCTGTGCTATCACTTCGGCCCCCTGATTGTAAGTTTTAAATAACCTCCCCCAAGTAGGGATATTTATATAAATGATTTCAGAGTAGAGTGCAAGCTCCCTAAATAAAGATCTTCTGTACAAATCTTTTGTAGAAAAGGAAACTATACTAGGTCAGAGAGGTGGTATATGGGGTTAAGAGTTAAATTTACTTTTCATCTTGGATGTATCCAAGCTCAATTCAATCTCTAGCACCACATATGGTCCCTATGCACTGCAAGGAGTGAGCCCAAACACTGAGCCAGGAGTAAGTACTCTAGTATTTATAATTGAAATCTGCCCTCTCCACACACAACCAAAAAAAATGTCATTATGATACTATGAACCTTAATTGTTTTAAAACTACATCTTTCTAACAAGATCTTAGCTTCCAGGACTATCATAGTGGAATAGTGACTTTATCCTAAGTCAGAGCCCAGGTTCTAATTCCAATTTTTCATGCCTGAAAAGCATATGATTTTAGGCAAATAATATCTATGAGCCCAAGTTACCTGCTCTGGGGAATTGCATTACATGTTTTTCTCTGCCTTACTGGATTGTTGTAAAGTTCAAATGAGATCATGAATTTGCTTCAAAAACACCACAGAAACTCTTAAAATTTCAAAATATTGTTGATTGCTATCTTAGGAATGCCCTAGGGGGTAAAGATAGGAGTTTTAATCCTATGTGAGCACCATGTTTGGATTTGGTGTAGGTCCATTTCCCAGTTTACCAACTAGTGAAGATAATATGTGATTCTAGTCACCTCACAAAGCTAGTGTGAGTATCAAGTGAAATAATGACTGTAAAGGGACTTTGTGTCTCAGCAAGATGAAAGCACCTGCCATTTTTCATTTCTCTCTCTGTCCCTCTCCATGTGCATTAATTGAGCTCCGTGAGACCAGCAGAGTGAGGCTGTGCTCACAAGAGTCCCACAGTGCCAAATGATGGAGCATTCCTAGGAAAGGACTCAAGTTCAATTAGACTCTAGTGTGTTAATCATGGTTAATGTAATTATAAGAAGCAGCAAACAAATTGATAATAATTGACTACTTATTATTTTTTAAAGGGGACATGGAGAGAAAGAATAGAGTGTGCAAAAAAAAGAGTATCCTCTGTAGAAATAATCACTCCTCCTTGCTACTTGGCTCCCTTTGTACTAATCACAACAAGTGTTATATCCCTCAGGAATGCTAGATTGCTACAAAATACTTTCTGACCTGACATCCTAACTTTACTCTGGTATATGATTGTTCATAAGAAGAGGCATCCTTCAGTGGATGAGTGATCCATGGAAGCTTGCCTCAAGTGGTGGTAGGGAGAGGGCAATTAGGATAGAAAAGTAAAGAGAAGGGACCACTGTGACAATGATTGTTGGAAATGATCACTCTGGACAAGAAGTGAGTGCTGAAAGTAGATAAAGGGACAAAAAGGGATAAACATGATAACCTTTCAGTATCTGTATGGAAAACCATGATGTCCAAAAGGAAAGAGAGAAAGAGAGAGAAGAGGACCTGTCATAGAGGCATGCTGGGGGGAGGGAGGCGGGAGAGAAACTGGGGTCCTCTGTGGCGGGAAATGTACACTGGTGAAAGGACAGCTGATGGAACATTATATGACTGAAGCCCATCATTACCAACTTTGTGTATCTCACAGTGATTTAATTTAAAAAAAAGGTGTCCTTAAAAAGAGGTGCCCAGTTCACTCATGCCCCAAGAAAGAACTTGGAAACTGAATCCAGCGTGCCTTCTTTATTTTCAGCCCTTCTTCTGTGTTTCACTGTGGCCAGCTGAGGTCCAGGATGCCAAGGGGCAAGAGCAGATAAAAGATTAAAGTGATCCATTCCTGCCTTTTCCACCAGCTTCTAGCTGGTTTCAAAAAAGGGAAGGTTGAGGCGGAGGCGATAGCCCAGTGGGTAGGGCGTTTGCCTTGCCCGCGTCGGCCCAGGTTCAATTCCGGCATCCCATATGGTCCCCGAGCACCACCAGGAGTAATTTCTGAGTGCAGAACCAGGAGAAACCCCTGAGCATTGCTGCGTGTGACCCCCAAAAAAAGGGAAGGATTTCCTTGGTGCTAACAGAAGAGAGGGTCTGTTAAAATTTGGTAAGAGAAGACCAAGTCCATCTAAGTCAGGTCACAGAAGTGTTTCTTAACAGAGTATGAAAGGACTCCACACAGCAGAGCATTAGCAGAGTCTTAGGTGGAGCTGTCTCTTTTTTTTTTTTTTTTTTTTGCTTTTTGGGTCACACCCGGCAATGCTCAGGGGTTTCTCCTGGCTCTGCACTCAGGAATTACTCCTGGCGGTGCTTGGGGGGACCATATGGGATGCCAGGGATCGAACCTGGGCGGCATGGGCTGGCCGCATGCAAGGCAAATGCCCTACCCGCTGGGCTATCGCTATGTCTCCTTATGGAGCGTCAAATGGCTTCTACTCTGGGGAAAGAGCCAGATAGAAACAAGCTGGTAGGTCCTGGATGCTAGTTAGAGCAGGAACAGCCTGAGGAAAAACTCCACTCAACTTTTCCCCATCCATGAATATGGTATTCCAGTCTTATGTCTCTAGAGGAAGTATGGACTGTAAGGTCCTATAGGGAGTAGCACTAGGCTCTGTCTTCCGTATTACTGGTTTTCTATGGAGCTTCAAAGAGCACTGAGCTGCCATGAGGTTTAAAAAAAAACCAAATAAACAGGACTTGGTAATATTTCACCGTGACGTCCTGTGACTTGCATTTCCCATAATAAATGTTGATGACAGAAGATGCTGGGGGACATATTCCCAATTCCATTCCTGTATGTTCAGATAAGGGACTGAAAAACTTCTCAGGTATGTCCAATACAAGTCACTCTTGGTGGAGGAAGGGGAAATCCTATGATAGTTTAGAGTTTCACATATCACTGAAATATCACACGCATTGAAATGATCTATTCATAGGTCTTAAGTTCCTCATCCCCATTAGACTGTCAGTACGTACCTCCAGAGCAGGGCCTGTACCTTCTACTGTGTGTTCCGGAGCCTAGCAGAACATTTGGCTTGGATAATAGGTCACTCTGAGTGTTTGGTTGGGCTCACCTGGAGGATGAACCCACAGGAAGTTTCACATCAGGAGTTTGAACTGTTACCAAGGGTCATTGAAGCCCACATGGCAGATGAAAAGGCAGCTCTTAAAGCAGCAATGTTGAACCACAGGGTGCTTGACAGAGAGAAGAAAATTACTATGGCCATTCCTCAACATCCGCAAAGCAAAGGTATGAATCCGGCTCGCTGCAGTGATTAGGATATATAAGATTCTGCTGCAAGGAATAATTTTTCTCACATAGATAAGATCCTCTAATCTATGTGATTGCATTTACCTTATAAACACTTTAAAATGAAGAGATTAAGGCTGTAAAGAATTCTTACAGCAAGCTTCAGACCACACCAGGAATCCATGGCGCCGACGCAGAATTCTACATTATATGGGTACAGCTTCTTCAAAACTTCAGGTTCTGAGGAGGATCTGTTTGGGATTGTTTTAATAGAATGATCAACAAAAATCTTTACCTTTTTAATGCCTCTACTGCTTGCTGCAGGGAAATTTATCACAAGAAAAAGAAGGCATCATTTTAGAGTTCCCGGACAGCTGTTACCAGGAACCTGGGCCATGGAAAGTCTTCCCCAGAGCCCCTCAGAATTCTAAGAAGGAAACAAAATTAGAGTTAATTAAATGTGTAATTACTGTTGATTGTAGCAAGCGTGCTTCTTTCGGGTCAGATTTATGATGCGGAGGCATGCTAGTGTTTGTGATTGCTGCGTGCTTGTTTAGGATATTGGCACCTGTGTCTCAGCCTTGGGATTATTATTTAGAGACAGACTTTATAGAATTAGAATAGGACAAAGTTGTGGATTTCACGGCTGTAAAGGATGCCTCCGTGTAACGCACATTAACCGAAATGGAGCTTTTCCTTCTGTTCCCTTACAGATGCTTTACAAAGCCTGGTCCGCTCCTAGACAAATGCTCAGCAAATCAGACAAGTGCTGCTAACTTGTCTGGTTCTCCTTTGCCCTCCTTCCTTTGCTGCCTCCTATTTTTGGATGATTATTGCTCTAACTCTCCTGCCTGAATGTTTACCATGCGCTGTAGCTATTCTTGGACAAAGCCATACCTCCTTCACCACACACCTTTACAAGTCAGTTCTCTGGCCTCAAATCCACTTTCCCTCCGCCCCCCTTCTGCAAAGTCCTATAACTCTTTCTTGACAATCTGTAATTTAGAATGCTAAATTTCTGAGGTGAGCAAACTCCATCAGTAGGACACGCAGTGAGAGGGGCTGTGCCCCCTTCACCTCTGCTCACCTGTGCAAATGCAAAATCTATGATCACTCACCCACTGGTGTGCTGCTGTGTAATCAGCCTCGAGGATTCAGAGTTATTTTCCCATCAAAGACCTTTCTCTCAGGATGCTCCTGACAGCACTGGGAAGGAGGTGAGGTAGGGAGGAGTTTGTCCATTTGGAGGGTTTTGGAGATAAGGATGAAGGATCAAGCTGACTCCCCCAAAGCCAATTTGTCTCTGAGTTCCTTGGAGAAACCATGGCTTCCCTGTCCAGTGATCTTTAGTCCGTATATCCCTCTGACCATACCCATGCTAAAGTGTACTCAGAGCATTGGCAAATGTGTCCTCAGTGGGATGGAAGGAAAAGAGGAGGAAATCTTTGTTTTCATCTCCTGGAATGTTCCAATGGTTCCAGCTGTGGCTACAGTTCATGACTGCAGGGACTTTTTGCTTGTTTATTTTCTTTTGAAAAGATTCTATCTAGACTCCAGCAAACTTTCCAGCAAACAGTCCTTTGAGGCAGCTGGGGAAGGGAGGGCTGTTCCTTCCCTGTCATATGTCCTTAAAATAACACATCAGGGGAGACAAGCCCTTAGGGCCCCCTTGAGGTACCAAGGATCGAATAATGAATTGGCTAATCATAAACTATTCGCTCCAGAGTTCCAAGAGATATGGTAATGAATTGCCAACAAGTCATTTGCCAGACTGCAGCCATATGGTGAGGGATGGGACCCTGGCACATTGTAGCCATACTGTGGGTTTGTCTGCATAATTGTTCCCATCCAGGACCTTCCCAACTCTATGGCTGCTAATTAATGTCCTGCTGAAGCTTCTGTTGTCAAAACTAATCATTTGTTTGTTTTAGGCAGATAGGCCTTTCTTCTTATCTGGTTAGTCATAGTGACCATTAAGCAACAAAAAATGTGTTTGATTTGACATAAAATATTTGAGTTTCACATCTTGCATTACCCCGTGGGTACCCAGGCCTAGCAGCACTGGCCTAAGGTAGCTACTCAATCCGGAAGCTTATTAAAACCAACAAACGATCATCTTTCCCTACAGAAACGCAAATGAAGATTCAGTTCATTAATTTCCCCCATTGTTCTCCCTTTCTGTGGTCATTATTCTAGTTGGAGCTTCGGCTATAAAATGTGGATTTTATTATAATGGTGATGATAATAAAAGTAATTAACAGAAGAAGATTCATTGATCAGAATAAGACACCCTTTCAAGCACACACTTCCTGTGGGTTTGGAGAGGGGATGAAATTTTGGAAAAAGCAATGGTGGTTTCCTTTCTGGTGGCTGGTCACCTCCTTGACTATTTTATTGGTTTTCTAAGCCATTATCCAAGGATACCAGAGAGTTTTGGAGACAGAGGAGAACTCTGGGAGGAAAGGAAAAAGAAACCTACAACCGAAAAACAACAAAGTCGATTTGGAGCACAATTTTAAGCCAGATTGGGGCTGGACCAAGGATGGTAGGTGACTTCCCTTGCTGGTGACCAAGTCAGATTCCATCCACGGAATCCCATACGGTCCCCTTAGCCCCTCCCGGAGTGATGGCTGATTGCAGAGCCAGGAATAAGCTCTGTGCACAGCTTGGTGTGACTCAACCACCACCACCCTCGTGCCCCCAAAAGAAACGATTTTAATCAGGATTTAGGAGAAAGGCAAATTGTACAGGGTGTGTCCTTGAACTCCGGTGGCCAGACCATGAAGTCACAGGCGGGGATGACCTCAATCCCTGCACACATCCTTCCTTCGCCTTTTCCCACTACAGCTGCGGGCAATTCCTGTGATCCGATTTTCCTTTGTAACTGTGCTGGGAAAAGGAGGCATTTGGGGGCAGGGAGGTACACAGGCCAGCCAGGAACCTGCCCTGGGGATGCTCTGGGCGGTCCCCAGGACTCAGTGAGAACCATCGCTCTGTTTCACAACTTTCTGATTTCCTCTTGCATCGGCTTGCTGCACCCCAGAAACAGCCAACGTGTTAATTGCAAGGTCAAACCAGGGTCTTACGTGGCATCTGGGAGTGGTAGAATGCAAACAGATTTCCATATGTGGTCCCTTCCAGTAGTCCCCGGCCCTGAGCACCCACACCACGTGAGAACGCGGCTTCTCGAGCGACACTGACATTTTAATTGGAAGCATCTGTTGCCTTTGCTGTTATTTTTGGCCAGGTTCGGTTTATTTGTCGGAGCCGTTCTTTGTGTACAGACCCGCCTCCAGGTTTCCCCAGGCGGCGGGATGCAGCGCCCTGCGGCGCGCCCTCTCTTTTTCTGCTGGAATTGCCTGCTCAGACCAGTCCCAGGACCCCAGCAATGGGGAAGGAGGGACTGTTGTGACCCAGAATTAGGGATGGGGAGGACCAGACTGAGAATAGAAACACCTACACACACACACACACACACACACACACACACACACACACACACACACTTTATGTGAAAAACAGATACTAAGGAGAAAGACGCCCACCTCTTCCTACTTCCCCAAAAGGAATGAATCCCACAACAGGAGTCCTGGACAGCTGGAGGCTGCTTCCAGCAGAGGTGGTAGCCCGGGGCTGCCCCACCTGGCCCTGAATTCGTCACTCTCTTCCGTCTCCCACTGCCTGGCCCCAACACCTATGAGTCCTTTCCCTTAGCATTTCCATCACGCAGAAACGTTCTCTTCTCCAGCAGGACCTCACTCACCCTCTCCCTGACTGGCCCCCTCACGTCCCATCATGCTGTCAGTCAGCCCTCACCCCTACACGCCTGTCCCGCTTGTGAGCTGCGGTGGTCTGGTCGTTAACATGTGCCCCTCGGGATCCAAGGGGGCATTGGCACATGGTTTCCAGTTGGGTTCCTGCGATGAAATTCTATGGTTTAGTTGTGTCCTATGTGCAGGGATGGAGGGAGAGACAGAGGGGGCGAGGGGAGGGTACAGAGGGGGAACAAAAGCTATGGGAAGACAGAAGCAAGGACTGGACAGAGAGGGAATTCCAGTCGCCTTAAAAGGCCAGAAAAGATTCTTCTCCTGAGCCTTCAGAAGAAACATTACTTTGCCAATACCTTGATTCAGAACTGCTAGTTTCTAAACTATAAGCAAATAAATTTCTGTTGTTTTAATGCCCAAGCTGTTGGTGGTGAAACAGCCCTCAGCTAGAGTGATAGAGTAAATGAGACTATTAAACCAAAGGAGAATTGGAATAAACCCTGGCTTTGCAGTTGGAAGATCTGAGTGTTTCTCCCTATCTAGAAGTTTTGTCTCTCAGGAGGTGACGTAAGCCCCCCCAACCCCCATCTTAGGGTCCTATCTGTACCTTGAAGGAGGTGGACTATTAGCTATTTGGTGATCCCTGAAGCTCTAGTAGCATAGATTTGGGATAAGAGAGACAGGTTATAACTTGATAGGGCAATGACATTGTATGTTTGGTTTCTTCTTTCTGAAAAGCAGACTAGCAGGGTCATAGTGGATAAGGATTGGTGTTAGGAAAGGTTGCAGGAAGAAAGCTGTCTGGGAACATGATGATAGGCTGAGGAAGGGAGAGCGAGTGTTAAGGACAGGGCCAAGAGTAGCCAATACACAAGATTGAATGAAAAGGGGTGAGCTTGGGGAAAGAGTGAACAGGATGGAGTGGAGAGGCACAGGAACACCACAGCCTTTGGAAATCCATTTCCTACTGACAGAATCTCAGCACCTCGGGCTGTGCTCTGTGAGAGATCTCAGGCTGCCCCTCAGCTGATGCACATTCATGCACTGAGCACGTATGTAGAATGTTCACAGTAGGGCTGGCCATGTCCTGGGCACTGGCGTGTCCCTGTGAGTTCAGCCTCTGTCCACCATAGTGCTGTCCAGTGGAGGGGTGACCATTGAGCATGACACTTTGTTCATGGTAGTAAGTGATTTAGTCAGGAGCATAAGATAGGAATTCCTTCCTCCATTTGAGGAGCTTGGAAATCTTCCCAGAAAAAGTGACTTTCAAGCTACCTGAGAAATGAATGCATGTTGGCTGGTTGACAGAATGTTGATCGCTTCTCCCAAGTTGGTGTATGTGGAACAGTGAAATATGTGCAAAATAAGGAAGCAAACCCACACAACAGCAATAAACAATAAGAAAAGGCAAGGAATAATTAATTAGGAAGTTTGACAATCTGGGGCTGTAAGATGAGGGGTACATAGTCCAGCACAAATAAGAACCTTTCAGGTTACTCTTAAAACTAGAATTCAGGGAGCGGAGCGATAGCTGACCAGGCTCGATCCCCGCACCCCATATGGTCCCCTGAGCACCGCCAGGAGTAATTCCTGAGCAAAGAGCTAGGAGTTACCTTGAGCGTAGCTGGGTGCGACCAAAAAGAAAAAAAAACTAGAATTACGGCTGAAAATGGATTCAGTGTTCCCTGCTTTTCTCAAAGGTGCAAAGACTGGAATCTTTTTCAGCAGCACCGTCTTCCCTCTTAGCAGAGCATCTCAGCTCCCTGGAGACCTGGTTCCAGCAGACCTTCCAAACCAACTCCAATTCTTTCTGGCTGGGCAGGGCCTCCTGAACATTCTTGCGTGGCCTATTTTCAGCTTTCTCTTTATGGATATGCTGTGTGGTTTGTCCCCCTGTCCCTGTCTCTCTGTCTCTCTGTCTCCCTGTCTCTGTCTCTGTCTGTCTATCTCTCTCATTTTTCTCTCTCTTTCTCTTAGGCTTTCGCTGAGGATCCTTATTCCCTTAAAGGACCTTCATCTCATCTTCATCTGTCAGCCAGTTCAAGGGTGCCTCACTAACTGTCCTTCCCTCTAGAACAGGGATTCCCCAACTTTTTCCACTCATGATTCCTTTTCAAGAAAGAAATTTCTACAAGACCCTGGATATTTTTAAAACTGAATATTCCAATCAAACATTTATGGATCAGAAATCACTAATATATGTTTAAACAATTTTTTTGCGATTCCCCACATCCAGATGTATGACCCCAAAATGAGTCAAGACCCACAGCTGAAGTAGCAAGACTAGAAAGCTGGTATTTGATGAGTTCCTTCCAATCTTTTCCGTTCAATGGAGATTCAATGGGCCTGTCTGAGCTGGCAGAAGGCCACACAAGTAAATTAAACAAGTGATTTAAACTTATTAATGGCTTTCTGGTTAAAGACATCTTTCATATACCAAGACACCTTTCCTCAAGAAGTACATACTCCCATTGTGTTGTAAAACTAAGATAGAAACATGAATATATGTATGTGTGTATATACATATGTGTGTATGTATATATATATATTTAGTATATATACACATATATATTTATATATATTAGTATGGGGATATTAGTGTGGAGATATTTGAATGAGTATGTCCACAAATGACCTCTGTGCTTATTTATTTTTAATTTTTTATTTACTAAAAGAACTGTGATTTACAAAGTGATAATTAATTGTTATAATATAAGTGTTCTAGCACCAAACCACCACCAGTATAGCATCCTTTCATTGGTGTTCTCAAGCTCCCTCCCACACCCCCACCCCCCACCCCTACCCCACCTGCCACATTGACAAGAACATTTTAAAGTTAAGTAACCACTGAACTTTAAAGTAGTTTGTATCTCAAGTTTTCGGTGTTTTTGAGTCTGTGACTTGAATATTTATCTATACCACTCCCCCCAAATTACCAATATACTCAAGTCTCTGACTCCTATTCCCCATATATTTTCCCTCTTCCTCCTTTCCCCCACTGATTTTTTTCGTTATGTGTCCTCCTCTCTATATTCGGATTCAAGAATGACTTAGGCATTCCCCATCCGGTACATGTTATTCTTTATACCAAAGATAAGTGAAATAAGTTTGTCTCTCTTCTTCTGGCTTACTTCAGTCAACGTGATATCTTCCAGTTCCAATCAGGTTGTAGAAAATTGCAAGATTTTATCATTCCTTACAGCTGCATAGTATCCTGTTGTATATATATGCCACATCTTCATAATCCACTCATCTTTCATTGGATACCATCTTAACTATTGTACTGAGTGATACAGTAAATAATTGTGTCCATGTGCCCTTTAAAATTAATATTTTTGCATCATGGTAATAGATACCCCCAAAGTGGAATTCTGGGTTATCTGGCAGCTTAATTCTAAGTTTACTGGGAAAACTCCATACCATTTTCTACAGGGGTGGAGTTAGACAATTTTTCACCATATCCATACCAACACAGAGTGGCCCCCATTATTTTTTATATGTGCCATTCTCACTGGTATGAGATGATATCTTATTGTCATTTGGATTTGGATTTCCTAATGATTAGTGATGATGAACTTTTTTTTGTCCTGTACCTACTGGCCATATGCCTGTCTTACTCTGAGAAATGTCTGTTCATTTCTCTTTCATGGGTACCAATGCAAAACCTCCTCCAAACCATTGCCTTTAAACAGTCTGTCCATGACAGAATCTGGGAAGTCATTTCCTTGACCCTGGCCTCAAGAACTGTGATTGCCCTGATCATCCTGGATCTTCCATCAGAGCAGTGAACTTGAGATCTGTTTAAAAGAACAAGAATTAGATGGAAAATGAAGAGGCCACATATTTCTTTATGAGATGCTGCTTGCAGATTTACCCAATTCATCTGATAGTTTTTATTATTTCCCTCATTACAGTCAGGCACACGAGGAGAAGTCAGTCTCCATGTTATCTGTCTAAATTCAAGTCTGTGTCTCTGTGTCTCTGTCTCTGTCTTTCTCTCTCTCTCTCTGTCTCTCTCTCCCCCCAACCCCACTTCAAATTTCCATTCTTACTATCCCCCTCCTCTCGATTTCTTTATCTGTCTCTCAATCTCTGCTACATACAGATAATTCTATTGATAGGATAACGGATAGCCCTCTAGTTTGTCACTGTAAGCCTCAGTTCAAGTTTATTGGCATGGAGGAGATCAAGGTTTGAAAGAAGGGAAAATATGAAAGGAAGCTAAGATAAGGTTGTGACTGTATTTCAGGTCAGCAGAGAGACAGGAAAGAAAAAAAATAGATGACACAGAATGGAAAAAATTCAGAGCAGGAAGGCCGGGCCCCTCATGTCAGGGGTCTGCCACTCATGCACCAGCCTCCCGTCTGTGTTCTATGGGCCCTGGCTCAGCAACCCTGGATTGTTCTCCTGGGACGGTCATTCTCCTAAAACCTTTGGGAGGAACCCTGAGATCAATTCCTTTGTTTTTTTTTTTTTTTTTTTTTTTTGCAGATTCACTTTTTTTTTTTTTTTTAACATTTTATTATACCACCGTGAGATATACAATTACAACATTGTTCACGTTTGGAGGTTTCAGTCACACAGTGTTCCAGCACCCTGCCCTCCACCAGTGCCCGTCTCCTACCACTCATGTCCCCAATCCCCTCTCCTCTCCCACTGCCTGCCTAAATGGCAGGTTCTTTATCTCCTCTCTCTCTCCCTCTCTCTCTCTTCCTTCTCCTACACATTGTGGGTTGCACTACATACACATAGAAGCCATCATTTGCATTTTTGCCTGTATTTAATGCTCAGTTCTTTTGACATTTATTCAGACCTTTTGACATTTATTCAGACCTTTTGACATTTATTCTGTGTGGGACTTTTTTTTTTTTTCATTTTTTTTTATTTATTTTTTTTTTTAATTTTTTATTTTTACAATTACAAAGATATACAATTAAAAGTTCATATTTGGGTTTTGGTCATACAGTGTAGCAGCACCCATCCCGCCACCAGTGCCCATCTCCCACCACCAACGTCCCCGGTTCCCTCCCCCATCCCCCAGCCCTCCTCCATGGCAGGTTCTTTATTTCTTTCCATTTCTCTATCTTTCTCTTTTCCTTCCTCTCCAGACTATGGATTACAGAACATACATTAAAGGGTTGTCATGTGTATCCTTTTGCCTCTATTCAATGCTCAGTTCTAGGTTGGCATTAGTACCCTCACAATTGTTAGCACACTGTTCCATTTTCTGTCTTACCTAGCCTCTGACTCCCACACGTTTTGTGATAATTTCCACCTTTGACAGGACCTCCTGATGTATGTTTCACTTGACCTTGGATATTGGTATCATAATATGTACCTATATATTTATGTTATGCAGATAAATGCAGTCATTCTGTAACTGTCTCTCTCCTTCTGGCTAATTTCGCTCAACATAATCTTCTCCATGTCCATCCATTTGTAGGCAAATTTTATAACTTCATTTTTCCTAACAGCTGCATAGTATTCCATTGTGTAGATGTACCAAAGCTTTTTTATCCAGTCATCTATTTTCGGGCACTCGGGTTGCTTCCAGATTCTGGCTATTGTGAATAATGCTGCTATGAACATAAAAGTACGGATGGTGTTTCCGCTGCGTATTTTTGGTTTCCCAGAGTAGATTCCCAGGAGTGGTATGGCTGGGTCAAATGGGAGTTCAATTTCTAGTCTTTGGAGGAATGTCCATATTGAGATCAATTCCTTTGGAAGTCGGTGCCTTGGCATCTCTCAGAACCCAGAGCATTAGGGGGTGTGGGCAGGGCCTCTGCTGTGGAGAAAAAAAGCCATTCTCCACCTAAGCAGGAGGAGGTAGAGAAAGCCCAGGAGACAGCCCCTCCTCTGCTTAACAAAGGCTCAGTCTGAAGGCGAGATTGTCCCCAAATCCCACGGCTAGTGGAGTTTGGAGCCTTTTTCCAAACATTTCTTCCAGTGTTCCCCTTCTTCCCAGATCCCTGCCTCAGCTCAGCTCCCTGCATTGATGAGTGACTTGATGCGAGACACAGAACTTCTCTGAGCCTGGGGGGTCTTATCTGCAAAATTCAGCAGGATGAAAGAGAGCATTTATGAGGCCTTCTTATAGAGTATCAAGTGCTGTTTACAATCATTCTCCCATTTAGACCCGACACAGTTCTGCCTTTTACAGTAGTCATTAAAACTCCCGTGTTTTTATGGGAGAAAAGTGAGTGGTCTGTAAGATTAAGTAAACTCCTTAAGATCATGCAGCTGGAATTGGAATTCTGATCCTGCGGTTTATCCTATGCCCCCCCTCCCTTCTCCACCTTTCATGCTGTACTTAGCATAGGCTTGGAGGGTAGCGCCGGTGATCCTGCTCCCAACGTTGCATCCTCCCAACACTTCCAGCTGATGGGCAGGAGCATGTTGGTGCCCACGAAACAACGTCCCAGCTCACTTTTCCACAAACTAGCTCAATATCTAAGCCCTCTACCTGCCAGCCAGCTCCTTCCCCCAGATAGTGCCCCCCATCCTCTGCATAATGCAGACCCTCACACCTACTCCCCGAAACTCAGGCATTCTCCCCACCAAGACAGTGGTTTAAGGTACCCACAGCCCTCCCAGAACAGCCAGAGGATCCCCCAAAGAGAAAGATTTTGGAGAGCTGCCAGCCATGGTTCTGTTCCCATCCACGGCACAGCAGCAGCCCAACTGCATTTGCAAAGCTATGCTTTAAGCGTCCTTTGCAAGCACTCGCTCACACACAGGCATTATTTGTATAGGATGCTTTGCCCTTTCCCTCCTGGAACCCTCTAGAGTCCTTTGGGGGACTGAGACATAGAAGACAGCCCCCCCACACACCTGCAATTTCACAGACGTCAGGAGCTAATATATCCCTAGAACTTCTATTCCCTCCCCCTGGTTTGGTATTGAGCCACTCCGTGTCCACAGCCAGCCTCGCTTCGTTCCTGCTCATAGGGCCATTACCTGGACTGTTAAGCATGGATGCATCCCAGGGCCTTTATATCCCAGGGAGCCCACTCATGGGCCGGGTTTAAGAAGCCCGGCCCCCTTACTTACCTGTTCCTGGTGTATGGAAACTTTCTTCTCCATGGGGCCACAGCTGCAGAGAAACAGGAACCACATTTGAGCCAATGAACCTCTAGAACTCAAGGATCTCTGTTGAAGTCTGAAGGATTTTCAGAATACTTTTTTAAGGAAAATTTTCCTTTTTAGTTCCTCATATAATAACTGTCATCAAATTGGGTCCTCGGGGGTGGGGGTAACTTTTCTCTAAAAAGACCCTTGTCTACCAAATAAACTCCTACCAACCCTCCAAAAAGTCCAATTCAGAAATTTCTGGCCCAAGACTGAACACAGATGGAATTAGTACAGGATTCTCTGTGCTCCTTTTACTTGATCACTTGATCACTTGACTTCCCATAGATCATCGATTACTTGAGCGGGCACCAGTAACATCTCAATATGTCCTGTCACATGCAAGATAGCCCAAGGGCATCTGCTCACTCCAGGAACATAGAGAGCCTCAAACTATTCCATCAAGTCAGGGGAATGAGGTCTATAATTGCTACTGGTATTTGGCATGTCAAATATGACACGGGTAGCTTGTCAGCCTCTGCCATGTGGGTGGGATAATCTTCTAATTGTCAGCTCCTTTTACTATTGCTGACAATTCATTTTATCTGTCAGAAATCCAGATAGGCACCTTCCTATCTAGAAGGTGAGATTCAGGCTAGTACATGCCAGAGCCAAGAACTTGCTGGACAAACCACCACTCAGATGCTTCCAGGTAGAAGGAAGTTGGAGCAAGGTGGGAAATGAAGAGAGACCTAATCCAAGTGTTTCATCTTCTCCCAGTAAAAGGGTTCCAATTTGAGACCAGTACATCTCCCTGGAGAGTATCTCTTGGACAAAAATATGGCCTTAGAATTACAAGAATTTGGATCTCCGTCTGTATGCCAGAGGGTTTGCTGGGTCAGCCGAGCAACCTTGAGAAATGCCCAGAGATGGGCTGTGGATGGAGACAGAAGAGCTCTGACATCAAAATACCCACTCACTAGGCAACTCAGGGAAAGATCTCATAGGAAAGAGAGAAGGCAGAGGGGCTTGAGAAATAGCACAGTGGGTAGGGCACTTGCCTTGCCTGCAACCAACCCAGTCAATTCCAACATGCCATATGGTAGCCCTGCCAGAAGTAAGCCCTCAGAACTTCTGGGTGTGTAGGGGAGTGGGTATTTGGAGTGGGGGTAGGGGGAACTGGGGACTTTGGTGCTGAGAAATGTGCACTGGAGGAGGGGTGGGTGTTAGAACACTGCATGACTGAAATCCAAACACGAACAGCTTTGTAATGGTCTATCTCAGCAGTGATTCAATTAAAAAAAATTAAGGTAGAAAAGCATATTTCAACTCTCAATAAAGACTCCTACCAAGAATCTAGCCAAACGGTTTAAGAAGCTATTTCAACTCCAAGAGAAGTAGGAGATATGACAGGTAAATTGAGACAGTAGCCTGAACATGGACCAGAAGCATGCTTGTGGAGCAAGAGAATAGCTTGAAGACAATGCCCATGAGTACCCCAGGTCTAACATAGATTCCAGTCCTAATTAGATGATGCAAGAATTTGTTCAATTCCTGAACGAATTCTTGTCCTAGTAAGGTGCAGCTGAGGTATTGGGGTAGACTTGATCAGCATGAAAAGAGAGGGAGAATAGAAAACAAAGCCAAATGAGGAGTCACAGGCCAAGGAAGGATCATTTCTTATTTTACATCCCCCACAGTCATCAAACTGCCCAGTCGGTACCAAACAGTCAAGAGAAATTTGTTGGAGTGCAGAGTAGGAGCAAGAGAGGTTTCCAGATACCTTTCCATCATTTTGGCAGGTAGCTCCCTGCCTTCCTGGCCAGGCCTCACTTACTGGAACCCTTCATCCAGAGCCAGAGAGAAAGTGCAATTCTCCCGCTGCACTATTGCTCATTACCAAGAAAAATGACGGCTTGATGGTCTTCCAGCAAGAAAGTACCATCTATTTCACATAGAAGTTTGGTAATTGATTAGAGCAATAGATTTTCTTTAGGGCAGGCTCTTGGGGATTGTCTGGCTCAGGCACAAGATTTACATACATCAGACTCACTCTGCCTTTGGACTTTGTCTTCTAGGATGAGATCACTGGGCCATTCATGGAGTGGCTGATGAGCCGGAAGGGTGGGGAAAGTCAAGTGGGATTCCCAGACATCATTTCTCAACAGTGAGGGCCATGTCCAGTTCAGAACACTTTGTTTGAATGCTTTCCTGTTGTCATTTTTAGATAAACCCATTACTTTGAAAGTTCCTGCTGATGCAACTGTCTTGCAGACGGGCCCTGGAAACTTACCATTAGCTAGGTGATGCCCCCTTGAGGGTGCATTAAATTATACTTACTGAGAATAGATTACATACAGTTTCCCCGTATTTTCTTTTCCTCTTTCACCACTACCCTTCCATCCTTCCTTTCTCTTTACTCTTTCTTCCCTCCCTATAAGAATAAGGAAAATGGCCCCAAAAATCAGGCTATATCATTAAATGAAAAGTCTGTTGGTTTTCCTACCAAACTTGCCACTAAAATAAGTATGAACCTGGTAAGGCCACTTTGTTTTAATAGATTTAGCCCCATTTTTTTTTTTTTTTAGAATTTCAGGCATTCAACTTCACAACTCTCTGTACTTAAGGCTCACCACCATGACCACCAAATTTCAAGTGCCACCCCACCACCTAAGACCCCATCTCCTCCCTTGAACCCCTCTCTATTCCCTCCTACAACAGCTTTGATTTTCATTGAGTCTAGGGATGATTTATATTGTTTTATACCATTATATTGGACAAGTACTTTAATCCTCTGGCCCATGGTGCCTTTATCTGTACATGTAGGGATGAGACAGATGAGTGGTTTTTCAGACCAGGCCCGGGAAGAAGAGTATAGGGAAGGAACGTAAGAGATGGGCTTTCCAACCCTCCACACTTTATTCTATAAGGAAGCTCCTTTCTTAACTTTTCCACTTGGGGAGAACACTCTCTAATAGTTCACATGTAAAGAACACAATGTTTTTATTGCTGTTTAGAAATGGAATATTAGAAACCCATTCCGCACATATCTGGTCAGTACTGCACTTCAATCCACTGTGGAAAGTCCTTTCACACTCTAGTGTTATAGGGCTTTTTTTCCTGTTTATTGGGTTTCTATGGGAGAGAAAGGGAATCTTGATGGAGAAGGCACACATCCTCTTTCCTCCCTGGTCCCTACTGGGTACCAGTTTTGAGCGTCACAGGACCCAGAGAGGCAGGGCTGCCTGTGTTCCTCGTATTTAACAGTTTGGGGACAACTCACCAAAGGCCACTGTGGGCCCAGGGCCCAGTTCCATTTGGTGGGCTTGATGGTGATGACAGAGCTTTTCCCACGAATTCATCAGACTGTCGTTAGCCAAGGGAAGGCTGCCTGAGTCAGCTGCAGGCCAGACAAAATGACCTTCCAAAGCAACTTCTCATGAGACATGACTCTGGCTGATTCGGTTTGGCTCTATTTCCGAGACATTCCAATATCTGCACAAAGGGCAAGCCCTTGCCCCAGCCAGACTGACCTCCGCCTCCCCTCTCCCAGCGGATAATTACGCCCCTAGGTCTCCAACACAAGCCCCCCGTTGTGGGCAATCCTTGGAAGTGACATGCTGTTTTCTGATGGGAATTAAAGGGTCTGAGGAGCCAAAAGATTTCTCAGCAGGAGGGTTTGTTATTCTTTCCATTGTGGCATTAAACCTCAGGTCCATGTTACGTAAACATGCGTGCTGCTCTCCAACTTGCCAAATTAGCTTCCTTTGACAGGCCTTATCATGGCCAGGGCCAGTCCAGTGCCCAGAGGTGAAGGCGGCTGCCTGTTCTTGGCTAGAAGCTATAAATCCTGGAACTCGAGGAACTGCAACTCCTGATCTTCCCTCCCAGAGCGTTTGTGCCTTTTGACAGATGCCTAAAATTCTGCCTTTGGGATTTGAAGTATTCTACTGAAGACTTAAATCTTTTCCCCGGGAGGGATTCTTAGTTCAGTTTGTAGGGCTATAAAAAAAATAACAATAATGTCACTTGTTACCAAGAACATTTTTTTTTTTTCAAAAAAAAATGGAAAGGCAACTTGCTCAATAGGGCAGCTGATGATGAGCTTTGTTGCAACAGTTTTAGAAGATTGTTGAACTGCAATATTCAAATTAATACCATATCTTAACTTTGGCAGTTGATCTTAACTCTCAAATAACAACAACAACCAGAATAATGAAAGTGGTGATAACACAGTATCAAGAAGCAACCTGTTTTCTCTATCATCCTATAAAGACTAAGATGTATATTTTATCTATTTATTCCATTTTCAGTGAGTTATCTGCCTATGCATAGATCATAGCTCTGGGTTACTGAAGCATTTCTGGGACACTTTGTAGCTAATTCTTCTCATTTTCCAGCTAATTCGAATCTGATTCTTGCTCACCAAATATTATTTACTTTAGTTTTCAAATCTTGTCAAATCCTGTGACTTTTAAAAATAGGTAATTTTTAAAATTTTTTTTATAAAATATTTTATTATACCACTGTGAGATATACAATTACAACGTTGTTCATGTTTAGAGGTTTCGGTTACATAGTGTTCCAGCACCCTGCCCTCCACCGCCCTCCACCAGTGCCCATTTCCCACCACCAATGTCCCCAATTCCCTCCCCCTCCCATAGCCTGCCTAAATGGCAGGTTCTTTATTTCTTTTCTCTCTCCATCTCTCTCTTTTCCTTCTCTTACACATTGTGGGTTGCACTACATACACTTAGAGGCCATCATGTGCATTTTTTGCCTGTAAAAATAGGTAATTTTTAAAATATGCCCATCATCAGTTTATATGTAAGATTATTAAACCCCAGCAAAATTTCTCTAGAACAGCACTTAATAGTCAAATGACTATTGATTAATTTTACGTATTTAACAGCAATAGAGTTCAAAGACACAGGATTTCTCTGACTATAGAGACTCACAGAGTTATTGCAATAAAATTAACCTTTAAAAGGTGGGAGGAGAGGCAGTGAAGAACAAAGATGTCTTTTCTAGACTTAGCTTTCTAAATGAGAACGAATGCTACCCTCTATGTCACACAGTATAATGTAAAGTTATAACCATATCAACCAAATACTAACTGAAGGATATTGCAGAAAGTAAACGACACAAGGATTATTAATGGAAAGAGATCATGATACATGCCTGCCGTTCAACAGTGGAATAGAATAGACATGTCAGGAAGTAGAACAGTTATAAAGCTGCTGGGACAAAGGAGTGGCAGAGAGAATCCAAGAGTGGATTCCTGCAATCCCAGAAAAAGCTTCCCAGAGGAGCAGTTCCAGTTGCTGCAGACTAACCTCAACCAACGATGGTCAGGGAATAAGGTCTCATTACTAAAAGTTTACCCCCTTTTTGTGTTTTCACACAAAGGTGCTTAGTCTAGGGAACTAACTGAATATTTTTGAAATTCTTTTCTTTTATTATTTACTATTTCTTTCATTATTTTATTGATTAAAATTCTTTCTTTTATTATTATTTATTATCTTTTATTATTAAAACTAAATTATTCTTTTAGTATTTTCAGCAGTGCTCAGAGCTTACTCCTGGCTCTGCACTCAGGGATGATTCCTGGTAGGCTCAAGGGGGCCACGTGGGGTGCTGTGGAGATAGAACCTGGAGTTAGTTGCATGCAAGGTAAGGGCACTACCCTATGTACTATTACTCCAGCCCACTCCAATTCTGTTCTTACAAAATTAAAGTGGAGGAGATATCCAGTTTGGGGAGATCTCTTCAAGAGAAAGCCACCTTTGCTACCCCTTCCTGGAGACAGCAAATGGTCAGGCAAGCTGTTTGCACAGGTGCGAAGTACAACAAGATGCATTCTTATCACCAGGCTTCAGGCGAGCTGAGAGCCCCACTGGCCGGGGGCCAGCATGGTGGCAAGCAAGTAATATAATGCACAATCTAAATGCAAACATGGGGTCCTGTTTGGGGAATCAATTAACAGTAAGCGTATACATCCATTTACAAAATAGCGGCATGCTAGCGAACATTGTCATTGTAATTGGAAACTAAAATAATACCAGGAGGAATAATCATTAAAAACTCTTCTCCAAAAAGCCAAGAATAATATTAAGAAAATAAAGAATGTCGCCCATCTGCAAAGTTATATCCTTAGGGGAGACACCGTGGAGCACACTAACAAGCCACCGAATCCATGGATAAATGAACCAAAATCCACGAAGGCAAGGCAAGGCGAAGTGAGGGGCAGACTCTAGACAGGAATCTCCCTTGCAGATTAGCTAGCCCTGAATCAGGCTGAGTTCCATTTGATCGCTTCTTGGAGGAAATGAGACGCTCTGAGGCGGGGCCTAACCTCGGGAAATCATTTGCCCATTCAGAGAGTCCCTGGAGTTAGTCGGGGACGCGTATGATCCTCTCCTGTTTCCACACTTTCATTCCCACATGTGAGCCACGGTCTTGCGTTCAGATGCACGCATGTGCACGCGCATTCACTCACACACTCACAGAGCTCACCCCTCAGGGGGGAATCCCGGGATTCCAGACACATAATTTACTGTGAGCTGCTCACTGGGGAGGAACCCCTGACCAAGAACTAATTGGGATAAGGGGAAGGGGGTGAGAGAAGAGAGCTTATAAATCACAATCTGAGCGCTTGGCAATTCATTCTAACATGCCAAATGCCTTGCAGCTAATGACATTAAGACAGCACACTCAAGGCTCAGAGTGACCCACTGTGCTTTTGCACTGGGCCCCCAAAACTGTGAGAATTCTTTTGGTTCTAGCCTAAGGTGGGTCTTCTAAGTAAAAGCAGGGCCAGGGTGGAGTCATGAGCTAGGAACATGGCACCATCAAATTCCTCACTCAGCTTGTGTGTACCTGAGTACACCATGTATTTATATATGAATAGGAACTGGTAGCTGCTGCCTTGATATGCTGGTAATTACCCTGGGATGTTGAGTTCTCAGACCAACATACATGCTTTGTGCATATCTCTTGGTGGTCTAAGTGTCCAGCGGATGGGAACCCTATGTGCCTATCTACAGTTTATTAATTTATTAATAAATTCTGTGCATAACATGAGTTAGTCTTTTATGGAAAAGTGTTTCAGTGGGAATCTGCACCCCAAAGAGGTGTGGTTCCCAGTACCGTGCAGTGGGGAGTCCTGGGGAGAATGTGACATTTCGGCACCAGAGTTTCTGGGTCCCAGCACCTTGAGTTCTGTGACCTACGCCAATTTGCATCATCTCTGGGAACATCCATTTCCTCCTCCCTAAACCTAATTTGTAGGTGATTGTGAAACGACATGGAGAAAGTAGATGGACAAGCCAGGGCGACTCTCAAAGCTTAGTATCACCGTTCCTAGTTTTCAGGAAGCCTGTCACTTCTCAGAATGGCACATGGTTTTCCACTACCCTGCTTAAAGGGGGTTGGGAGTCCTAGGAGTTGGATGGTGTATGGCCTCCCTGTTTCCTTGCTCTCAGATCATCTGGGGTCTGAACTGCTGGCCAAGGCAGGCAGAAAGATGGCAACCTAGAAATAAACCCACTTGCCATCTCCCCTGTGCTTCCTTGGGTTACCTGTCTACAGTCAGGTTCAGAATACCCAGGCTTTCAACACCCATATTTTGTTTTTTGGGTTTTTTTCAGTATTTTTATTATACCGCCGTGAGATATACAATTACAAAGATGTTCATATTTAGGTTTTGGTCATACAGTGTTCCAGCACCCATTCCTCCATCAGTGCCCATCTCCCACCACCAACATCTCCGGTTCCCTCCCCAGCCCACCTCCATGGCAGGTTCTTTATTTCTTTTCCTTTCTCTCTATCTCTTTCTCTTTTCCTTCCCTTCCAGATTGTGGATTAGATAACATACATTAAAGAGTTGTCATGTGTATCTTTTTGCCTGTATTTAATGCTCAGTTTTAGGTTGGTATTAGTATTTCGACAATTCAACACCCATATTTTGGATGAAAGTTTTGAGATTATAGTCAGGGTTTTGTATCAAGTGGTGCCCTTTGGTGATGAATTTAACTTGAAAAATGACTAGGGTTAGGTGAATTTCAGAAGAGTTCAATATCTGCCCCTAAGATTATGGTTGCAGCATCATTTTCATCTTCAGCATTATGCCAAAAACTCTTGGGGACGCAGAAGTCTCACCCAGAGAGAGCACAGGTTAGGCACAGAGAAGCAGCAACACCAAGTTCAGTGTCCAGAGAGTACAGTAAGACACTTACTCAGGCATTGAACTGGACACTTAGCAAACTCAGGGACAGGGGATTAGCACAAGGAGAGGCTGGGAGTCTGAGACAAACAGGAACAGAGAGAGGGACGCTGTGGCAGGAATATAACCTGAGAGATATGCTGAAAGGGAAACCTGTTGTTATTGTTTCTTTCCCTCTCTTGGGAATAGATTTGTATGTAAGATCATGTCTGACTCTGAAGCTTCAATTTTCTTTTATTTCCCAAACCTGCAAGTTGCATTTAATGTAGAGGAAAAAAATCACTCTATAAATGCATCTCAAATGTAGATTTCTGAGGCCAGGAAGCTACCACAAAAGGTTTCAGTGGCAAGCACATGCCTTGCATGCATAAGACCCCAGGATCAAACCCCAGCACCCCATGGCAAGCATCCTCCCCCTCCCACCTAACCACACATCTTTGGGTACAAGCTCTGTGGCCTCAGGATCACAGGGAGCAGCTCCACTGTGAATCAGGTCTAGTGAATCAGGTCCCATCACTGATTCACTAGACCCACAGTCATGGCAGTGCATTACCAGGAGCAACTCCCAAGTCTCTTGGGAGACCCCTTAAAAATAACCAATTATGGGGGCTGGAGAGATTGCAGTGGCCAGGTCATTTCCTTACATACAACTGACCCAGGTTCCTTTCAGGAACCCCATTAGGTCCCCCAACCCTGACAGGAGTGAGCTCTGAGAATGGAGAAGGAATAAGCTCTAAGCACCAATAAATGTGCCTCCCCAAAAGAAAATAATAAAAGAATAATAACAATTTCCTAGGAAGGAGGAGAGGTTGGGGAGGGGGAGGACTGAGGATGGACTGAGGAGAACATTGGTCAAGGATCTGAATAGTTCAGTGTTGTGGAAGAGAGGCGATTATCAACAAAGCCAAGTCAACACTAGTGAAAGCATGGGACACGAACTGAAAGAGACACTTAATTTTTTTTAAAAATTTATTATACCACAGTGAGATATACAATTACAAAGATGTTCATGTTTGGGTTTCAGTCATACAGTGTTCCTGCACCCATCCCTCCACCAGTGCCCATTTCCCACTACCAATGTCTGCTGATTCCCTCCCCACCTCCCCTAGCCTGCCTCTATGGCAGACACTTTGCATCTCTCTCTCTCTCTCTCTCTCTCTCTCTCTCTCTCTCTCTCTCTCTCTCCCTTCTCTTATACATTGTGGCTTGCAATACATACATTTAGAGGCTTCATGTATATCCCTTTGTCTACATTCAATGCTCAGTTCTATGCTGGTATTATTATTTCCAACAATATTAGTACACTGTTCCTTTCTCTGTCTTACCTAACCTCTGACTCACACACACTTGCAGTAGACTTAGTTTTTAAAAATGAGTTTGCTAAGAAGGCAAAGTGGAAGGTGGGAGGAAAACTTGAGTTAGTTGATTTGGAGTTGAATGCCTGAAATGCTGTTATCAACAACTTTGTAAATGACGATGAACAACTAAAAAATAGATTCCTACGGGGTCTTAATCATGGGTTTAGTTCCCCAAATCCACATTTACACTCAATAGCCCATTGACTATAGGGACTCAAGCTAGGGTAGAAGGGAGGTGTGTGAGCCTGTTCAGAGGAGCATCACCACGTGGTAGGTGGCAGTACCCAACACCCAGCCCTGCGGAACTGGCCTTAACTATCTCATTTACCCATTGAGCAGATGAATCACTGTGGGAAGCTTACCCTGGTGGAAATCATGCTGTACTGGCAGTCAGGACCCAAAGGATTCATGTTGATGGAACCATGTACCACTCTGAGCCTCCATTCGAGTTTTATTGACGATAAAACACACTCCACCATCACTGTATTGTGTGCTTCCATCCACACAATACACCTGTGTTAGTATAAATGCTAACACACCTTCAATATAAGGTACAATAAGAACGCAGCATCGGGTTAGCTATGATAAGTTATGAAAAGAAAGCACTTCCTTTCACCTTGTTCCTCAAAGCTGCTAAATTCTAGAAGTCTAAACCCTATGAGCCCTTGAGAAAATGTCTAGCTTAAAGTGATGGACTTGAGCAGGAAGCCCTTAGCAGACATGCCCTTAACCTCTCAGCCCAGGGTGAATTTCAGCCCCATTTTAGCACTGCAGCTTCCCGGCAGTGCTGTCTCTCAGTCTGCTGGAGATGGCCCCAGCTCAGGGCGGGAACAAGCCTATATAACTCACTACCCGGAATGGAAATGCCACGGAGCACATTTAATTCTGCTCTGACAGTTCCCGGGAAACAGGCCTAGTTCTCCATCGGCCACTAAAATAAGCTGATAGTTTTGGTAATAGAACTTTCTTCAGGAAATTCTATTCATGCTTGATTTCATTCATTCGAGACCACAAATATTTATTGATTTTTTTTTCAGTATGCCTGTTGTTGTCGTTGTTGTTGTCCATTACATGAAGATTTTTTTTCTTGTTGATTTTCTCCTGATCTCATCTGATTTCCCAATTTTCACTGCCAGATGGTTTTTGGAAAATCACCTTTCCTAAGAAATTCTTCTCATTGCCCTGTGCACCATATATAGGACATTTTTCAGGAGTTCAGACTCAGACCATCTGAATTACTTAGGGTTCTTGTCCCTAGAACACACATCAGCACTGCATTCATGCAGCCAAAAATCCGTCCCTTTCTAGGACCAAGACTCCATCTATGGCAAGTGGTATACTGTCGGGGGGCGCCGCCAGGGTCCCTGACAGTGCCAGGAAGCGAGTTCTCTTCTACCTCCGAAGCTGGCGGGAATGGATGAAGACTCAGGAATCCGATGCAGTTTTAAAAGGGCTTTACTATCACAGGTTCCAATATACAATCCAAGAGCAGGGAAAACCTCTGGACTCTGGGTTCCCAGCTAGGCCCCAGCCAGGTGTAGGCCAAGATGGCTGCCACCACATGTTGAGGCCCAACAGAGAATGGAGAGGATGGAGAAGCAAAACACCAAGGGAAGCCGAAATGGCAAAGGGGGAAAAAAGAGAGAGAGGCTTCTTTCTTGCAGCTTATTTTATAGCTAGAAATCTGCCCAAACTCCCCAGCCCAGCCCATTCTGGGCTGGGCTATCTAGAGATGAAAACAGGAGAATAGCTCTATAGAAATGTAGCAACTTCCAGGGAGACATCTGGCTGTTTACAAGGACCCAGAGCTAATTAAAAGCCTCCTAGCAGAGCTGGGAGAAGCTATAAGCTAAATGTAACTTACCCTGGCAGGAAGGATCAAATGCCCTCAGGTAATTTCTCCTAGCACCTCACCTAATGTCTTAAGCCAAGATCCGCCAGGAATTGCCTTTATAGGGTAGAGAAGGGGGTTTCTGAGATGGCATGTCTCTGTACCAAAGACTAATACTAATGCCAGTTAAATATTTCTCCAAGCCTTCACAAGAGTCTCGTCTACTTAATGGTAGTTTTGTATTTTAGTTGCCTTTGAGTTATCAGGGAGCCATGCTTGCTTGCTTGGAGGCAAACAGCATTTCTCTCTGGTCTAATTACTTAGAGATCCAACGTGACCAGGCAAATATGCTGGTAAGAGCTAGCTAGTCCCACGATGATTGTGGTAGTGAGAGAGAATATTTATACCAGCCAGTGTAGAATACATGGTCAGATAAGACTGCCACATTCAGACTATCCCCCTATCTATGAAGTGACCTGCAGGAGGCAATCCAGGGCAGATGCAGAGGCCTAGGCTTTTAGGTGTCCTGCAACAGTATACCAGTACAGAAATGACACCCTAGGAATTACCTCTTTCCACATAGCTGTAGCTGCTTCTCAGTTTGAAAGAAGAGGGATAAACTAAACAAATGGAGAAAACAACAGGATGGTCGCTCCAGTCCCTAATACTCACTGGGTCTAGCTAACCAACTCTAGTGTGGAAAAGAATCCAGAAACCAGGTCACTCACAGCAGCAGCAGCAACCAGAGTCTGTCCATAGTCAATGCTCCTCCCACTTCCTCCAAATCTTCCCTATCATCATAAAACTGGTCCAAAAGATGCTGCCTATGGTCCTCCCCAACCCATATCCTGTAGGCTTTTTTAAATTTTATTATATCACTGTGAAATGTACAATTAAAAATCTGTTCATGATTGGATTTTATTCATACAGTGTTCCAGCACCCAGCCCTCCACCAGTGCTCATTTCCCACCTCCAATGTCACCAGATTCCCTCTCCCTTCCGCCAATCTGCCTCTATGGCAGACACTTTCTTTCTTTCTTTCTTTCTTTCTTTCTTTCTTTCTTTCTTTCTTTCTTTCTTTCTTTCTTTCTTTCTTTTTCTTATGCTTCTTCCTCCTCCTTCTTCTTTTTCTTCCTCCTTCTTTCTTCTTTCTTCTTTTTCTTCTTTCTTCTTCCTTCTTCCTTCTTCTTTCTTCCTTCTTTCTTCTTTCTTCTTCCTTCTTCTTCCTTCTTCCTTCTTTCTTCTTCCTTCTTTTTTTCTTCTTTCTTCTTTCTTCTTCCTTCTTCCTTCTTTCTTCTTCTTCTTTCTCCTTCTTTCTTCTTTCTCCTCTTCTTCATCTCTTCTTCCTCTTCATCCTCACCTCTTCTTCCTTTTCCTCTTCTTCATCTTCCTCTTCTTCCTCTTCCTCATCTTCATCTTCATCTTTTCATCTTCTTCGTCTTCTCCTTCTCCTTTTCCTTCTTCTACTTCTTCTTTTCCTTCTCCTCCTCCTTCTCCTCCTCCTCCTCCTTCTCCTTCTCCTTCTCCTTCTTCTCCTTCTCCTCTTTCTCCTCCTCCTCCTGCTTCTCCTCTTCACCTTTCTCTCCTTCTCTTCCCCCTCTTCCTCTTCCTCTTCTTCTTCCTCTCATTTTCTCTCTTCTCTATCTGTCTCTCTGTCTTCCTCTCTCCCTTCTCTTACACATTGTGGCTCTGTAGGCTTTTTTTAAAATTTTTTATTATACCACAGTGAGACATACAATTACAAAGGTGTTCACAATTGGTTCTTGGTAATACAGTATTCCAGCACCCATCCCTCCACCAGTGCCCCATTTCCACCACCAATGTACCCCCACCCCTCCCACCCACCCCCAGGCTCCCTCAACAGCAGGTAGCCCTGTTTCCTCTCTTTCTCTCTCTGTCTCTGCATCTCTCTCCCTCTTGTTTTACACATTGTGGCTAGCCCTGCAGATATTTAGAGTTTATCACTTAAGTCTCTTTGTGTATATTCAATGGTGAGTTTTAATCTGTGTAGGCTTTTTTGATCCTTCATTGACTATCATTTGTGGGCAGAGTCTGCTGGTCCCGCCACATGCTCTCCTCTTGCTTTTTTTCCATTTAATCCTCACTCAGTGAAGAAGTTTTTGTCATTCTCATTATACAGCCAAGTGAAGAAACTAGCCTAAAGACACATGATATATAAGGGGCCACCCCAGATTTAGCCTTCAGACTGATTACAACACTGGAGCTCTTTTGAATACAATGGACTACAGCTAGCAATTGTCTTCCCTAGCCACTGGGAGGATGAGCAGTCACAAATGCCAGACTAGAACTGAGCCAATCCCTTTGAATGTAAGCAAAGGGATTTACATGATAACTCCTAAGTATGTGTATGGCAAAACCACAATGTATAAGCGAAGGGAGAGAGAAAGGTAAGAGAATGAGAGAGAGAGAGAGAGAGAGAGAGAAAATAAGAAGCAAAGTACCTGCTACAGAGGCGGGGTTGGAGAGGGAAGAGGTAATCTGGGGACACTGGTGTTGGAAAATGGGCACTGGTGGAGGGATGGGTGCTGCAACAAGATATGACTGAAACCTAATCATGAACTGCTTTATAAATGTCTATCTCACAGTGTTATAGTAAAATGTATATATGTATATATACATTTATATATACATGTGTGTGTATATATACACCGTGTATATATATATACATATATATATATATATATATATATATCAACCTGCCCATGCCGTCCCTGGTTTGATCCCCGGCATCCCATATGGTCACCCAAGCACCACCAGGAGTAATTCCTGAGTGCAGAGCCCGGAGTAACCCCTGAGCATCACCAGGTTTGATCCAAAAAGCAAAATAAATAAATAAATAAATAAATAAAATGATAAAAAATAAAAGTATCTTTGAAAAATAAATAAACTCATAAAAATGCTGGATTTAGAGGTGACTACAAGAGTATGCCACCCACACGGCAGAGCCTGGCAAGCTACCCGTGTCGTATTTGATATGCCAAATACCAGTAACAATTATAGACCTCATTCCCATGACCTGATGGAATGGTTTGAGGCTCTTTATGTTCCTGGAGCAAGCAGATGCCCTTGGGCTCTTCTAGCATGAGACAGGACATATGGAGATGTTACTGGTGCCCGCACAAGCCAATCGATGATGAACGGGAATACAGTGATTCAGTGCTTAGGATAGGCTTCTGGTAACTGTCCTATTCTGTAAATGAGCCTCACTGTAAGTCCTTCCAATCTCAGGTTGGGGTCTTGATAATTTGTAGATGCATTTTTCCTGTGAACTTTGGACAGAGTGTGGATAATATTCATGTAGAGCTTAGTGTTTAGGAGGTTCCTTAATAGGTGTCTGCTGAATTTCATCACAGTGCCCTAATAGCTCTGAAGCCCTAGCACACAGGATGTTTCCAGTGATCCAGCTGCATAATAAATATAAAGGGTCTTAAATAGCATCAAATAGCAGGGGCCCTGGCCATTTCGCTTCCTACTGAAGCTGAAATATTTCACATATTGCCTTGCATAAGTCCCCCAGCTCAACATTGACATGACTCAAAGTTCTCTGACTTTTCTACTGAACCTTGCACTTGGGATGAAAGAAAAACATTCTTCAGAATTCACTGACCTTTATGTAGTACTAATTCAGGAGATGGACAACAAAGGTAGAACAATTTGGAGATTATAAGGCCAACAACTATTGTGTATGTGTGTGTGTGTGTGTGTGTGAGAGAGAGAGAGAGAGAGAGAGCACTTCTATATCATCAGGTAAAATTCTCTGTGGCTGCTTCCCATTCTTTAGACTCTTTCTCCCAGCTGAAGCTGGGGGTTGCTTCAGATGTGCTCTTTATTAATGACCAAGCAAACAGAGCAACTCGTATTTAATCATAAAAATAAGTAATTCAAAAAAAGGTCTTAATGGGATTACTCTGATCCATCTCCCTACTTTCGTCTCAGGGAAGGCCGGGCCACTAGACTTCCTACAATAGTGATGAGAATGCCACTGGGAGCCTCCACCCTGCACATCTGGAGGAATGGCCCTTCCCCAGCCATATTTACACTTCCCCAGGATGCACAGTGCAGATATTTCTTGGCTCCATTTCTATTTATTACTGGTTATTAACTCCCTTGATGTGTGTCGAGTATGTGTGTGTGTCAACCCTTTGACCTAGACACAAAAGTGGCTCTTTATTAAACGCTACTGATAAAAATAAGCTTATATCATCCATGGTGGTTTCAGTATGCTCACAAACTCATGACCTCCTTGCTGCACATTCCAATTAGCATTTTTCTTAAGCTGTGCTATAATTATTTCCACATTTTAATTGACGCGCCTAAGACCAGGAAATGTTTTGTGATAGTGTCCTCAGTTATAGGCCAGGAGTGCACCCAGTGTCCTTGCAACCCCAAACATACAGTCGAGCAGATTCAAAGTGAACAGTACCATTCTCACACATTGGTATTAGCCATTTTGTTTTTCAGTTGTTCATTGAGCAGGGTGGAATTCAGGCTACATCCTGGGGCTCTTAATTATACAACCTGTTTCATATCAAAATCAATATACTAGATCTACCAAGGGACATTTATAAACAAAGAAGCCTAGAAAAGTTTGTTTTTATTTTCAAAAAATACATCATTTGGGACCAGAGAGATAGTACAGCAGGTAGAGTGCTTGTCTTACATGCTGCAGACTCATATTCAATCCCGCATCCCATATGGTTCCCCAAGCACTGCCAGCAGTGATTCCTGAGCACAGAGCCAGGAGACATCTCTGAGTACCACTGGGTATAGCCCCCAAACCAACCAGCAAACAAAAGGTATCATTTAATTTGGTGAAATAAAGATGACACAGAACTAAGAAGCTTTTCAAAGAAGCATCTGATATGGGTTAGGGTTTTTCAGAGAAAATTTTGATTTTATGGAGGGTCTTCAGTATAGCTTATCTTACCTGTCCAGTCATTCTCTTCTCAACAGTGACCCCTCGTGGTTTATAGTTCCTGAAATTGCCTGTCCAGCTAAAGGAAATAGACCTCTCTACTGGTGTAATCTGAGAGAACCTTGTGTGACATGGTTAGCCTTGTTATCACGATGCTCTGACACAGAGCACAATGTGAATTCTTAAATCTAATGGTGTTGGGAGGAGGGCAGGGGCAGGCTGTCCTGCTGGAACTAACCAATAGTTCAGGCTATTAGGCCTTCCCGACCAATCAGCACACCCAGACTAAGTGTTCTTGGCATTATGAGGACACAAGATAGAATCACATGGTGTCTGAGCCAAGTACCTTGTAATTTTCTTGGAAAGATAAAGAAACTAACCAGAAAATCCAGTTAATGGAAAGCAGCAGGGACAAACTAGTACCTCAGATAAGAAAAGATATTAGAGTGAGTTTGAGAGGTCAGCAACCAGTCACAGGTGTGTAGTATTAAGGAACTTAGCCACAAAGGAAGGTATAGTGTCTGACTTTGCTCAAGGCGATGCTCACACAGAAGCGGAAGAAGAAATAGAATTGGAATCAGTATAATAGAGCATGATTATTATGGCTTCATAGACCTTATAATGGGAGAGGGCAAACATGTTAAACTTTCTCAATCTCTTATCATAAACTGGAGCAGAAACTTTACTTATTTATTCATTATTATTATTATTATTATAATTATCACCATTGTTATTCTTGATATTTTAGTGCACTTAATTTTATTTTTACTGATAGACATGAGTGTATTTAGGGATACCATTTCACAGTCCTTCAAAATCCATCACAACCACCACCAGAATGCCAAAGTCCCCCCATCACAGTCAACTGGACTCTCTCCCCACTCGACCACCCTGTGTTAACCACAGCAGTGGAGTATGCACAAGACAAAGTCACAAGGCACTTCACCATGACCCACACAGAACATAAAGAGACAAACCTGCAATCAGAAGAGAAGAGGGTGGATAGGAAGGAGATTATTAAAAGTAGAACAACATGCTGGAGAGAAAACAACATAAAGTTATAAATTAAAAAAATAACGTTAGAGCTGCAACGAGCTGAGTGTTCATCTCCTAAAACCTAAATTAAAACCCACTCATGGAAGGGTATGTCATGCCCAAGATCACACAGCTGGTCAAGGACAGATTTGGTACAATAGAAAACAGAGAAATTTGTATTTGGTACAATACAAAACAGAAAGAATGACTGTCTCTCCTGGGGTGACTTGAGAGAGCTGTATTCAAGTTCTGTTCATCGTAAATTCTTAGATTACACCTCTCAGCTAACAAGAAAACACTAGCAACTTTGATATTGATTTAACCTAACTAGGATCCCAGACACCTTTGTGATCTGATTTTTATCTAGAAAATATTAACAGAAAGGCCATTGAGAAATTGTATTTGTTGTTGATGACAGTGATGTTAGAGAAAATAACAAGAGAAAACAAGAAGATAAGTCTTCCTCTAAAACTAGCAGTAATAATATAATGATACAAATTACCTATGTTTCACTCTAATCTAGGCAATTTTAAAGAAATTTTCTCAAAATACACCATTTAGAGAAAAATATTAAGTTGTCTTTCTACATATGCCTGATGCAGAAAAGAAGAGAAAGACCCTGTTCATGTCTAACCCAGATACTTCTAGTAATTGACTCCCCATGGAAAGTCACTTATTTTTTGTTTCGTTTTATTCGGGGAGGAACCATGCCCAGTGGTGCTCAGGTGATACTACTGGGTCTGCAGTCAGGAATCACTCCTGGCAGTGCTCGGGGGACCATATGGGATCCCAGGGATTGAACCCAGGTCAGCCACATGCAAGGCAAGTGCCCTACCCACTGCACTGTTGCTCTGGCCCCTTCTTTGTTTATTTTTTCATCTGCAAAATGGTGATAATGTCATATTTATTATAGTATTGAGAGGCTTAAATATAGCCATGTCTTTTAAAAAATTCATTGAAAACCTGCAGATTGATATACAAACGCGAATGATCATTCCTCCTGCTTTCTCACCATCCATAACTTATTTCCTAGAAAGATTTTTCTAGTGGCCAAGTTGATAGCTCTTTCCAAGAAAAGATTTCATTATCTAATAACATTATCTAATAACAGATAGATAAAAGATAACATTATCTAATAACAAAGGCAGAAAATTGGGGGGGTGTTCGTGTGGTGTGTGTGTGTGTGAGTATGTGCATGATAAATGCTGTTCACTTAGAAAACATGTCACAGTTGTATCTTATTTCAAATTTCTTTATTAGAGAACCATCCAGTCAATAAGAATCTTATATTTCCCAGCTCCTGATACACAATAACACACACACATACACACATACCCTTTTTTTGGTTTATTGAGTCCGTCTGAACCAGCACTACAAAAAGATATTAGAAATACAGAGATAAACCCACCGAAGTCCTGACCTTGACACCACACAAGCTGTTTAGAGCTTATGAAACCTTATTTTCATTTATTGAAAAACCAACCAGGAGTCAAATCAGTATAGAAGAGTATTCTAAGATGACCACCATAATTGTTCCCTTGTCATGGGAATAGAAGAACATGCTGATATATATATATATATATATATATATATATATATATATATATATGTATGTGTGTGTGTGTATAGCTTGAAACCTTAGGAGTTCTTGTCAAAGGTGGAATCTACCACAAACATGTGGAGAGGTTAGGTAAGACGGAGAAGGGAACAGTGTGCTAATAATTGTCGAAAGTAATAATACCAGCCTAGAACTGAGCATTGAACACAGGAAAAAAGATACACATGATAACCTATAAATGTATGCATTGTAATCCACAATGTATAAGAGAAAAAATAGAGAAAGAGTAAGAGAGAAAAGAGATAAAGAGCCTGCCATAGAGGCAGGCTAGGGGACGGAGGAGAGAATTGGGGACATGGTGGTGGGAAATGGGCACTGGTGGAGGGATGGGTGCTGGAACACTAAGAGCAAAATCCAAACATGAATTTCTTTGTAATTTTATATCTCATAGTAGTATAATAAAATATAAAAAATTACAATATTAATAATAAAATAAAAGTTAGTGGCAGAATCTAGCTGGTAGGTACATAGCATTCACTGCAAATTTTTTTAACTTTGCTGTATGCTTGAAATTTTTTATAATAAAATATGAAAGGACAAAAAAGAGAGGAAGAACATGCTTCTTCTATCAAGAAATGGCAGGAATTTCATCTCCTCTAGGGCTGGCGTGGAGACTGTCTTTGATCACCAAACTGAAGTTACCATGATATCTTAAATACTTTTCTGCTTTCTAGGGTTTCCAACCTCTAAGCACTGAAGCCTTAGACTGATAAAAGATTGCACAGAGGAGAACAAAAGTAGCAAATGTTGGAGGGAAACCTTTCAGCTAAAACCTAGCCTCATCATCTGGTGAATTTAGCTTTGAGCAGTTCGTATCAGGGGAGTAAAATTTCTGCCAAGTGAACACTGCTCAGATTTCTGACTACAAAATTATGAGACAGAATCCATCTTTGGATTGTTTATTGGGCAGCAGTAAATTACTGAAAGTCACCAGTTGTGGAAGATGGACACCAGGAGAGCAGCTATTTCAGGGACCCAGGGTAAGACTCAATGGTAGAGTGACCCCTTGCATATAAGACACCATGAATACATTCCCCAGCTCCAACACTTATCACCAAATGTTATCCCCCACTGTGATCACCAAATAAAATCCCCACCACTGTTAGTGTGATCCCTAACATTAGCACAGTGTGACTCCAGTGTATCAACTAAGTGTGTGCAAACAGTACAACAAAATCTGACCCCCAACATATTGCTGCCATATGTACAAGCACCACAGCCTACTGTGTGAGCCCAGACAAGGAAGAAATGTGATCCCCAAAACTGCAACAATAACAAACAGAAAATGAAGGGGAAGAGAAGGGGGAAAACACTATTTTGCTTTAGGTGTTTTTTGAAAGCAAATGTCTTACTATGATTCACCTTCCATCGGTTCTTTGACCTTCTACTTATATAGGTACTGAGTATGTGTATGAGGAACCGTATTTGGAAGGACTAGAAGCCAAGAACAGAGATGGCTCCTACTCCCCAGCTCATACTTTCTTAGCCCTTTGATGGTTTCTAAAAGAGAAATTTCAAGAAAAGCATTTTTCTTGGCGACTTAAGCATTCAGTTCTGTCTTTGGCCTCTAGTTCTTTGGCCCTTCTTGGAAAATAGTCCTACATGCTGGGCACAAAACAAGGATTAGCAAATATAAGAAGATCAAGACTTTCTAGACTTTAACCCAGTTTTCAGTGCACCCCCACCCCAAAAAAAAAAAACAGAAAACAATAGTCTTTACTCTGTCACATTGAAGTTCAAGACTTCATGTTGGAGTTTATCAGCCAGAAAAAGAAAAGTCGTTTTGATTTAATAACAAAGACTAAGTGTAGAAGGTTGGTGGAAAATCATCATGCACGTGGTCTCAGCACCAAGAGTCCAGGGTGAAATTCCCTTTCTGAAACTCTTTGGTGAGGGCTCTATTGTGGCTATGGGTTTAAAATAAAAGGTTGCTTGGAAGGAATTTCTCCATGGCCAGTTCCTCCAAAAGGTACACTTTGCCATGGTTATCATGTTATGTCCAACACTGAGAGCAGGTCTCCACATGGTCCACATTAGGTACCATTGACCCACCCATTTCTGAGAAGGACAGCCTTGCTGTTTCATTCACAGGTTTTTTCATAGACATTTTCAGTGAATTTATGGAAAGTATGATATTGTTCATTAGAAAATTTTCCAGACCATTCTTTCCAAAGCATTGCTTCTTTTTATTTACTAATCAAGGTTCACTGAGCATCTTCTCCATATAAGACATTGTGCCAGACACTGAAAGCACAGAAAGACAAAGCAAAGTTCCTGAACACAAAGACATTTCACCATTAGTCATTTTTTAAAACAATTTTTATTTGCTATCTTCCAGGCAAAGATTTGCTTTCCTGCTTTCTTATAAAGCAAGTGCTGAAACTGAGCATAACCTTTCTTCCATACATTATTATTAAGCAACACAAAATTCCTTTGTTACTGAATTCCATGAGGTTACCTGCCCTAATATAGAAATTTCCCTCTATTGCATTTCTCACGGTGGGTTTGGACAGTTATTTTTCAACTCACGCTATCAATTTTATTTCTTTTTTTTTAAAGTATTTTATTATACCACCGTGAGATATACAAATAAAAAGATATACAATTAAAAAGTTCATGTTAGGGTTTTGGTCATACAGTGTTTCAGCACCCGTCCCTCCACCAGTGCCCATCTCCATACAAATAAAGAGATATACAATTAAAAAGTTCATGTTTGGGTTTTGGTCATACAGTGTTTCAGCACCCGTCCCTCCACCAGTGCCCATCTCCCACTAACAACATCCCCGGTTCCCTCCCCCCTAACCCAGCCCTGCTCCATGGCAGGTTCTTTATTTCTTTGCCTTTCTCTCTCTTTCTCTTTTCCTTCCCTTCTAGACTATGGATTACAGAACATACATTAAAAGGTTGTCATGTGAATCCTTTTGCCTCTATTTCATGTTCAGTGCTAGGTTGGCATTAGTACCCTCGACAATTATTAGCACCCTGTTCCATTTTCTGTCTCTCCTAAACTCTGACTCCCACACGTTTGTGATAATTTCCACCTTTGACAAGACCTCCCGATATATGCTTCACTTGACCTTGGATATTGGTATCATAATATGTACATATATTTTTATGCCATGCAAATAAATGCAGTCATTCTGTATCTGTCTCTCAACATTTCCCATATCCTACTTACAATTCTGCATCTTCATATCTAATCTTTTATAAGCCTTGATTACCATCTATGGTAATTTTAATGAATACATTAAAATTGTGTGTTGAATGTGAATTAGTAAAGTGCTCAGGAAAATCTATGAGCACTATGAGCACTCATAGAAAATCTATGAGTCCAAGGAAAAAAGATTTTTGGATTTTCTTCACTGCAAAGCTGTGGAAAGTTATTTCAGTTGTTCAGAAAGTTTTTGTACTTGTGCATAGGTCCAAGAAATGAGTTGCTACTAATTTGGCCTCTGAAAAACAGAAGTGCTGAAGTACCATTTTAGCATTTTTCTTGGCGACTTAAGCATTCAAGTTAACTTACAGAAGCCCCAAGCATTATGATACACTGAAATTTTGACAAAACTGGGACGTTCTATGTGCCTTTGAAGAGTGATGCTCTGCTAATCTTATGTGATCAATTTCAAAATCTGTGTGAATTAGTAGCATTGATGATTGTATTATACTTGAGAGGGAGTATTTATTAGAAATCACCTTCCTTTTATTCCAAGTCCAGAGACCAAGATCATGATCGGTTTCAGGAGAGGTCAGCTGATGCCAACTGGTGAGTTGAATCAGTAACCTGAGCTCATCAAGGGTTGTCTTTGATAAAACCAAGTATGTCAGATTCAAGAACCCAAAAAGGGTTGGAGCAAATAGTATATGGATAGGGTGTTGCCTTGTATTTGGTCAACTTGGGTTCAATCACCACTGTCCCATATGGTCCCCTGAGCACTGCCAGAAGTAATTCCTAAGAGTAGAGTCAGGAGCAACCCCAGGCATTGCCAGATATAACCTAAGAGCCCCCAAAACACCCAAATTAGGAAGAGAGTATAATGTGAAGAAGCTCCCTTATTTTAGAGTCTAGAGCTATCATGAATTTGGGAGCTTCACATCAAGAGAAGAGAAAGGTGCTACAAAAGGTGAGGTTGGCAAGTTAGGTGGTTTTTCTTCCACCTTGTACAGTCATCAGTTCAGGCTGATAAACTAGAATATCAAAAACTAAGTAGCTTTAACAACAAACATTTATTTCCCACATTCCCAGAGAATATAAGCAGTGTGTTTAGGTTCCACCATAGTGACCTAATCAATCCTTAAGTGCCTCTCCAAATACCATCTCCTGGTGGGGGGTAGAATTTCAATCTATCAACTAGGGAAGAATAAATCTTGCCCGTAATGCAATACAATATGGCTTTATGATATTCATAAATATGATATTTGACTCATTCGATTTCATCAAAATACTAGAGATGAAGGGATTATAATTGTAACATTTTTGTTAACAACAGCAGTAATAATAAGAAGTGTCTCCTTAAGAGTGAATCTTTGAGCAGATTTATTGAAAAGAATAAGCAAGATTGACAAACCTCTAGCAAGACTCAGAAAGAGAGAGAACACTAATAAACCAAATCAGAAATGAAAAGGGGGGACATCACAACAGAAACTACAGAAATTTAAAGCATTACCAGAGGTTATTTTGAGTCTGTATGCCATGAAACAAGAGAACCTCGCAGAAATGGATAAATTCCTGGATTCCTATAATCTCCAAGGCTGAATCAAGAAGACTGGGAGTACCTGAACAGGCAGATCACTATTGAAGAAATTGAAAGGGTAATCAGAAGTCTTCCCAAAACAAAAGGTCCAGATGGATTCACTAGTGAATTCTTCCAATCCTTTAAACTGAACCTATTGCCAGTTCTTTTCAAGCTTTACCAGGAAATTGAAGAAGAAGAAACACTCCCAAACAGTTTCTATGAAGCAAATATTACCCTGATACAAAAAATCAGACAGAGATATCACAAAAAGAGATAAAATTATAGGCCAATATCCCTAATCAATATAGTGCAAAGATCTTCAACAAAATACTAGCAAATAGAGTCCAACAACTCATCAAAAAGACCCTACACTATGACCAAGTAGCGTTCATCCTAGAGATGCAAGGATGGTTTAACATTCACAAGTCAACGAACATAATACACTATACCAATAAAAGAAAAAATCATATGATAATATTAATAGATTCAGAAAAACATTTGACAAGATCCAGCACCAGTCATGATAAAAAAAAAACTCTCCACTAAACGAGAGTTGAGGGAACTTTCCTCAATATACTCAAAGCCATATACCACAATCCTACATCAAGCATTTTTTTTTAAACTGAAAAAAACTAAAATCCCTCCCCTTAAGATCAGGAACAAGACAAGGTTGCCCACTTGTACCACTTCTATCCAATATAGTACTTGCCATAGCAAGCAGGGAAGAGAAAGATATTAAGGGCATCCAGAGAGGAGATAAAGAAATCAGGCTATCATTATTTTCAGGTTACATGATAATATACTTATAGAACCCTAAAATATTTACCAAAAAGCTCCTAGAAACAATAGTAAAGTGGTAAGTTACAAAATCAATACCCTAAGTCCATGGCTTTCCTATATGCAAATAACAAAAGAGAAGAAAGTGATATTAAAATAACAATCCTATTCACAATTATGCCTCAGAAAATCAAGTACCTCAGAATAAAGCTTAACTAAGGAAATAAAGGATCTATACAAAGAAGACTATAAAATACCGCTTCAAGAAATAAAAGAGGACATGAGGAAATGGAGACATATTCCCTGTTCATGAATTGGGAGAATTAACATTGTCAAAATGGCAATATTCTCCACAACATTATATAGATTTAAGGCAGTCCCTAGAAAGATACCACAACATTTTTTCAAAGAAATTGATCCAACACTCCTGAAGTTTGTGTGGAACAAAAAACCCCCCAAAAATGCTAAAGCAATCCTTGAAATAAAAATAAAAGAATATGGGAGGCATCACCTTCCCCAACTTCAAACTGTACTGCAAAGTGGTAGTAATTAAATAGGCATGTATTAGAATAAAGACAGACCCACAGACCAATGAAATAGAGTTGAATATACAGGCACCCTTAAATATGTGATCACTTAATTTTTTTTATTTATAATGCTGAAGAACTGATGTTCAGTTTCTTTTTTTTTAATTTTTTTATTTTTACAATTACAAAGATATACAATTAAAAAGTTCATATTTGGGTTTTGGTCATACAGTGTAGCAGCACCCATCCCGCCACCAGTGCCCATCTCCCACCACCAACGTCCCCGGTTCCCTCCCCCCTCCCCCAGCCCTCCTCCATGGCAGGTTCTTTATTTCTTTCCATTTCTTTATCTTTCTCTTTTCCTTCCTCTCCAGACTATGGATTACAGAACATACATTAAAGGGTTGTCATGTGTATCCTTTTGCCTCTATTTAATGCTCAGTTCTAGGTTGGCATTAGTACCCTCACAATTGTTAGCACACTGTTCCATTTTCTGATCACTTAATTTTTGATAAGAGAACAATAAATATGAAGTGGAGCAAGGAAACATCTTTAACAAGTGGTGCTTAGAAAAAATGGACAGCTACATGCAAAAAGTAAATGAACCCAGACCTCTATCTAACCCCATGCACAAGAGTTAGATCAAAATGGATTAAATACCTCAATATCAAATCTGAATCCATAAAGTACATGGAAGAAATGTAGGCAGTACTCTCCATGATATTGAAGCTTACAGTGTCTTCAAAGATGAAATACCACTGACCAAGCAAGTGGAAGCAAAGATAAACAAATAAAGCTACATGAAACTAAGAATATTCTGCATCTCAAACAAAACAGTGACCAAGATACAAAGACACCCCACAATTAAAAAAAAAGATATTTACCTAATATCCATCTGATAAGAGATTAATATCCAAGATACAAAGGGCACTGGTACAAGAACCTTACAATAAAAAAGCATCTAAATCCGTAAAAAAAAATGGGGAGCATAAATGAACAGAAACCTCCTTAAATAAGAAATTCAACTCGTGAAAAGGCATATGAAAAAATGTTCTTCATCACTAATCATCAGAGAGATGCAAATCAAAATAACAATGAGATATCACCTCACCACGACAGAGACTGGCACACATCTAAACGAACAACCAGTTTTGGCATGGATATGGGGAGAAAAGGACTATCATTCATTGATGGTGGGAATGCCACTTGGTCCAGCCTTTTTTTGGAAAACATCCCTCCAAAAACTAGAATCTGAGCTCCCATTTGACCCAGTAATACCACTTCTTGGAATATACCCTGGACACCCAAAACACATGGTAGAAATGCCATCTTCAGTTCTGTTCATTGCAGCACTATTCACAATAGCCTGAATCTGGAAACAGCCTGAGTTCCCAAGAACAGACAACTGTATAAAGACACTGTGGTACATCTTCACAATGGAATACTATGCAGCTGTTAATTTGCCTGTCAATGAATGGACACAAAGAGTATAATTGGGTGAAATGACTCAGAACAAGATTTTTTTAAATGATTCTTTGTGGGCAGCGGTGGAGGGATGGGTGCTGGAACACTGTATGGCGAAACCCAAACATGAACATTTTTGTAATTGTTAAAAAATAATAATAAATCACTGTATCACTGTCTTCCCATTCATCATCGATTTGCTCAAGCGGGCACCAGTAACATCTCCATATGTCCTGTCTCATGCAAGTAGAGCCCAAGGGCACCTGCTTGCTCCAGGAACATAAAGAGCCTCAAACCATTCCATCAGGTCATGGGAATGAGGTCTATAATTGTTACTGGTATTTGGCATATCAAATACAACACGGGTAGCTTGCCAGGCTCTGCCGTGATAATAAATAAATTTAAAAAAAAAACATTTCTTTGTCTCAACAATATTTTAGGTTTTCTGGTACTGACATACCATTTTACAGATAATTGTTCAAGGTCAAGCAAGAGATGAGTTGGGCCATCATGGAGGTATGTACCTTTACCTAGTAATTAGTGAATATAGAGCAGGAACATAGAAAATGCTAGCTCTAGAAACTTCACATATACTTAGGTGAGTATATGTGAAGCCTACCCTGCTTTAGATAGATGGGTCCTCTGAAGTAGTTAGTAGTATTCTGAAGTAGACAGTGAAGTTGGTTAGTTTATTGTCCCTTCATGAAAGGGCTGGACCCTAAATCCTCAGCCTATGTTCTTAGCCCTGTGCACTGTTTACTTCACCACAAGTGTCTTTGCAGTCACCAGCGGGAAGAAAAATTTCATTGTCCAAATATTATTGGGCTATAAAACCTCACCTTCCTACAACTGCACTTAGGTTAAGTGAATTAACTGGCTAATTATCCCCCAAGGTCTGCTCCATATCTGCAATTCCTTTCCACTTTCATATCTTCTAGCATATCTGATCCTTCATGAAAAGGAACCTAGAAAGGATGTTTTGTTGCTGCTCTGATTTTGGGATTATTCCCAAAACATCAGGCTCCTATTTTCTTTTTAAACCCAGTCAAGTTGAGTGAATGTCACTGGTTCTTGTTTGCTGAGGAAGGATCTTGCTGCAACCATAGAACATGTACTAGTAACAACAAGGCTGGGATTGATTATTTTACATCCTTCCATTATTTCTGAAAACTTTCACAACTTGAAATGACTGCAATAAACGCACAAAGATTTTGTTGAAAATGTCATTTTTCTACCTTTTTCTAGTTGTAGTTTATGTGATGGGAATAAAAGTTAAACCATTAAGACTCGTTTGGTTCCCACAGTGCTAGAATCTGTTCATTGCTAACGTTTTGGTTGACGTCTCCTCATTAACAAGATGTGCTTGATATTTCCATTCTCATTTTTCACATGAGAAATATAAGATATTGGAAGGTTAAATAACTTGTCTAAGATGATGCAAATATAAAGCTATGGGGTCCAGATATGAACATAGCTCTGAGACACTTCGTTAGCAAAGACTGTATCAGGTACTGGAGTACTCTCTCTGACAAGGAAAAATACCCATGTTAATTAACAATCCCATATGGAAGCAAAACTGAAATGTTGGGTAGTTCTTTTATTAAAGGAGTAATTTTTCTCATCTCTGTCATAGTTTCCTCATTTGCAAAAAGTAGAAAAAGAAAGAATAGAGACACACTCCTACTTACTAAGTTGCCTATATCCACCTTCCTGAGTGCCTTTTATTTACCATGGTTTGAATTGGAGCCATAGACAATGAAAAAAATTCCCCTGTTACTTGTCATATGAGGGCATTTAATGAGAGAGATAAATGGATGAGAAGTTAACAATAAATGGCGAATATGGGCTATCTACATGTTCTCAAACCTATAAAAAAATCATTTGAGTAAAGTAGTCAGTTATTCTGAAGTTTAACCATCAAATAGAGGAATGGCAAGAGAATTTACTCATCCTCTTTAGCTGTCCAAGTTGGGAAACAGGTTCTTGTTGTAGGTAGTGTTCATTTTATTGCAGGAAAAAATATACCATAGGGAAAACAAAGATTCTATTTGGGATAGTCTGGAAGAAGACCTGAGTATTAAGTCTCTTCCAACGGCAACCATAACAAAATACCACAAGCTAAGTAGCTTCAAACAACAGTTTATTCTTTCACAGTTTGAGAAGTTTAAAGTCTAAAATTAAGGTTTGGGGCAGGATTTTTTTTATCTCAGGACTGTGGGTAAAAATCTGTTCCATTCCTCTTTTCGCAAGTTCTGATGATGGTTAGTAACCTTTGGTATTCTTTGGCTTGTAGACACAGCTCTTCAGTCTCTTCTTCTGTCATCACATTTCCCGCATGTGTTTCTATCTTCATAAGAGGATAATTGAGAGCCCCACCCTTCTCCAATATGATCTCATCTTCACTTAGTTTATACATCTGCTTCAGTACTGTTTCCAAATAGGGTCACATTTAATGTATTGGTTGGTTAAGACTTCACATGTCTTTTTGGAGGCACATAATTCAACCCATCACTGAAAAAAAGCAGACATGAACAGCAGAAAAAAAACAAAGGGTTTGCTAGATTTTGAAGGCAACAAAGCAGAGGGATTTCTGAGCTGCCAAAAGCAGATCAATCAAATACAGTCCCTAAACTCTGATGTCATCAGGACTTGTCACTGGATGCTGTGAGTAGGATACCCTGGTGCTTTCAAAGACCTCATAGTCTAGGACTTGGAAGGAGAGTAACAATTCATAACAGAATGCAAGGATTTTCCTGGTTACTTATTCTCCATTCCCTTCACTGTCTCATTCTGCCTTCCATCCATCTACTCTTCTCCTTCCTTCCATCCTTTCTTTCTTCAGTAAGTATTAGTTCCTGTGATGTACTAAGTACATCATTTTGTACTTCCTTCTACTAATAGAAATACCACAATGAACAAAATAGAAAATGATACCCCCAAAAGCCCAATTCCTATACCTATGGAGCTTATATTTAAACAAAAATAGATAATAATCATTAATCAGATTTAATGAGCTATAATACTTCTGAAGGTACTTTATACAGGGAAGAAAACAGGGAATAGAATGATGATGTCTGAGAGTTCAGGGGAGTCAAACAATAATTTTTTATTGTTATGTCATGATCTGACTTACACTTGATTGGTGTTTCTGACAGCAAGGTAGTCAAGAGGTGGTAATGAACACAGGAGAAGAAAACAGGGAAAAATAGAGGGCTGTAGTTATTATCCAAATAAAGTTTTCCAACAATTGAAATGGTGAAACTGTGGAAGAAGTTCCTTGAGAAAGTGATTATGAATTCAGCATAGTTGTGAAGGAGAGAGTTGTGTATATGCTTCTAGAGTTCAGCAAAAAAGAGCTGAGTTGTAAATAAAAACTTGTCACCAACATAAATATGGTGCTTGTCAAATGAATTACATGTCATAGCATAATACTCTATTCCAAAATGTAGAAACCTAACAAAGCATTAATTCACTTACACAGCTCCTAAGATCAGGAACTTGGGAACCTCTTGGTACAGTTACAAGTTAAGCTTGGTAAAAGTTAAAATTGGTCAAGGATGAGGTCATTGGAAGACTTGACTATGGCTAGAAAATTCACTTCCAAACTCCACCGAATTATCACACCTCAGTTTCTGGTTAGTTGTTGGCCAGGGGCTTCATTGCCCTGTCATATAGGCTTCCCATAGGTCTTCTTGTATACGTGGCATCTTACTTCTCCAAGAATGAGTATGAGAGAGAGAGAGAAAGACGAGAAAAAAGCAGATAGAGGCTGTACTCCTTTCATAAGATAATCTTAGATTTGTCATACACACTTCTGCTACATGCTATTAGCCACCTATACCAGCCCTGGGTAGTATATAAACATGAATATCCAAAGAAGAATATTACAAGAGTCTCTTGGGACTACAAGAGTATGCCTCCCGCACGGCAAGCCTGGCAAGCTGCTCGTGTTGTATTTGATATGCCAAATACCAGTAACAATTATATTTGGTCATTCCCATGACCTAATATAATAGTTTGAGGCTCTTTATGTTCCTGTAGCAAGCCAATGCCCTTGGCTATACTTGCATGAGACAGGATATATGGAGGTATTACTGGTGCCCGCTCTAGCCAATAGATGATATACGGGAAGATCGTGATTGTGATCCAAAGAAGAGGATTATCGAGGCTCACTTTAGAGTCTGATTTTTATAGTATTTACACCCATGCAGCAGGTAGAGATCCCCAAGTCAGAAGACAATCTGACTTCCCTCCTTTCTGTTCTATCTTCTGTCTTTTTCCTTCCTGAACTCAAGCGCTGACCATGTACAATGTGGAGTTCCTTTGTAAGGTCTTCGTGGTTGAGAAGTTCATAGTGATAGTGAAACAAACTAGTAAATAAAAACTCACATTCAACACTAGGAGTGCCCTGGTAGCTCAGAGGAAGGAGCTGTGTGTTCCAGACAGATGCAAGAATTCAAGAAAATGAGACCTATCTATCGAAGAATGGAGCTACTAAAGTCTGATCACAGGTGTCTAGAAAAGCCAGAAACAATTTTGAAGAGAGAGGTGAGGTAAAAGACTTAGAGACCAATTGAACTGTTGTCATTATGGGGAAGTAAACACCAAAACCTTATCCCCACGTCAGGCTCTGTAGGTCCCTGCTTCTCAAAAACCTTCCTGCCAGGGCATGTTTTTAGAGATGGCACCCAAATGTCAAAGATTTGACACTTGGGTCAAAGATTTCTTGAGGCCAAGAACTAGAACATATCTCTTCATAAATGGGAATGGCAAAGAGCAGGCCTCAGAGCTAAGGCTCGGATCAAATCCAGATCCTGTCTCTGTAACTGTGGCAGCCAAGCCTGGAGCCCAGCCAGGAGGGTCCGTCTACCCCCGACCATCCAGGAGAGCCTTTGAAATACAGCTGCCTCTTCCTGGGCCTGCTCCCCATGCCCCCATGGTGTCATTTCCAAATCCATTACATTCCAATGGCTTTGGGATCTTTTAATTACATGTGACGAAACCTCGCCATTGCTGGAATTAGACGGCCTGTGTTGACGATTTATAGGCTTCAGCTTTCATGCAAGCAGGGTAATAAATAACATGAAATGGGTTCTTCAGTATTAAAAACTTCAGAGCTACCCACTAAGCCATGACAGAAAGGAGAAAAAAAAAGAACGGGGGTTTAAAAAAAAAGGTGATGTCTGTGTCTTGTGTGTTTAAAATACTGTTGGTGAAACAGGGACTGTCAAAAAATACGGGGTGCCAAGCAATGGGCAAGCCATAAAATTTTATCTCTGGTATGAGGGTTTCAAACTACATAATGAGGTTGTTCCTTCCCTCCCTGCCCCCTCCCCAGTCCCCAGTTTTAAACCTGGGCAATTCCAGCCTGATGAGGTGACAGCTAGGGCAGGTGGCTGACAAGACATTGTTCCTCCCTACACTTAATGGCAGGATAAGGGAGTAGAGCAAAGCAGCCTGACCCCCGCTCTCTTGACCTGACTCAGGCCTTCCCTTTTTTCATGGTGGTCTCTAGAGCTGCAGTGATCTCTCCAATCCTTTTTCCCAACTATACTACCTAAGTCCCTAATGCTCCCCATTCTGGATCCCAAAGACCCCTCTTCCCTCACTCGCATCTACCCCAAACACTCCATGTTCAGACTCATCCAGATTCTGGCTTGGGGTCTTACCCAGTCCAGAGGTACTCAAGGACTTGACTGTTGCTGCCAGAGTAGATACTCCCTGAGGTTCAGGGCCGCATTTTCTTCCTTTCATTGCCCTTGTTCAGGGCTGAGAACACAGAAAACATAGCACAATGCTTCACCCTACACAAAGAAACTGTGACTAAGGAATTTGCTTGGTCTGTAGACCTGATTGGTGACCATTTATCTGGGAGAAGAGAGGAGGTGAGGGGAAGGATAGGATTGGAAGAGAAAGACTTTTTCTCAACCTTCTGCTTTGGAGGGAACATGAACTCAGGTACCTTAAGTCCAGTCACATCTTCCCAAAAGACAAAGCGCACTAATAGGAATCAGTGGATGACTTCCCAATTACGGTTTTTCAAGTCCCAAGTATGGTTAAGGCTATGTGTGGGACTCTGCTGCCATTAGAGCAGCCTCCAGGGCCCAATTCTGAGATCAAATCAGTCACTAAAGTCATATCACCTCTTCAGGTAAATCTCTCAAACCCAAAACCCTTCCTAGGCATCTTCTTGGACATGATTCCTAGTCCAGTCATCCATCTGGCAGACTTACAGACACCATCCCCTCTGCTTAAGGAAGAAGATAAGTGCAGCAACCTTCGGGATAGACACTCCTGGTGTTCATAAGCAGAATGGTTTGCAGAAGAGATTTGATTGGGTTTCAACCTTGAAAGTTGGTTCTGATAGAAATATTAAATTCTAGACCTAAAAAGAGTACCGGCCTAAAATCACGATCTATCACCAACCTAATGGTCATTTGAATTACAATCCTAATCATAATTTGAATTACAATCCTATGGATCCTTCCTAGATTTCAATTTTTTTTCTTTTTTTCTCTTAGGCACCATGAATTTCAAAACTGGTTATGGTAGAGTTTTATTCATAAAACATTCCAGCACCTCATCCTCCACCAGTGGCAACTTCTGTCCACCACTGTCACAGTTGTCCCCAAAATCCTGCCCCTCCCTTCCTCTTGCTTGGCTTCAGCTGACCAGTTCTCAGTTTCTACTGCCTCTGAGCATTTATTATTTTCCCGGCTGTTTCTTTACATCACACATGTAAAGAAACATGTGCAATGATGAAAGATATCATTCTGTGCCGATCTCTCTCCAAGTCACTAAGTATGATATTTGTCCAGGTCTAGCCAAGTAGCAGCAGCAAATTGCATGATTTTATCTTTCTTTAAAGACAAGTAGTGTTCCATTGCATGTATATATATATATATATATATATATATATATCATAGTTTTTTAATTAAGTTACCTTTCTTCCTTCCTTTTTTAAAAAAATTTATTGAGTCACCTTCTAACTGTTAGAAGGTTGTTCATGATCAGATTTCAATCACAAAATGTTCCAACACCCATCCCTCTGCCAGTTCAAATTTCCCACCACCAATATGCCCCTTTTACCCTCCTCCCCCCCTTCCCCTCAACCCCCAGTCTATCTCTATGGCAAGCCCTGTCCTCTGTCTCTCTCTCTCTCTCTTTCTCTCTCCCCCGCTTTGGCATTATGAATTGTAGTATAGATACTGAGAGGTTACCATTTTGTTCCCTTACCTATTGTGCACTCAGTTTTTATACAGTCATAGTGGTCCCTTCCCTATTGCAACTACCTTTTCCCCCACGAGGTTGAAGCAGACTTCCAACCATGCACCAAACCTCCTGGCCCTTGTTTCTCCCATCTTTGGATGCATCACCTGTTTTCAACACGGGTTGTTTCCAGACTTTTGCTATTGTGAGTAGTGCAGCATGAATGTAGGAGCACAAATGTTTTTTCTAAATAAAGTTTTTGGGCTCTAAAAGTAGATGTCAGGATGTGACTTTGTGAGGTCACATAGAAGCTCAATTGTTAGAGTTTTTTTTTTGAGAAGTGTCCATATTGTTTTCCCAAAAGGTTGAGTCATTCATACCAGCAGGAATGAGCGTTCTTCGTCAGGAATGAGGGTTCTTTGTCTGCATATCTACACTAACACTGATAATTTCTGCTCTCTGTGATGTATAGAAATACACTGGTATGTAATATTAGCTCATTGTCATTTTGATTTATAATTTTCCCTGATGATCTTTTTCATGTACTTTTTGGCCATCTATATGTCTTATTTGAGAACTTTTCTGTTTATCTCTTCCCCTAATATTTAAAGGGTTGATTTAAAAAAAAGCACTAGTAGAACTTTACAAGAAAAAATTCTAGATTTTCATGTCTAAAAGAGGGAACAGCTTGTAGAAGGGACCTCAGTGAATCAGAGTAAGTTTACTGCTGTGCTTCAGATGAAATAAAAACTACATAGAAACAATACTTTTATTAACAAAGTAAATCAAAATAAAAGAATCCTATTTAATGCTGTTTCCAGAGCTTCTTTAGAATAGGTACTTACACAACATACGTACTTATTTGGTGAGTGAATTAATAATGTTGAAAGACAGAAACCTTCTCCTGACAGCAGCCTAACTTCTTTGACAGGAATTACAAGGTTTGTCTATCCTAAGGGCTTGTTAGATGAAAGGAAAAAGGATTTTGGTTTGAGGGGTCTCATAGGCATCAAAAATCAGAAAGCCTAGCTTAGGTTTTCTGCTCTCCTGCCTAAAATCAGCCACAGATTGCAATACACTAGTGTAGAGGTGTATTTCCCTGCTCAGTAATAACTCTCAAATCTCCATGGACTCAGATTCCCAAAGGATATTGCTGAAAGCTTCAGTTTACATCATGGAAATCCCAGTAGAATCCAAGGTCGATGATCAGAGTCAAAATTGTATTACTGAGTATTGTTTCTCCTCAAGGATGGGCAAACAGGACCTCAAGTCTCAGACATCACTCAGCAAGGCCAGTGTCTAGAACAGAAAAGGATTAAGAGTGGAATTTGGTGAAGAAATGAATAACCAGGAAAATTAGATTTAAGAGTCAGTAAGTGCTATGCAACAGCAAACTGTTGGGTGATTTGTGAATTTTCTTTTCTCCATGAACTTCCTGCAGTAGATAAGCAATGATAGAAACCATGAAGAGGTATTTTGTTTTATCCTCTCCTCCCCAAATGAATTCTTGAAATATTAAGTAAGAATTGATTTCATTTTCCCACTGACTCACATGACTAGGTTTCAGAGATTCAAAGAAGTATTGTCTAGTAGAACTGGAGGGAACACTAGAGAGTTGGGTCAAACATTTTATGGTGCAGATGAATCATGTGAAGCTAGAAGAGTCTATAACAAACATCAAAATGTGATGCTGAGATTTCCATAGAGGGAGGGAATGTGGGCCAGTGAGCTCTAGCCAATTGGTCACTTTGCGTTCAAGGATGGGCCTCGCTTCTGACCCTTAACCATTTCTTATTTAACTTTGTTATTATATGCTTTTATTTCACATTTAAATATTTTCATCTACTAATGTTGCTTAATATTTGTCTTTAAATTGCCTGACACATTTTAAAATTTGTCTTATCCTAGATAATAAATACCAGGGCTTTCTACAAGATAATAAGATAATAAGTCAACATATATATGTAGTCTATAATATCTATAATATATAATAGGATTCACCTTGTCAATTTCATTTAGACTTTTTACTTTATATTTGTGCAACTAATATAGAATTAAATATGTGAAGAAGAAAATACAAATAATCCTCATGTAAGGCCTAAACTGAATCATCCTGCCACACTATTGGTAATATAAACTTGCCTTTTATAAAGTACAATCCTAGTCCAGCGGGTAGGGCGTTTGCCTTGCACACGGCCAGCCCATGCCGGCCGGGGTTCGATCCCCAGCATCCCATATGGTCCCCCGAGCACCGCCAGGAGTAATTCCTGAGTGCAGAGCCAGGAGAAACCCCTGAGCATTGCCGGGTGTGACCCAAAAAAGAAAAATAAATAAATAAATAAATAAATAAAAAGTACAATCCTATATGACCTTTTGATCCCCTCCATGGTAAGGTTTTCTGCTTTATAATACAGTTTTTTGTTTTGTATTCTTTTCTTAAAAATAAACTTAGGGGTCAGAAATGTGACACAGGCCTTACACATGTGAGGTCCTGCATTCAATTCTTTTTTTTTTCCTTTTTTGGGTCACACCCGGCAATGCTCAGGGGTTTCTCCTGGCTCTGCACTCAGGAATTACTACTGGCGGTGCTCGGGGACCATATGGGGATGCCGGGATCGAACCCAGGCTGGCACAGGCCGGCTGCGTGTAAGGCAAATGCCCTACCCGCTGGGCTATTGCTCCAGCCCCAATTCTGAGCACTGCATGGCCCCCTAAGCACTGTCAGAAATTCCACCATAAAAACAAAAATAAAATAGAATAAGTGACGGTTAAAAAAAAAAGAGAGAGAGAGAGAGAGAGAGAATCCAGAGAGACAATACCTCAGGTAAGACCCTTTTTCTGGCATGCATTTGGCCCAGGTTTGATCCTGGCACCACATTTGACCCCTCAAGCCCACCAGGAGTGATACCTGAGCATAGAGCATGGTGTTTGCCCTGAGCACCAGTGGGTGTGGCCCACAACGCAAAAAAAGAAAAAATAAAGAAGTTTGGAATGTTAACTAAGAATAAGACATTAAGCCCAAGCATAAGAACATTTTAATTAAATGAGAAAAGTCCCCTTACTTATAGCAATTAACAAAACAAGCATTGCACTACATCACTATATACAAATTCATGGAGGGGTTCAGAATAGGGAAGGAATTTCTGGGTGATGAGCACAGAAACAAACTCTATGCATGACACCCAAAACAACCTTCAGGGTCAGTGACTCAGGACTAGGGACAGAGCTGCGCTCTTAGCTCAGACATGGCAGGGAAAGGGTGCAGAGCAAGATCAGCCAAGGGAAAAGGCACATAGGTTCAGTCTGGTAGGCCCCAGGTGCAGGACTGTAAGAGCTTTCTGCTGGAGTCACACAGCACCTTGGGAGGCTATAGAGGGCAACAAAAGCAAGATCACTTTTATGGACACTCTGCACAGTGTGCGACACATTGCGCACTCTCTGTTATGACTCATTCATTCTCTTAGATGCTTTTGGGTATCCCAACAATGAGATCCACCTGAATCTTTACTCCTTCCTCAGACCACTGTTCTTGTTATTGGTTAAAGAAAAGCAGAGGGAGAGACACACCAGACCATGGTCCCTCAGCCCTTATGACCGCATCTGAGTGGACAGAGAAGGCCTCCAGGGATTTGGGGGTCCTTCTCAACCTAGCTAGAGATGTCTTTCAATTCTGTCATTCTTATATGACAGAGCTTAGAATATTGTCATTTGAGTGAGGCAAAAAGAAAAGAAAAAATCAGTATTGACTTTGTCTTAAAAAGTATGAGAGAAGTTTTCTCCTGATCTTTATTAGGGTTAAGACCTATTGCTTCAGTAATTAGGTCATATCACATATGTCCACTCAGGGGTCATTACCTTGAAGATGTTTATAACCTGACATTGTGCCCCTGAAGTATCCCATGCCACATGCCTCTTGCCTCCAACCGCCTCCTCAATAGGTCTCTTCTTTCAGCATTTCCTCCCCTAACTCCTTGATATCTTCAACCAGGATAGAGGTATAAAATGGGGAAAAGACCATAGGGATGCCCATAATTCCATAAACCTTCCCTCAACCAGCCATGCTTGAGTTTTTCCTTCCTGTGTTACAGCTGATAGAGTTGTTAGCTGGGAATCAGAAACTGTAGTTGAACGCTACTCTTGCCCCAGCAGACCTTCCAGTTATAGCTTTGTAATCCCGAATTCTTTCCTTGCTTACCATCAGTTTACTAACCTTTAAAATGGAGGTGATGGAGTTTATACATTAATAAAATGGCATGACCGCTATTAATATGTGCTGGTGAAATATGAAAATAACAACTATGAGGAATTTTGACTAAGGCATGAAAGCCCACTGTGTATGGATTTGGCTCAGGAAGGTGTATTGTAGAAGAGAGACTTTATAGAGCAGAAGGGCTGTACATAGGGAGAATGTAAAGCCCATGAGAATCAGAAGGCTCTGGATGCGGTGGAAAAATAAAGAAGTAATCAAGAGTGGACAGAAAAGAATAAACTGAAAGATGGACAGGGTAAGGTGGGAGATTGTATTCAAATAAGACTATAATTTAGATACTGAAGAGTTTTCTAAAGCATCAGTTTTTCTAAGTATTGGTATGAGCTCTTTTGTGAGGTCAGCCTGGTGTCATCTTGGTTTCGGGGTATATGTGAACTATATGTGGGAATCAGAATTATCAAAGTCAAAATAAGCTGACAATGACCAGGAGAGAAGTGAACGCAGCAATGGTTGGGTAGTGGGATTCCTACCAAGGAGAAAGCAGGCCTGTCAAACCCGTCAGCCTGGGATCACCATTGAGGACAGGGAAGGTGGGAGGCACTAAAAGAAACTTTGTGCCCATTAGCTTACCCCCAACTGCACATGACCAAGATGTCATTTCCTTTAGATGTGAGAAATAGCACCCTAAAGGAAAAGACCACAGGAAAGGAAATGATTTTGATCCAAAAAAGAGCGGCAAAGGAAGCAGGTAAAAACAGTTACAACTAGAGTTCTCTGGGGCCAAAAGTTCATCTGCAAGTCAGTCCCTTCTTTGCATATAAGCTCAGATGGCCCCTGTCTTATACCAGAAATGAGAAAAGGGCAATAGTCACATCACTAAACAGGCTCTTGACGTTTTCATGGTGGCAACCTAGAGTGGGCATAGGAGGCTGGCTAGGAGGGCGGCCTGGGGGCATGCCACAATATGGCTTCTTTAAGGGTATTTTAAAAGGTCCAAGATACCTTGAAAAAGATGAAAATGGATTCTTAAAAGTGAAGCAAGCATAGCATTCTTGATTGGTCCATAATATTGCCAAGACTGACCTCTCCTCCCACCTCCAACCCCTTCTTTCTTCCTGAGCTATCCAGTTCCCTGCTTTGTGGTAGGTTCTGAGTTGTGCTGGGGCTTAAATGGAAGTAAAATAGACCCAGGACTGGAAGTGTGTCCACAAGAAGATCCTACACTGACCTCTAGATTGGAGCAGTTAAAGAAATAGGAACCTGGCTTCCACTTCACCCACACTCTGTCCCTAATGAGGACTTGGAGCCGATGAAGTCTGGTACCTTCATTGGAGAGCTATGTGAGTTTTTGGCCTGCAATTTACTCAAACAGTGGATATTCAGATGTGCACTAAGCAAATCAGGACCAGAACCAGCCAAGCTGTGGGAAACATTTGGGAAGAAAGCTGGAGCAGCTGCCTCCTCCAAAACCACACCCCACCTCTGCACAGTCTCCTCTCTGCCTTCCCCAGACAGGAGACAGCTTGTTCCGAGACACTTGTGAACATGAAAAGGGAGAGGGAGGGAAGCAGAGGGGAGAAATCTATTCTACCTCACAGCTTTCCATCTATACCCCAATGGAGCGTGGGTAATTTGTTATGCCTAATGAGCAAGTGCTGCCTTATGTGGAGGCAAAAATGCCAGTGGGATGATAAGGCGAGTTGCTATGGGAGACCAAGGGGCCCTGCTAAAGTTTGTGCATCCTGGCGAGTGAGTGTGCGAGAGGAAGAAGCGGCTGTCTCCTTCCATCAGGGTGATAAGCCCTCGCATCTGTGCTGAGTGCAATGCGTTCTGAGACGCTTTTGCTCCTATTGTTAGATTTGAGCTTTATAACTACCCCATAAAATAGGTGGGTGTAGTGTGGCTTTTCCTGTTTTCCCAGTGAAAAAGACTGGGGCTCAGAGAAATTTAAAAAATTTCCCAGAGTCATGAAGGTAGTAATAGGTGAATATAGGATCAGTTGCCTGGTCTCTGAAATTTTTTTTTGCCGTTTTGAGTCACACCCGGCAATGCTCAGGGGCTACTCCTGACTCTGCACTCAGAAATTACTCCTGGCGGTGCTTGGGGGACCATATGGGATGCCGGGATCGAACCCAGGCTGGCAGAGGCCGGCGCGTGCAAGGCAAACGCCCTACCTGCTGGGCTATCGCTCCGGCCCCTCTGAATGTTTTTTCATAGATATATTATTTTTGCAAAAAAAGACACCATGACTGGACTCATGAAAATTAGGATAGCTTGAGGGATAGCACCAACCCTCCTCACAAAGCACAGAAAGATGGAAATAAACAATTTAAGGTGGATCAGGGAAGGTTCCACCTTACATAAAGATGACAAACCCCTTAGGCTTTACTACCAAAGAGAAACTTAGATCAGCATTTCTCAACCAGGGACCATATGACTTCCGTGTGGTCCCCCCAGAATGTTCCAAGGGAGTTACAGTTGCAAATCTCTAAAATGGGTGCATTGACATGATATTCAGGGTCAACTAGTAAGTAGGATGGGGGGGCACAGGAAGGTAACAGAAGGGGACAATGGCTACAAAAAAAGGTTAAGAAATACTAACCTAGGTAATTGGACCAATGGCAAAGGAAACATGAAGGGGTTAAGCGTTGGGGCGGGAGTGCTCCTTGCCAGGGCCCTCTTGCCTCTGCAGGCTAACCTCTTAGTACTGTCAATGTCAAGGGTTCCACACACTCACAATCACATTGCTCCCTGGGTCTACCAGACCTTTCCCATTTCTATTTCTTTGTCCATCCTCTTCCTGAAACTTCAAGTCCATACATCAAAGTTTTAAGAATTCTGTCATGAGTTTGCTGCTCCCCTCTTTGAAACCACATACTCATTTTCCCCACTCTCAATCCCACATTTATCCCATTCCCTAGACTGTGAGCTTTGAAGTAAGAACTGAATCACTCAGTTCTTTGATCCCAGCACATATCAGGACTCTATTACATGTTTATTAATTGAGTAGAGAATCATAAAATCTTAATTTTATTGACTGATGATTTTGATGTTTGGGGTATACCTGGCAGTTCTCAGGGATATCTCCTGATCTGCTCAGTGGACCATATAGGGTGTTGGAATTGAACCTGAGTCAGCTGAGTGCAAGGCAAGAATCTTATCTATTGTACTATCTCTCTGGCCCCACACATCTGAGTTAGAATCAAAATTACTCATTGAGCACCTCTCTGGTCATCAGAGTCCATGGGATGAGAGGTAATGTCCTTATATTCTTGGAGTCATGGGGAGTTTTAGCAACTCAGTAAGAGCTTGTTGATGATCTTGAAACTGAATGATTTTATTGATGATCGCCTTCTTTGAAAGCTGAACCATTCATTCAATCAAGGATCTCTGGATCCTTGAAGGAAGAGGAGGAATGAGTGAACATTTAAAGACTCTACTGAGGTCTCATCTGGGATTTCTGTAGCAGCAACAAGAGCAACATGAGGCACCATCCCAACTGTCATAGAACTTGGTTGTAGAATGCCAAGTAGAAGGCCAACATAGCTCAAGCATATAGCAATTAATTAAGGACTATGAGGATGAGCTGCCCATTTCTGCCATGGAGATGTGCAACAAGTGAGGGTGGAGTAATGTGCAAGACTTCACGGTTATGACAGCATGAACTGGACTTTGTATTATATTTAGACACAGGAAGATAAATATCCCCAAAATATGGAATAACCATGGGCCTAGAACCACCAGTTAACCTATATGGCTTGTTTCAAGCCAAGGACATGTCCAAGATGTCCCTACTGCCCTAGGACATGTTTTCACCAAAGACAAAAAGAAAGAAAATGGCAAGAAGACACAACACTTTCCTTTGCACCAAGACACTGAATTATTTTTTTCGATATGTAGAATTTTTTAAAAATCAAGAACTCCAGATGGATCTTAAACACAGTGGGGAATTGGGCGGTGTGACAGCAGATGGCTATTTCAGCTGCACATGGGTAAAAATAATTCTAACTCCCCAATACCCAGGACTGCTCTGAACTTGTGAAAACCTCTTCAGGAAAAGCTGCAGTTTGATGCTCAAAGCACAGAGCTGTAGCAGATGGGGTCCGAGGACTCGGCATGCACCAACAAGAAATTACCCACTGCTGTTGGAAAAACAGTGTCCTGACCATTTATTTGTTGGGGATCCCTGCTTGGTAGTTTCTCTTAGAGCTGGCCCTCAATTGTAGCCCAGAAATAAGAAAAATTATCGGGTACTTCTTCCTCTCTATTGGTAGAGAAGCAAAGGGAATGTTGTCAACCTGACAACCATGAGATGAGGACATTAGTAAAGCAGAAAATACCCAAAAGGGGACAGTGTGTCTGGGGGGGAGGAGGACCCCAGATGAATGACTGGAAGTTGGTGTATCCAAGTATCTGAGGGCTGTGGATGTTAGTCAGGCTGGTCTGACTGTGTCAGGCTATATGCACCCCAACACCACTTACTTTTATCTGCCCTGTACTCCAGAAGTGGAAGAGGGGACCTGTGTGTGAGTTCACTTTGTCCATCTGTCCGCCATCTTCTGGAACATACCCGTTACACACTTTGTAAAAGCTACAAGAATGAACACAGGATAGAGATGGCCAGTCCACCAGAAGCATAAGGAATCAGAGATTCTATGGATCTTTCCAAGATGCAGATAGGAGTACATAGGTAAACGTCAGAGGAAACCTGAGTTGATGTGTCCTAGGAGATGTAATTACAAAACAATCATCTATAACAGAAGTGGTAGACAGCAACTGTTTGGCTAATAGTACTCTAGTCTAAGGCTCAGCAATCCAGAGGAAGGGTGGAAGACTCCAAGAACACTCTCAGTGAGAACAGCGCAGGTGCCTTTGGTCCTATTAGGTAGATCTTGGTGACTATGAATCATATTTGCTCACAGTGTGAGCAAATATGATTCCTGGTCCTCAGGACAATATAAATCAGACTAGGCAGTGTGCTAGGTACACATGAGCTAGGTACACATGACCCACTCCCCACAGAAATACTGGAGACACAGACATCAGGGGACACTGAGTTATAAAAGAGTCATTTTCATGCAGAAGCTGCAGTAATGTTTTTGTAAACCATCAAGATATTTCTGTAGACCTGCCCTGGCCTGTGGTCCATTGGTTGAAAGTTGCTTTATTCAACCATTCATAACATAAATGAAGGCTACTTTCTTCTCTTTGAGGTCATATATTTGCATGGCTAATAGTGTTTTCAGGTGGTATAAAGAAAGATGATGATGTCTGGGAGAGGGGGTCACTGCACACCTAGCCAGCTCCTGTATAATGAGGGTCTGTATTCACTTCATTCTTCTGCATCAGTTCAATTCACCTCCTATTCTCATCAACCTCATCCATCATATCCATATGTGAATAGGACGCTGAACCATATCTTAGTTCTTTCTTCTACCCATATTCCCCTACCCTTCATCAGTAAGAGCTACCAATCCTGATGCAACTAGGTAGAATACTGGGACAAAGGAGGACATCAGGTGGGTAAAGAAAAAAAGTTAGATAAAGATTAGAGTTTTCTGGACTCAGCTGTCTCATCAGGTAGAATCTGAATGATCATCCAACATAGGGAATTGGGGAATTGGAGGTGGGGGTGACTGGGCTTCGAGGTGGGCTTTGTAAAGGAAACAGGACTTTCTGACCTGTGCATAAATTTTGGTGGCAATTGGGGGTGTTCAACAGGTGAGGAGCAAAACCCTAAATGGTGAATTTTCTTAAGGAACCCCAATTTTATTACAAAGGATAGTTTGTAAGGGGTTGGAGTTCTCATCCCCATCCTTTCTCATAACAGAATCCAGCTCTTAGATGTTGAGATTCCCTAGACAAAAATCTTTGTCTCTTCTTTCAAAAAGGCCTAGAGTCACAAGACCATGAGTTAGTCCCAGACCTGTGACCCAGCTCCCATGAGCCGCATATTGAGAGAACAATCTCCCTCACTGACCCAGACTGTAGGCTTGAAAGAATCAATACAGAGAGTAGAGCAGAAGGAGCCCATGCTGGGCAGTGCAGCATCGTCCATCCATCTCCCAGCCAGTAATGGAAAGTGGCATCCTTGCCGTGTTCCCAAGGAGGTCAATGAATGGTAAAGGCAGTTCCACAGAGGAGGAAGGTGGGGTATCTTGGCTTCCCTAGACCCTGCAGCCATGTGATTGCCCTCCTTTCTTCATCCTTCAGTGCTCTAGCACCTTTGCATTAATATGATCTGAGAACTGTGTGCCCATCACACACTGAAGACTCCCCAGCTAAGGTACTGCTCTCCAGAAGCTCTTATTTTGGTGAAGATGGACAGACACACAGACAGACAGAAATCAGTATAAAGTCGGGTAATGCCAAAGGATGTGGGAGGACCAAGCTGGAGAAAGCAAGCAAGCCGGAAGTGACATGTCAAAGGAGGTAGGGCAGGCAGGTGACTCTGATGAGGTGGCATGTGCTGGGGGGCAAGGGATCAGTACTCACAAGAGCCGGTCCAGGGACACTTTGGTCAGAAAGTAGAGGCAAGTACTAAAATTGAGGGCAGTAACTTGCCCATGGGCTGGAGAAATAGTGAGGCACTAGGTGAAGTGAGAAAAACAACAATTAGGTGGAAGCCAGAGCAGGCCTTGGGTTGGACTCCCAGAGAGCCACAAGACACTCTAAGCCTAGGCGGACATGACATTTATTTGGGGGGCTGCTTTGGGGAGCCCATGATGCAGGAATCAAACCCAGATTCCTATATGCAAAGCATGCTTTCCAGTCCTTTGGTCTATCCAACCTAGAACCTGACAATTAAAGGGTTGTCTTGGTTGAGAGGGTGACAGACATGCTCTCTCTCTGGTACTGATGAGGCCAGAGGTGCTTGCCATTTTGATTAGTGACCGAGTAGACCGAGAGGTCCCAAACATCCCAACGCAAAGATCCCTTTGGCTTCAAATAACACCACAGGCTGTTACTGTTTTGGAAGGTGGAGTTGACACTCGAATATGCACATTTCTAGATTTTCAGTGTTCTCCAAGCAACAGTTCTGATATGCTTTTAAGAAAGAATTGTTTGTGTATGCATTCTGATTGTGTTGTAGAGCACTTTCCGGCCCCCTCTTGTTGCCCCACAGCAGGCCACTGAAGCTTTACTGCTCTTAGCCTTTTCCATAACAGTGGCCAGCCTAGGTCCTGTCCTCTGAGAGGGATAACAAGCATGACAGCCCCAGTGTTGATGGCCACAATGCTAACTGAGCTCCATACCTGGAGCTCATAGCCAGGTATGCTTAAAGCAAAAGTTCTGGAATCAACTTCAAATTGCAGGTAAATTTTGTGTGACCATGTGCAGTATCAGGCTAGATTAATTAGATTCTCAAAGGTTGGTTTCTTACTGAAAACAAGAAGAGCTGGGAAAGAACCATGAGTTTAACGAGCTGTTCTCCCCAATAGTCGTACCTGTTTTAACAAAAATGTTAGATGTTTACCCCCAAATAGTAAGTCCCAAATTGGGGAATTTTGAATCCATGAAACTTCAATGCACTCCAAAAGATTCACATGCAGCATCTGTCCACAAAACTCTAATGTCCCTCTAAACACCACATTCCTAGACCCTCACCTTGAGCTGTCAGTGCAGTTGGCCAAGGATCAACAGTAGTGGTCCTGGTGGTCCCAAACATTGCTTGGGAGACCCTTCCACTCCACTAAACTATAGTGTTCCTGATTCCAGGAAGAGCTTTCTTTCCCTCTGTAAAAAGTCAGTTTTCTACCTGACTTCTAATCCACTCAAAAGTAATTTGTTCAATAAAAATTTTTTTAAATAGGGGGCGGGGCGATAGCCCAGCGGTAGGGCGTTTGCCTTGCGCGGCCGGCCCATGCCGGCCCGGGTTCGATCCCCGGCATCCCATATGGTCCCCCAAGCACCGCCAGGAGTAAGTCCTGAGTGCAGAGCCAGGAGAAACCCCTGAGCATCGCCGGGTGTGACCCAAAAAGCAAAAAAAAAAAAAAAAAAAAATTTTTTTAAATAAACAACAACCAAAAAACAAATTAACCACACTGCATAAATGTTTCCATCCAAGAAATACAGCAAGGTACACTGTGTGGCCTGATCATTCCGTTGATCATGTCATTGGTGCAGAAAATAAATAAATAATCCAAAGCCTGTTCTCTGTCTTTGGATAAATCACGCTTGATATGAAGGTCAAGTGCACTACAATGGCCTCTTCACAGAGGTGGGCGCAGGCTGAAGCTTGCGGTATGGCAGAAGCATATGCAGGGTATAATTATGTTGCCCTTCAACATCCCACCACCTTCCACGTGATGTGACGTGAAACTGTGTGTCACAGTCCCTCACATTCAAAGCAGTAATTTACAAGAGTCAGCAATTCCACAGGGCAGGTAGGCAGTATTTCAAGCCGGGAAAGGGAGTAGGGGCGGTGGGGAACCAAAGGGGGAAACCAGCCGATCAATTTACAAAGATCCTGTTTCTCTGCCACTCTGTTGACCTTTCAGGCAATTCCTAATGCCAATTAGCTCAGTTATAAAGTCCATAATTCTTGTGGGGAAGGCCGTGTGTAGCACATGATCATTTTACAACATTGGCCTAATTTGCAGCCCCAAACATGGACTCTTGGGGCTGCAAGGTGGGGAAGGGGAGTTTGCTGGCAAGCGATGGGAGCAGCTGGAAGAGATCACAGAGCACAATTACTGTCTGCGCATGGCCACATCTGGAAAACAGCTCCAAGCTGGCTTTAAAACAGCATTAATGAAGAATGGAACCTTGTGCAAGGAAGGACAGGGCTGGGAGGTGGGGGAATGGAAGGAAATGGGGAGAGAGGCACCCTTCTACCCAATTTGGTGGGGATGAAAAGACAACAAAGAAAACAGCAGGCAGGGTATAAGACCAAATCCAGGGAGAAGAGGGTGTTGACAAGAGTGGGGCAGCAGCAAGATGCAGGTACTTAAGGGAGAGCCCTCTAATCCTCCACAGTTTTCATTCAAAGCTTGGGTATGTGTACAAGACCAGCCCTCTTTGCATGGAGCAGACATTGTCTGAGATTTTAGTGGTACCTGGAAGACTCCCAAATCAAATATGTTAGCCCACCTCAACCTAAAATTCACCACTAAACATTCAGGTATTTGAGCAAAGACCGCTTTACCTGAGATGGACCTGAAAATGTAGAGGCACAGACCTACTGCCTTTCATCTGACAGGCATATAGTAGTTGCTCAATACGTGTTTGTTGACTAAACAGAGTTTCATGGATTGAGTAAGACATTTGTGTTTTATAACCAAAGTAATTCATATCTGTTTTCTTAGCTCTGACACTAAAATGGGATTCTCAAGTTTAAGGGCAGAGAGGAAAGGTGGCTTATCTTTCCAGGAGCATATATCAAGTGGAGGTGCTAGGAGATGGTAGTATTCGTGTCTTAGAAAGAACATTCAGGGGCCGGAGCAATAGCCTAGCGGGTAGGGCATTTGCCTTACATGTGGCCAGCCTGTGCCGGCCCGGGTTCGATCCCGGCATCCCCTATGGTCCCCTGAGCACCACCAGGGAGTAATTCCTAAGTGCAGCGCCAGGAGTAACCCCTGAGCATTGCTGGGTGTGACCCAAAAATCAAAAAAAAAAAACATTCAATCATATCTTATAGTCCTATATCTGGAAAACCATAGATGAAAACCTAAGTCCCTGCCCCATATTTCCCTATTATAATCCACAGAGAGAATTTTCCTTGTTAGTGAGAATTTACAGGCCGGACTTTAAATCCAAAATGAGCACCTGCCATTCCACCCACAAGTGGGGCATCTCTCAATCTCCCAGGAAAGGAGGAAAACTTGATTTGTTCATGAGTCAAAAATGGCTGAGAAACTCTGATTCAACAGCTTTGAAGCCTCCAGGCAGGTCTCCTTAGCTCTCTCGGGTCCCCAAACACAGAAAGTGAGAAGGATGTAAAAAAAAAAATTGCACCACTCTTCTCTGTGCCTGTTTTCAGCCTGCCCTGCAGAACTTTGGCACTGCATTGGGGTATAGACGCCATGCCCACCTTAGAACATGTTTTTGTGTTTGTCCGAAAATCCTGGAGGCCAGATCTTAGGCCCATGAGGAGTAAGAAACCTAAACCAACGCTTCTGGGCGCAGAGGTCCCCATCAGGGCCCCCAGTAGGACCCCATCAGCTTCTACCTCCCAGGAAAAATAGTTTCTCACCCATTTACCAGCAAAGTGATCACCCTCTTTATCTCTCCATGTCTTGATTTCCCTTTCCATTCAAAGAAATACTTCCCACCTCCTGGGTTAGATCTCAAGTGCTGCTTAAAATTCTGCATTCTTCAAAGAGGCAAGAACAAGTGCCGGTGTGGATATTGGGGAAAAGGGGACACTCATCCATTGTTGGTGGGAATGCCGGCTGGTACAGCCTTTCTGGAAAACAATATGGACATTCCTCCAAAGACTAGAAATTGAACTCCCATTTGACCCAGCCATACCACTCCTGGGAATCAACTCTGGGAAACCAAAAATATGCAGCAGAAAGACCATCCCTACTTTTATGTTCATAGCAGCATTATTTACAATAGCCAGAATCTGGAAGCAACCAGAGTGCCCAAAAATCGATGACTGGATAAAGAAGCTTTGGTACATCCACACAATGGAATACTATGCAGCTGTTAGGAAAATGAAGTTATAAAATTTGCCTATAAATGGATGGACATGGAGAAGATTATGTTGAGCGAAATTAGCCAGAAGGAGAGAGACAGATACAGAATGGCTGCATTTATTTGCATAACATAAATATATATGTACATATTATGATACCAATATCCAAGGTCAAGTGAAACATATATCAGGAGGTCTTGTCAAAGGTGGAAATTATCACAAACATGTGGGAGTCAGAGGCTAGGTAAGACAGAAAATGGAACAGTGTGCTAATAATTGTCGAGGGTACTAATGCCAACCTAGAACTGAGCATTAAATAGAGACAAAAAGATACACATGACAACCCTTTGGTGTATGATCTGTAATCCATAGTCTGGAAGGGAAGGAAAGGAGAAAGAGAGAGAAAGGGAAAGAAATAAAGAACCTGCCATGCAGGAGGACTGGGGAGGGGAGGGAACCGGGGACATTGGTGGTGGGAGATGGGCACTGGTGGAGGGATGGGTGCTGGAACACTGTATGACCAAAACCCAAATATAAACTTTTTAATTGTATATCTTTGTAATTGTAAAAAAATTTTAAAAAAAACTTTAAAAAAACTTTAAAAAAATACAAATAAAATAAAATTCTGCATTTGTGGGACTGGAGAGATAGCACAGAAGGTAGGGTGCATGCAAGCCTTGCATGAGGTTGGCGTGGGTTCAATCCCCAGCATCCTATATGATCTCCCACGCACCACCCGAATAATTCTTGAGAGCAGAGCCGGGGTCACCCCTGAGCATCACCTCCACAAGGCAAGCGTCACAGGTTCTCAGAGGTACTCCAGGTACGAACGCGCCCAGAACAGTGAATGCCACCTGCCATCACCCAACTTTGCCTTTTCTCTCATCTGACATTTTTCCTAACAGCTTTCCTGTTCATTCCCTTCTCCTCAATACACTGCCCTGTGATTCCCGATTCTCCCTGTCTCCTCGGCAGTCCAAATCCAACCTGCCTTTGGCTCCATTAAAATGCTACTTTCTCTGTGATTCCCAGAGGACTCCTCCTGGGCATGAGCCCACTTCTCTCTGAGCAGTGGAGCTTCCCTCACACATCTGCTCTGCCTCCCACAGCATTGGTCTGAGACTCTGGTTTCTCTTAGCTCATCCTATGCCTGGGAGCTTGAGGGTAGACACACTACACACAGAACAGCCCTGAGAAAGGAGTACCACAGGGAGGACTTCCCGGAGGAAGTGCACAGGGCTTGGAAGCAAAAGGGAGTGGTCAGGAATCCAGATGTGCACAGCAAAGAAGAAACAGAAAACACAGCCTCACCATGACAGCCTCATCATGGGGTAGGGGATATAGATCTGAGAACTGAAACTAGGATTTGTTCACTTGTTCCTCTTGCACCCAGAAGAATATAGTGTTCTGATTCCCCACAAGTATCTCTTGGACCAAAAGTACGAGTATCATTTGTCTCCCCAACCAGTTAATGATTATTCTATATTCAGAGGTTTCCCATATACCGTATTATGCTAAACTTTACACTGGGGACAAAGGACAAATATTATCAAGTGCATTCAGAGAGTCCTAGTGAAAAAGAAAAGATGAGCTAGGAATAGCATCAAGATAGAACATCTGCTTTGCAGGCAGGAAGCTGTGAGTTTGAGCCCCAGCACACATGCTGAGTGTGTTCCTAACGGCACCTGGAATCTCCAACACCTGAGTGTGTGATGTCTGGTGACCACTGCAAATAAGAGTGAATCGCAACCAAGTGTGAGTTACTCCAAGATATCACAGCAATGACAGCAATAAGGAGAAATAAAAGGGATGGGAAGGGAGCTAAGAAGATTATATAAGAAAAGGTGAGACTAGGCGGGAGTGCCACTTGAGATCGGTAGAAGCAGTGAGATCTGGAAAACTAAACTAGGAGAACAGTGAACACCAGAAGGAGTGCTAAAATTGAAGCCCTTCATCCAATAGGGAGAGACAAGACTAGAGTGGGTTCCTACTGATGGAAGAGAATGTTCTAGAAAGAGAATAAGAAGGCACAGTTTTGTGGTATGCTCAGCTCTGTTAGCACCGAGGCTGGTGCAAAGACACTGAAGTAGAAGAGAACACCAGGAGACCAGATGGCCAGTTTCCGACAGGGAGCAGGTCAAACAGGATGCTCCAGTTTCTCCCCTGGTCATCCTTTACAATTGCTGTGTTCTTGTTGCAGTGTCCAGGGCTCACATGTTTTACTGTCTGGGCCCAACCACACCTAGTTACTGTGTGACAGAGATCACACACCTGTTAGGGACCTCAATAAGAGATCTCAACCTCAGTGCCACTGGAATCACACTCAGCAATGGAGGGTAGTCTGGAAGATTAAACTGTGACTTCAATGCTGCAAAGGCAGGTGCTCTACTACTGAGCAACAGTCAGGTCCAGAATGTTCCAACATTACCCTCCTAGTAGGAAGTTAGGTGTCTCAGAGAAGCTGTAAACTCTGTATAATCCCTGCATTCTCCAAAAGTATTTCTCTCAGGGGACTGACCCCTCCAGGGTCTAACTTCATTAGCTTCATGGTCACTCTTCATTTTCCAAATATCTGATTATGAAGCTGTCCATTTGACTAGATGAATAGCGGCTGGTTACTAGAGTGGCCAACACTATGTCTCTCATGTGCTTCTTGGCATGGTCTCAGTTCTTGACTCCGACTAGAGTACTAGAACACACAAGATCTTTCACTATCTGCAAGCCCCAGATACTGACTCAAAATTTCACCCCCAAAGGAAGAAGATACTTGAACAAATTCTCTGAATGCAGGGGATAAGAGATCACTCACATTTGAGCCAGGAAACAGAAGCTTCCTGGGTCCACACAACCCTACTCGATCTCCTTTCTAGATACAGCCTCTGCCCCATGGTTTCACACCCTGTTGCCCCTCCCTCTCTCCTTCCCACTCATTCATTCACTCTTTCTCCTATTCATCTAGACAGCTACATTCATCTGGTAACCATTATGTTAATCACAGCAATAGTGTATATCTGTTTAACACTCAAGTCACACTCAAGGGTTGATAAATCCTTTCACACATTTCACTTATTTAAGCCTCATCCTCAGAGCACTCTTCTACTATCTCTTTTTCTTTTTTTTTTTTTTTTTTTTTTTTTAAAAATTTTATTATATAACCATGAGATACACAATTACAAAGATGTTCATGATAGGGTTTTCTTTTTTTTTTTTTTTTTTTTTTTTTTTTTTTCATGCTTCATAATTTTTATTTTTTTTTTTTTTTTTTTTTTTTAAACATTTTATTATACCACCGTGAGATATACAATTACAAAGTTGCTCACGCTTGGGGGTTTCGGTCACACAGTGTTCCAGCACCCGCCCCTCCACCAGTGCCCCTCAGCCACCACCCATGTCCCCAATTCCCTCCCCCCCCTCCACATCCCGCCTAAATGGCAGGTTCTTTATCTCCTCTCCTCTCCCTCTCTCTCTCCTCCTTCTCCCACACATTGTGGGTTGCACTCACGGTACACTTAGAAGCCATCATTTGTATTTTTTTGTCTGTCCTTAATGCTCAGTTCTATGTTAGCATCAGAACTTTAGACATTTATTCACTCATGTTCCTTTCTCTATCTAAACCAACCTCTGACTCCCACACGCTTGTGGTAATTTCCACTTTTGGTAAGATCACCTAGTATATTTATGCCATGCAAATAAATGCAGTCATTCTATGTCTCTCCCTTTCCTTCTGACTAATTTCACTCAACATGATTCTTTCCATATCCATCCATTTATAGCAAAATTTCATAACTTCATTTTTTCTGACAGCTGCATAGTATTCCATCGTGTAGATGTACCACAGTTTCTTTATCCAGTCATCAGTTCTCGGGCATACTGGTTGTTTCCAGGTTTTGGCTATTGTGAACAGTGCTGCTATGAAAATAAAAGTGCGGATTGTGTTTCCGCTGTGCGTTTTGGCTTTCCAGGGTATATTCCCAGGAGCGGTATGGCTGGGTCAAAGGGGAGCTCAATTTCTAGTCTTTGGAGGAATGTCCATATTGTTTTCCAGAAAGGTTGTACAAGTCGACATTCCCACCAACAGTGTATGAGAGTCCCCTTTTCCCCACATCCACGCCAGCACTTGTTGCTTTTACCCTTTTGGATATGGGCCATTCTCTGTGGTGTGAGGTGATATCTCATTGTTGTTTTGATTTGCATCTCTCTGATGATTAGTGATGATGAGCATTTTTTCATATGCCTTTTGGCCATTCGGATTTCTTCCTTGTCAAAGTTTCTGTTCATCTCCTCTCCCCCATTTTCTAATGGGGTTGGCTGTTTTTTTTTATATAGCTGTACCAGTGCCTGATATATCCTGGATATTAACCCCTTATCAGATGGGTATTGGGTGAATATTCTTTCCCATTCCGTCGACTGTCTTTCTATCTTGGTCACTGTTTCTTTCGAGGTGCAGAAGCTCTTCAGTTTCATGTAGTCCCATATATTTATATTTTCTTCTAGTTGCTTTGTTAATGGTGCTTCACCTTTGAAGATGTCTTTAGCATCGATGTCGTGGAGGGTTTTTCCTATATTTTCTTCAACATACTTTATGGATTCAGGTCTGACATTGAGATCTTTAATCCATTTTGAACTGATTTTTGTGCAAGGTGTTAGACACAGGTCCAAATTCATTTTTCTACATGTAGCTGTCCAGTTTTCCCAGCACCACTTGTTGAAGAGGCTTTCCTTACTCCAGTTTGGACTCTTTGCACCTTTATCAAAGATTAACTGATCATGTCTTTGAGGGTGGGTGTCAGGATACTCAACTCTATTCCATAGGTCCACCGGTCTGTTTTTATTCCAGTACCACGCTGTTTTAATTACTGCTGCTTTGTAGTACAGTTTGAGGTTGGGAAAGGTGATGCCTCCCATCTTCTTCCTTCCCAAGGATTGCTTTAGCTATCCGTGGGGGGCTTATTATTCCATATGAATTTCAGAAGTGTTTGGTCAATTTCTTTAAAAGAATGTCATGGGAATCCTTATAGGAACCGCATTGAATCTGTACAAAGCTCTAGGGAGTATTACCATCTTAACAATGTTAATTCTCCCCATCCATGAGCAGGGAATGTGTTTCCATTTCCTCGTGTCCTCTTTTATTTCTTGAAGCAGTGTCTTGTAGTTCTCTTTTGTATAGATCCTTTACACACTTGGTTAAGCTGATTCCTAGGTATTTGATTTTCTGTGGCACAATTGTGAATGGAATCGATTTCATAATATCCCTTTCTTCTCTTTCGTTATTTGTGTATAGGAAAGCCACCGACTTTTGGGTATTGATTTTGTACCCTGCCACTCTACTATACCTGTCTATTGTTTCTAAGAGTTTTTGGGTCGAGAGTTTAGGGTTCTCTAGGTATAATATCATGTCATCTGCAAATAATGATAGCTTGATTTCTTCCTTGCCTATCTGGGTGCCCTTAATGTCCTTTTCTTCTCTGATTGCTATGGCGAGTACCTCCAGTACTATATTGAATAAAAGAGGTGAGAGAGGGCAACCTTGTCGTGTTCCTGATCTTAAGGGGAAGGCTTTCAATTTTTCCCCCATTGAGAATGATACTCGCTGTGGGCTTTTGGTAGATGGCTTTGACTATCTTGAGGAAGCTTCCTTCAATTCCCATTTTCTGGAGGGTTTTAATCATGAATGGGTGCTGGATCTTGTCAAATGCTTTTTCTGCATCTATCGATAGGACCATATGGTTTTTATTTTTTTCTCTTATTGATGTGATGTATTATGTTGATTGATTTGCGAATGTTGAACCATCCTTGCATTCCCGGGATGAATCCTACTTGGTCATGATGTATGATCTTTTTGATGAGTCTTTGGATTCTGTTTGCTAGTATTTTGTTGAAGATCTTAGCATCTGTGTTCATCAAGGAGATTGGTCTGTAATTTTCCTTCTTTGTATTGTCTCTCCCTGCTTTGGGTATCAGGGGTGATATGCGCCTCGTAGAAGCTGTTTGGGAGTGTTTCTGTTTCTTCTATTTCCTGGAAGAGCTTGAACAGGACTGGCAGTAGGTCCTCCTTAAAGGTTTGGTAGAATTCGCCAGTGAACCCATCTGGACCTGGGCTTTTGTGTTTGGGCAGACTTTTAATTACTGTTTCAATTTCCCCGATGGTGATAGGCTTATTTAGGTATTGAAGGTCTTCTTGTTTCAATCGTGGGAGGTTATAGGACTTCAGGAATTTATCCATTTCTTCTAGGTTCTCATGTTTTGTGGCATACAGGTTCTCAAAATAACCTCTGATGATCTTTTGTATTTCTGTTTTTTCTGTTGTGATGTCACCATTTTCATTTCTGATTCTGTTTATTTGGGTTCTCTCTTTCCCTGTCCTTACAAGTCTTGCCAGTGGCTTGTCGATCTTGTTTAATTTTTTCAAAAAACCAGCTCTTGGTTTCATTAATCTTTCGGATTGTTTTTTTTGGTTTCCAGGTCGTTGATTTCCTCCCCTAAGTTTCACTATTTCCTTCCTTCTGCCTGGGTTGGGCTTCCCTTGTTGGTCTTTTTTTCTAATATTTTCAGCTGTGAGGTCAGGTTATTTATATGGGCCCTTTCTTCTTTTCTGATGAATGCTTGCAGAGCTATGAACTTTCCTCTTAATACAGCTTTTGCTGTGTCCCACAAGTTCTGATAGTTGGTATCTTCATTGTCATTTGTTTCTAAGAATCTTTTGATTTCCTGTTTGATTTCTTCTATGACCCATTTGTTGTTCAGCAGTGAGCTGTTTAGTTTCCAGGTGTTTGGTTTAGCTCCCTGCTTCTGTGTATGGTTCACTACTATTTTCAGTGCATCGTGGATCTGAAAAGATAGTCGACACAATTTCAATCTTTTTTATTTTGTTGAGGTATGCTTTGTGGCTCAGTATATGGTCTATCTTGGAGTATGTTCCATGTGCACTGGAAAAAAAAGTGTATTCAGCTTTTTGGGATGAAAAGCCCTGTATATATCAACCAGCTCTCTTTCTTCTATTTCTTCCTTCAGGTCCAGTATTTCCCTGGTGAGTTTCAGCCTCGTCGATCTATCCATAGTCGATAAGGCAATGTTGAAATCTCCGACTATTATTGTGCTACTGTTGATGTCTTCTTTGAGGTCTATTAATAGTCGTTTTAAGTATTTTGCTGACCCCTCGTTTGGCGCATATATGTTTAGCAGTGTGATTTCTTCCTGGTAAACATACCCCTTAATTATTAAGAAATGGCCTTCATTGTCCCTTTTGATCTTTTTCAGCCTGAAATCTATATTGTCAGATACGAGTATGGCCACACCCGCCTTTTTGGAGGGGTTGTTTGCGTGGAGAATGGTCTTCCAGCCTTTGACTTTGAGTCTATGTTTGCTCTGGTTATTCAGATGTGTTTCTTGTAGGCAGCAGAATGTTGGATTCATTTTTTTAATCCATTTTGCCACCCTGTGTCTCTTAATTGGTGCATTTAGACCGTTGACGTTGAGCGAGATTATTGTCATTGGATTTTGTGCCATCTTTCTGTTTAACGTTGTTGTGGTTTTGGGTTGTCTTATTTTACAATAGACCCTTCAATCCTTCTTTTAGAGTTGGTTTTGAGTCTATGAATTTCTTGAGTTGTTGTTTATCCATGAAGTTGTGTATCTTTCCTTCGCATCTGAAAGTAAGTCTAGCTGGGTAAAGAATTCTTGGTGAGGCCTGGAGTTCATTGAGTCTTTTCACTATATCCCACCATTGTTTTCGGGCTTGGAGTGTTTCATCTGAGAAGTCTGCTGTAAATCTCAGGGATGCTCCTTTGTATGTGATTTCCTTCTTTGATCTTGCTGCTTTCAGTATTCTATCTCTGTCTATCGTTTTTGTCATTTTAATAAGGATGTGTCTTGGAGTATTCTTATTGGGGTTTCTTTTAGCTGGTATCCTTCGGACCTCCTGTATCTGGGAGCATGCTTTCTTCAGTTCGGGAAACTTTTCAGCGATGATAGCTTTGACAGTATCTTCTTCATCAGGGTTTTCTTCTTGACCTTCTGGCACCCCAATGATGCGTATGTTGTTCCTTTTTGGCTTCATCCCGATTTTCTCTGGTAGTCTGCTCGTTGATTGTTAGTCTTTTTTTCCATCTTCTGGTGTTGTCTACAGAATTTCTGAACCTCGTCTTCGAGATCACTAATTCTTTCTTCAGTAGCTGTTACTCTGCTTTGGAGGCCTTCTCCTGTGTTTTTCAGTTCACTTACCTCATTTTTAATATCTGTCATTTCTGCTTGTACTTTGGTCTGAAATTTACTCAATTCTGCTCTCAATTCCTCTTGTACTTTACTGAGTTTGTATTCCATTGTTTCTTTTATTTCCTTGTACATCTTTAACAGTTGCTTACGAGATTCCTTTTCAGAGAGGTTATATAGCTCATCGTTATTGCTGGACTCATCGGTATTAATAACTTCAATCGTAGAGCTTGAAGGACTTTTGCGCTGCTTTACCATAATGACTATCGTAGGTTGAAAATAAGTGTTCTGGGTGACTAGCCAGTAAAGTTAGTAGGTGTCTGAATTACTTTGCAGCTAGGGAAGTATAGCAAAGAGTGTAGGGGACAAAGCTTAATGTTATGTCAGGTAGAGAGAATATAATTGCGGACCGCGCTAGCGTCCGCGGTTTTGAATTTTTGAGGTGTCTGTGGGTGGTTCAGGTGTCAGGGGTCAGGGTGGAGGTCTTGCAGTGGGAGTTCCTGCGCCGATGGGTGCGGGTGGGGACCCTCCTCAAAGCTGGAGCCGTTTCTCCTGGAGCCCGGGGTCAGGGGCAGCCGCCGCCGGGGAACGCACCTGGTGGGAAGAGCGCAGGGATCTGCTGGGCGTCGGGGCTGGATGGCGTCAGAGGGAGTTCCTGCGCCGATGGGTGCGGTGGGGACCCTCCTCAAAGCTGGAGCCGTTTCTCCTGGAGCCCGGGGTCAGGGGCAGCCGCCGCCGGGGAACGCACCTGGTGGGAAGAGCGCAGGGATCTGCTGGGCGTCGGGGCTGGATGGCGTCAGAGGGAGTTCCTGCGCCCGATGGGTGCCGGTGGGGACCCTCCCTCAAAGCTGGAGCCGTTTCTCCTGGAGCCCGGGGTCAGGGGCAGCCGCCGCCGGGGGAGCGCACCTGGTGGGAAGAGCGCAGGGATCTGCTGGGCGTCGGGGCTGGATGGCGTCAGAGGGAGTTCCCTGCGCCGATGGGTGCCGGTGGGGACCCTCCTCAAAGCTGGAGCCGTTTCTCCTGGAGCCCGGGGTCAGGGGCAGCCGCCGCCGGGGAACGCACCTGGTGGGAAGAGCCTACTATCTCTTTTTCTGACATAAGGGACCAGAGTCTCAGGAAAGCCAATGGTTTTGTCCAGAACTGAAAGCTCAGTTACTGGTCATCGCTATCTCACAGATGAGGACCCCATCTCTGCACCCAGGACCTCCTTCCCATCCCAGTTTCCCCACTTTCTACTCCTACGCTTTGGGGGCTTAGCCCAGTTCTCTCTCATTCTCAGTCCAGCCTCTGATTCTCACCCCCGCCCCCAGTCCTCCCTCCCCCTGAGAAACAGAATGCTGATTCCTCGCGTTGCCTCTAAAATAAGCACTTATGCATTTTATGGAATCTTGTCTGGAGGAACCCCAAGTGAAAACAAACAATGTTAACAAGGCCTGGCCAGAGCTAGCCTTCGACTTTTCCAAGCTGAGAGGGACATTCAGCCTCCATACAGGGCCTTCCTCCCCTGTAGCTCTTTGCAGGGGCCTCCGTGCTCTGCTCCCTCTTGCTACCCTAGGGTGGGAGCTACATTCCTGCCTGCCTGCACCCCTCACCAGAAACAATCTATTTACTCCCCAATTCTGGAAGTGCTTGTTAGACTCTGTGATTCTCAGCCCTCTGCTTAGCCACAGAACAAATCAACTCAGGTCCTTCCCTGGCAGAGCTACCCAAAGATAAGACACAGTCACCAAGATGGAAGCAACAGCATAGGACAGTGCGTGCTTAGAGCCAAAGCAAACAGTGCAGATAAGAGTTCTGAGAACTAGAGAGGAACAAGGACAAGGACGGGGGAGGGGGTGTCTGGGATTAGGGGGTGTGGCATCACTGGGATAGGACAGTGGGCAGTGGCCCAGGCCAAGCAGAAGGCTTTTTATTTAGGTTTTGTTTGGAGACAGGGAGGATGCTGACAAAGATGAGTCATAGGGCTAAGTGCCTGGGGGCCAGGGGCATCTGGCAACCTGACTCTCCACCTCCATCTTGTGGGTAAATGAAACCCCTACTCTACATTTGGGGGTCACCCATTCCCAGTGACTGATAACCCATCCCAGTGTGGGGAAGTTCCCTGGCTAAAGCAACCCCGAAATCTATGCTTGGTGACTACTTTTTGTGACACTGACTAGCCCAGTTGCCCCCGTTCTCAGACCTAGAGCTCCCACCTGTTACTATCCCCAACTCCCACTCAAGAGGAGGCTGGGAAATAGGATCCAGGGCATAGGAGGAAGGGCAGCATCATTGGGTGGGCATCCCACCAGTTTTGATCTCTCAGACTCCATTGTAGTCAACAAGCAGAATTAGCAAGTGGTAACATTCTGCTGTCTGCATCCATATTTTACAACGTGGAAACAAAGTTGTCTGAAGGGGTTAAAGAGACCTAAGTCCCATGTTCCTCCCTTCCCTTCCAAGGCACCCTCCAGTATGTAGTCCAGAAGCTTCTTTCTTGTTCAGGGCTTCTCACAGATATATTCACAGGGAGCCATAAAATTCACTATACTATCCCCATTGATGCATCAAATCTACACAAATTGTATCTTAATAAACTTATTACTTGAAATTTGTCTCTTTTTTTGCCCAACAGTTCTTCTTTGGAAATCTATACATATTGGTAATTCAATTCCATTTTCTTTGACAGTCCTGAAGCATGTCATAGTTCATCTTTTCTTTATTCCTTATCCTCATAGATTTCACACAGATATTTTTTCATTATTCATTTTTTATTTTTTCTATATAAACATCACTGCATTAAAATCCTTATATTTATTTCTGGAAGCATCCAACCCAGTTCATTCTCCTACTGTAGAGAAAATTTTGAGACGTTCCATTCTGGTCCACATCAGACCTCCATCACAAGCAGTCCACCTAATGAAGTACACAAATAATGCAAAGACTGCAGCTAGAGAACTTTCTGCCTTATAGGGGTTTCAGTCCATCCTGAAGGAGAACTAAGCTTAGTAGAGCTAACCCTGGTGTTAAAAGTTCTAGGTCTGTGCCCAGACCACCTCAGGCAAGGAAGAGATAATTTGCAGTTGACCTCGAGCAGAGGATTGCAGGGAATCAAATTAAGTAGAAATCTGCAAGGATGTGGTTGCATTGGGAACGTTTTCTTTAAAAGGATTTGATCCTGATAGAGATCACTTGCAATGCTGAATGGTGAGTGTTTTATGCAAAGGAGAGAGGGCATTCCTAGCAAGGAAATAGCAGAAGCAAGTGTCCTGGGGTAGGACTTGGGATGGAGTTAGAAGTCTGGCTGAAGGAGCAGGCTGAGAGAAGTTTCTGCCCTCCTTCCATTTTTTAAGCTGAGCTCTGTCACACCCCTGGGAAGTCGTCCACATGGCCTATGGCCGTGGGCAGCTGTCCCGGGTGGTATTTTTCCATTACCCTAAGCATAGAAGAAGTTCAGTCACTTGTTGATAGCAGTGTGACCATTCAAGGAGAAAACAATTAGGCATGCTGACCCCCAGGCCCTGGGGAGGCGGGAGGGAAGGAAAAAATCTCTCTGGGGGAAAGGGCCGGGTGGGAACCATCCGAGAGCATAATTGGTAAATATTATTGTTTCATTCCGTGTTGGCTCACTGCGTCCCAGTCCCGCTGCCAGTGGCGCGTTTAAATCACACTGTCTGACTTTGGCAGGTTTAATTGAGTCGCCACTGAAAAGAAATTATCCCTGTGCTATTAATTTTTATCGTTCCTCAGGGCTTTTAAAAAGTGTTTGGATTTTCGAGGTCTTTGAAAATGAAAACATTAAATTTTATTAAAAGGAAACACAGGAGGTGGGGGTGCATTGGCGGGACTTAACCAGGCCCTCATGAGGCTGTGGGTGGAAAGTTTCGGACCTTGCAGGGCAGCATGGCAAAAGCGTGGCTCCTTGTTAGAATCAGTCAGGTGGTCTTCCAGGGTGTCTGATGGCAACCAGAGCCACATCCCCCACTGGCCTCCAAGACCCTGTCCACACCTCTGAAACCTCTGTTGGCAGCCTGAGATCAAGGGAATGAAGGGGGTCAGGGGCAACAGGGCCCACCCAACGTGGAGAGAACACAGCTTTCACTATTAAAGCAAGAGGAAATGGTCAAAATTCTAACCAAAGTGAAGCTTGAGATTGAAATTGTATCTCAAGAGAGAAAGAAAGTATATCAACAAATTGCAAGTTTCAAATAACTAAAAACTCCACAAGCCCTACAAAATCTCGACTGTCAGACACATCCGTAATACTTCTCTTACTCATTTTTTTTGCCCCTGAATACGCTGATTATCACTTTAAATAACTCATTTTTCACTATCAGTTTTATAGAGGGAGTACAAAGGTAATTCGTCTCTCTTCCAACAAGTTGATCCAATTTTGTATTTTATTATCCCCGGTTTGAAAAGATTTCTTTCCGTCTCACAATCTGTCACTGATAGCACCGTGTGAATTTTCAGGATTGTTATCAACTTTGAGGAAACCTCTGTCAAGCATCTTTCATGCAAGAGCTGTGAGATTTCAGGGCATTTCAACTTCTCTTTTACAAATCCAAAGCAAAAATCTTCTTTCAATTTATAAAACTTACCCACCAGATTGTCATCGATGTCCTCATTGCCGTAGTGGTTAATGAGTTTTGTGTTATCTCCAGCAATGTCAGTATTTCCTGTCAAATCAGCAAGACTTTTTTTCAACATGGGATTTCTGATCAGTTCTGATCAGTTCTCTGTCAGTAATTCCCATCAAAAAAGAAACCAAATGAATAGTGCATTTATAATTGCATCATGTTGCATGAGTGAGTATATTCCTGACAAAAGAGAACTTTCATTTTAATGACGTGGGGCATAGAACACACTTATGGTTTCACACACCTGACAATTGCCTCCAGTTATCAGTCCCCCAATTCACTCTGACTCTGAAAGCTTTGTCCGTTATTTGTTTGCATTTTCCTGTGTTTCCAGTGGCAGACATCATGGGGCATGCTTTCTCGGATCTTCTTGGAACTGGGTGCCTCCTCCTAGTAGGACCCTGTGTCTGTCCAGAGGACCCCCACAGTGGGATGGTGTTTCTGGAAATCTTTTCTCCAAGGTTAACTAGAAATAATTGAGTCACCTAGAGTCATGATTAAATACCATGTCACTACATCCCACTAAACTCCAATCAATCACTCCCCCAACTCAACTGTCCCTTGGCAAGGTCTCTCCAAATAGTCATTCCAATGACATCCAAATGAGGAAAATACAATGTGGGGAAAATTCAAGGTAAAAGAGAGATATTAACAGATTTGAATGTAAATAACTTAGGTTCACAAACTCTAGGAAAATGTATCACCTGAGATGATCAAACGCTCTGGGTGTGTCATAAGCATCTCCCAAATATTACTTCCACGCTCCACAGGGGATTAAGGCCAGAGGACTTTGGGCATGGGACTATCTGGGAATAGCTGCATCTGAGACAGCAGCACAGAACTGCCAGTAACCCTCATGACAAGCAGTGATGGGAAGACTTGGCACAGAAAGTTAAGGTTCAAATGGGCACATGGTGGGCGTGGGATGGAAAGACCTGGAGAAGCAGATGATGGGACTTGAACTGGGTATGAATCAGATAACTGAAGAGGCACACCCATGAAGCATGCATGTGTCCCTATGCAGGGGTCTGGGGGGTCGTGGGGGAATGTAGGACCTGCCAGAAGTCTGTGGGAGAAATGGCCCCACAAGGGACGCTGCAGAAACAGGAAGCATGGCCCAGGTGTGGTGACGGGTGAGAAACTGGATGCAGAGCCAGCCCAGACCTCCCGGCACCAGGTCCAACATGTTCCCCACACCCCAGTTCCGCTCTTCTCCAAGGCCAGTTCAGTGCATCCTGACCTGCCTCTCCCAGAGCAGAGCGTTAGGGGATAGGAATGCAAAGAGGCTGCTATCTGCCCTGGTCCTTCCTGAGGGTCAAGCCCTGCCTGTAAATCACACCTCACCCCTGACTGGGGAGAAGGAAGTGGACTTGCTTTTCACCCTAAACTCTAGCTCTGCCCCACTGAAAGTCACCAGGTCACACGGGGAAATTCCCAGGAGATGAGCCTTTTGGCTTCAGGGGAATATGTGTTAGGGGCAGTCTTTGTACTGCTACCCTAAAAAATGGATGTCCCCTCTTCCTGCTGTCAGCCAAGCCACAAATGAGTGTGGACTCATGTGTAAGCACGCTTGCGCACAAAAACACACACACACACACACACACACACACTCATGTCCACATTGCTGCTGTCTTCCTGGCCCAGCCAGACTTCCCTTCCTTGCAACTTTTCCTCCACCCACCCTCACAATTTCAGCCAGCAAGCTGCTGATCTTTAACTCCTGCTTCATTTCTGCCCAGACCTGCCATGCTTACAGCTTTTGTCTCTTAGTATTTCAGTGTATTAAAGGAAGACTCTGGGGGCGGGAGATTAAATCTCCACTAACAGATGGCTGGAGGGTGGAACAAGCTGAGACATCCAGCTTTGCTCAGGGAGTCAGGTTGGTAAGAGGTGCTAGGGAGAGGTGGGGCCAAGAGGAATTGGAAATGTGGGTGTGTATGTGTGCATGTGTGTGTGTGTGTGTTATTTTCAAGGGACAACTAAAGTTGCAACCTTATGTGGTCTATGGGAGTCTAGTTTATTTGGGTTGAGTATTTGAGGAGATCTCAAAGTGAACCAATCCATCATGCAGTCGCATTTTACAGCTGAGCATTTGGAGAAAGAGAGAGAAGAGAGAGAGAGAGAGAGAGAGAGAGAGAGAGAGAGAGGAGAAGAGAGAGGTGTATGTGTGTAGCTCTTCAGAGGAGAGAGAACCAGAGAGTCAGCCTGGCACAGGCTAAGAAGGACTAGTTTCAGCTCTGTGAAGTGTTTACCATTCTGTAACTCCTTCACCATTGTTCATATTGAGAAAGGCCAATGGTCCCCTCCCCTCTCTGGTCATAAATCTCAGTCCTGGGGGAAACAGGACCCACCCTTCTCAAGCAGAGATAGATAGAGACGTTGGCCCAGACACACAGAATGTGGAAACTTCCACTGGCCTGTGTTTGACCTCCCCTGCCTCCAAATTCTCTCATCTTAAAGGAACCCAGACCAGTCAAGAACCAGCCAACTGGGGAGCCCAGATCTGTGTTGCTGATTTGAGCCATTGTCTTATTTAGAGCAAAGCTACTCTGTCATAGTCAATACCTAGGACTTCTTTAAACTTGGAGAGGAATAGGCCCTCCTCTAAACTCAGAAGCCTGAGTTGTTGTAATTTTCCTATTTGAGATAAATGGGGAGAGCTAGCATCTTCCTGGGGGTTAGTCAGGTGACTGACTACGTGACACATAGGAGATGTGTCCTGTTCGTTAATCCTCAACAAACCTCCACTTTTACAAACCACAACATTGGAGAGTGGTTGGGTCCAAACTCCAAATGGTCGGCAGTTACCTCAAGAGATGACATGTGGGAAAAAAAAAAGAAAAAGTTAAAAAAAATAATAAGTATGCCAGAGCCAATAAATTTAGGCATAACAGACATAATTCAGAATCGTCAGGAAAAGACCATGAAGACAGCAGCTGTCTCAACTGCTGACAACGGATAACCCTGGTCTCTCATAGCTGTTCCTTGGAATCACAAGACTTATACCAGGCTTGTTTTTCCAGGGTCCTTACATTCAAGTCACTGCATTGGAGACTGTAGTGCTGTACTGGACTCCCCTTTCATCCACATGCTCTTGAAGCACTGGCACTTGTAAACTGGTTCTCACCAAATGGCAGTCTCAGTACTCGGATCGTTTTAAACAATCTCCTTTCCATCTCTTCCTACTTATTCCTCCCTGTCCTGGACCCTTTCTCTCTTCAGACAGGGTCTGGCTTCACCCTATTCCTACCTGGTCCGCCTCAAAATGCTGGTGACTCAAACTGTGCCTACAGGACTGCGCTCGTTGCTTGCTAAGTGCATACTGACAGCACATTATTGTCTTGCTTCTGGTGCTATGACTTCCCCCGTGTTGGGGCCTCTGACGGAGAAATGGAGGCCCCCCTGGCCTTGCCTTCAAGCTCATGCTATCTGACTTGGAGGAGTATAATCATCATGCTTGCTGATGACTAAATATTCATGACCTCTAACCCCCCATTCAGGTCACCTGGGGAGACTATACTTCTTGATCATAGAACTATAAAAATGATTCTGCCTAGTGAATTGAGAGTGAAAATTTCATGGCGAGTCTAACACCTATATTTTAGTGACAATCTTGTCAAACATACTTCTGTCTTTGGTGTAAAGTCCAACTGCTTCAGGTCAGTAACTCCTTTGTCATCCCAGGTCACTGAAGAATAATGTTGAGCAGAACCCAACCCTCGCACCTAGAGACTATGTCAGGTATTTATTTTAAGCCAGAAATGAACCCACAGAAATGAATGACATCCTTTGAAGCCACGGAGATTTGGAGATTTGTTACTACAGCCCAGCTTGGCCTACCCTGCCAGAAGATACAGAGGCAAGACATCTAGATGTTAGACAGATGAGAGTATGAGAATTGAATTTGGAGTATGGAATTGTTGGTCTAGACCAAATGCAGTAATAGATGAGGGATTTATTAGAAGTTGGCATGGACTGAGAGGCTTTCTAGAAGATTGGGATTTAACTGGGATTTAAGTTAGCTTACTGGGTTAATGTGGAAATGCTACTCTTTTCATTTCTCTCTTAGCAATGTGCACCACTTCAGCCTAAATTAGACCTCCCTCATCTTGTTACTTTCGGAGGATATTTGGCTCCAGTTGCACTCTCCTTTCCATGACTACCTTCCCTCAGGCTAGCTACTTTTCAACACCCACCTTTGGCCTACTTACTTCTATCTTTAGTCTAAAATAATATTGCCCCCTAAGTCCATTACCCCACCCACCAGCACTCAGACACTTTACTCCATCAATTATCTGTCCTTCCTGTCATGTGATTATACCTCTCTCTCCACAAGATTCCTACCAGGAGTCCATAAATGTTCTTAAATGCTTCTTTACTTAAAATAAAAATCATCTCTTAACCTTGAACTAGCCCATTTAGTTTAGTCTATATGAGTCATTAATAAATGACTTCTACACTTTCTTATTTCTTTAAAATCTATGATGAGCTTACTCCTTGCAAATAAAATTCAAGATTTAGAGATCAGATCCTATAAAAAGTAACTCAAGGTGTAATTAATCCAGACTCCATATCTCACCCCTAGCCAGTGTTAGCTGTCTTACTATATATCTGGGAAATCGATATTCAATGAAATAGGGATTTCAAGAGGAAAGTTCACCCTGACTGGCTACATGTGGGTAATTAGGGGATGCTGCAGTGACAATAGCCCTGATTTACTATGAGCTGCTCATGCCATTATGGTAAGATAATTTGGCTCATTAAATAATCTGTCTGCCAAGAGCTCTGGTTCATGCCAGTACCTAGTCTAAATAGGGGCAGAAGACAGAGCCCTGGGATGAATGTCAAGGTTCTCAGTTTCGTGTCCAGCTCCTAGCTACCAAATTGCAGAGTCTTGAGCTAGTCTCGTTTCTTCTTCAGGCTTCAGTGGGAAGCCCACACCCCTTGCCTTAATCAAGAAAGTTTTACTAAAATGACCATAATAGATTTGAGGACAGAATTTTTGATGCATTCTCATCCTCTTTTTCTGTGCTATAAAGTTGTCAAGAAGGGGCCAGTAATTGGGACTCTATTGATTTGTTTCAAATAAGCAAGGGAAATACCTCTCATTCTATAGTGAGCAGATGTCATTGAGAAGGACCACCTAGGAAGGGATTGCCAGGAGCTGGTATGTGATCAGCATCTCAACAGAATCTATCAGACAATGACAGTAGCCTTAGGTTCTCCTCACAGCAATACCCACTTTTATTTTTGGGTTTTGTGCCACACCCAGAAACTCAGGTTACTCCTGGCTCTGCACTCAGGAACCACTCCTAGTGGGGTCGTGAAATCATAAGGGATGTCAGGAGATCAAACCCTGGTCTGCTGCATGCAAGGCAAGTTCACTGTGTGATGTACTATCACTCCAGCCCCCACCCCCCAGCAACACCCTTTTTCACTGTGTGATCCTGAGCCTGTCACAGCCATATGGGATTAATCTTTGGTTCTAGAATTTCATGACATCTTACATGTCGACCATATCTGCAATCTCACAAAGCCTTCACCTTGAAATGAAGCTCTTCTTGGAGTCTATGGTTAGTGCTTAAACTTCAATGGTGGATTTCAAAGCTCCACGACAGAGGACTCCCAACACAGAGACCAGTGTCAAAATGCTGAGGTTTAAGAGTAACATGAGAGAGGGCAGTAGTTTGGCACACTTAGAGTTTATAGGCACCTAGTCCACCATATTCTGTCACATACTGCATTAGTAACTTGAAATATAAAATTCTTAAAAACTGTCGCCATAATTTGTGATTATATAATTTGTGTCCTTTTTAATTTATCCTTTATGATTCTCCAACATAGTCTATTGAAGTATTAAAGTATTGTCATGCCTCTGTCATCCTTATTGATCCTCACCATATTCTTGTTATCCCATTGGAGGCCATGTGCATTTAGAAACGTACAGTGAAAGACCAGTAGCTGGTCCACCGCCTTCCTCTGGCACATGCTGATAATCAGACAGTGAAGCAGGGTAGGGAGGATGCTGAGGAATTGGAAATTTGAAAATGTCCTTATTTTTATACTAAACAAACATAAATTAAGTTGCATTTATATTCTGTCACCTTCCACTAGATCATAATGTGAGACAAGGGTGTTTTTGCTGTTGCTCTTAAGTGCCTAGTGTAGAGCCATACTAAGGCTATACAATTTTGGTGGGTAAGAGATGACTTTGTCTATTAACTAAACTTGAGCCTTTGAAGAAATGATGTCCTCAAAGACATGTCATGTTATTCTCTAGCCCTAAATTCCTTCAAGTTGATTCATTTATATGTGACGTTAGGGGCATTTTCTAAGGACCATGATTAGCCCTCTTCTCAGAGGAAGAAGAGATCTAGATAAATAAAGAATATGCTCAAGGCTATGCACCAAGAAGGAGCACAGGCCAGGATTAGAACACATGTCATTTTGACCATCATGTCTTTAGCAAATGCTGTGTGCTGGGTATTGGGGAAGTTGTCTGTTAAACACAAATGGAGTCCCAAAAGGCCTTCCACTCCTGGCTAGCTTTCTTCCAGGCAGCCACGATCTCCTCCTCCTGAAAGCTGTCCCTTCTCAGGCCTAGTGTGGGATTTCTTTCCCTTTGAGGCACTATTCCACTGAACCCTCTGTTTTTATCCTTTAAGGACCAGACAACAACAAGCTTGCCATATTTTTTTCAATTCCAAAGATTTATTGGGAGTTGCAAAGGGGCAACACAGGATATTATAAAAAATATGAACATGTGATGGTTATAGCAATCTAAACATTGGCCACTGGACAATGCTTTTACAGTTGTGGTCCTGACCTGTAGTTCCTAACTCCAGGCTGCACTTGAGGCAGAAATGTTCAGATGTCTGCGCCCAGAGTCTACTCCGCTGTTGTACTCACTGGGTCCCTCACCCTTCTGTATCTTCTCTGGATCTCTATTTTTTGAATATGCCAGCCCTGCTTACACATGTCTGCCAGACTCTCTTGCCTGCCAACTCTGTAACAATCTGCTCCATTATTCAAAAGAGCCACCAAAAATCAGACAACTGATGAGTGAAACAACAGAAAAGCTCCCTCACTGAGCAGAATGTATTACAAGTTGTTGGGGTTGAGTGAACAGATCGGAGACCTACAGTTCTACCTGCTGGTCCCTCCAGGGGTTGGCTGTTGACAACCCCAGCTGCACAACAGAATCACCTGGGGAGCTTTTAAAAGCAGTGGGCAAATGTCACTCTGGACCAATTTAATCAGAACCTCTAGGGTTGGTCCAGAAGTAACATTTTAAAAGCTCTTTTGTGACTCTAGTGCATAGCCAGGATTGAGAACAACATGTGACGATCTTTGTTCTTTTGGTGTACGTGAGCCTTGAAGGCTTGGCTATGATACAAAGCTACTAAGGGCTAGCTCACGCATGTGCATGTAGAGTGGCTCTACTGAGCCAGCTCCAGCAGTTTTCAAGATCAAGGGTGCTGCCTCAGTCTTCTGTCATTTTTCCTGAAATTAGACATTCCCACACAGCACCAGGTGAAATCTGCAGCACAGGAGTGGCCCTTTGTTTTTTTCTTGCAATTTCTGGGCTCCTTTGCCTGTATTCCAAACCCTAATCACGTAGCCCGAGCATCCTTTCCAAACTACCTTCTTCTAGATTCCTCCATATACATGCAAGTGCGAGTGGTGGGTTTACCCTCTGCCTAGCTCTGCTCCACCATTTTAGTCTGCAGACTTAAGGCTGACGCTTACCCACCAAAGTTAACTGGAAGCACCCTTCTCTCCTCTTCCTGTCTATGCTGAACCTGTCTTTAAGGCCCAGCTCAGAACTGCCTCTGATCATAGATACTGCTGTTCTCCAGGTCCTTCTCTAGGAAACGGTTTCAGCTCTTCAAAGCTGCCTCCTCTGAGTTTATTGTTCATGGCATGGACACTGCAAATAAATACTTTTCACTAGCATGTACACTCTAACATGCTACAAAAGATAGAAACCAAGATTTCTTGATTGTGTGCACACATGTAAAATAATGAAGATTCATGCTTGTTAGAGAATTCTGGGAGGTTAACAATGAAACCTGAAAGGGGGTGCATGCAATGAATTATTGGATCTTTTTAATAACCTTGTGAAATGAGGATCATGTTATTTTCACCATGTCACCAGACCCTAAATAAATACATACAAAAATACATACATGCATATATATACATAAATACATACGTACGTACATACATACATACATACATACATACATACATACATACATACATACATACATAAATGGGAATAGTTCATCCTTATCCTCAAGACAGAAAAAGTGGCCTAAGAAAACTAAGATTCAGAGTGAATTGTACAGATTTTTAATAATAAAGTCAGAGTCAGAATTCAGAGTCCACACGCCAGCTCAGGGTTCTAGAAACTCAGAATGCATTCTTAAACCTTAGCTTAAATCAAAATTGCCTGAAGGTCTTCTTCGACTAACAGATCAGGGACAAGGCCTGATAATTGCATTTCTAACAAGTTTCCAGGTGATACTGATGGCAATAATACAGGAGTCACACCTTTAAAAAACTTTATTCCAATATAAGCTGTTTTATAAAATAAAAATAATATAAAATGGCATTTTAGGACTATTCTAAGAGATATTAGAAAACTTATTCAAAGTTGTATGAGAATGATAAAAAATGATAAATGACTAATGATATTGTTTCAACAAATACTTGTCTATAAGAGTAATTTCTTATGAATTACAAATAAGACTCACATTTTTCATAAAAATTATTTTATTAAGATTTCACACAAAATGTAAGTATGTTCAAAGGGGTTGAAACAAATTCAGGCATGATGTACCCAAAATGGCAAAGAGAGAATAGAAGCCAGACCACCTGAGCTTTCACAGTCTTTCATGCAGGAGAAGGTTGGCAGCAAGAGCAGTGAATCCCCTCCATCAACCTGCCTGTCACTTAAGCAACAGGTCCTGCAAGTATTTCATTGTTATACCTTTAAACCATGTTAGCCAATGAGTGGGATTCGAAAACTTCCCAACAGAAAATTCCTGCTTGCAAGAAATATCTAGCTTCAGATACAAAATCTACAACTAGAAAAATGTGAAGAGCTGTCTTAAAATTTCATTTAAATTTAGTAGTAATGAACAATGTTATACAAAGAGGAAATTAGGTAAATCAATACCAACTTTGGGACTAGTAGACAGCACAGTGGCTATTGAACCTGACCTGGGTTCAATTCTTAGCACTGTTTAGTCCCCCAAGCATCACCCAGTGCAACCCTGATGCTCCCAGCTTGTACCTGGTGTGACTCTGGAGGCCCCAACACCACTGGATGATGTATCTCCAGTATCACAGGGTCCATGTGGGGCCTCTTTGTGTCCTAATCTTGTTGGCCCACAATTACTGGTTAATCCCTTGAGTCTCCAGAGCACTGCTTGAAAGAACCTACCTACACCCCAAAAACTAAAATCTTGTGAGTTTAAATCTTCATCACTCTAACCCAGAAACTCAGTACATGCCAGTTTCTACTATTAGTCATTGAATTAATATATGAATTAAGGGCACAGTTTAAGGAGTCCCATTTTTAACTAGGTCTTTTAAAATGAATAGTATTTCGATCATTCCAAAGGATCAGGCAAGATATTTGAGACAGAATACATGTTAAACATACATTGAAAGAAAAAAAATCTTCCCCAATCATGAGAGTGTGGTAAGGGAGGGAGAGTCTCTGCTCCCAGACAAAAGGTCTTTGGAGGGGAAGAGAATGGTGGTGGGAGGTAGGTTTGGAGTATTAGGTTTTACCTAGGATGTTGCATAGATCTCCAGAACAGTCAATGCTGACTCATGAGCTGAGGTTTGTGAGAGATGCTGAAATGGAGAGCAACTGCCCCACAGATACTACTCCACTCTCCAAGGAGAAAGCTGGAGAAAGTCTGCCTTCACAGCAGCTGGTACAATTAACCAATGGCACCCTCTGCCTTCGCCCTTTGCTCCAGCCCTCTCTCAACATGTGCAGGCCTAGGGCAGAGGTCCATATGGAGGCCCACATGTGCCATATGGCCAAATAGGCAGGAGTTATAAATCAAGATAACAAATGTCAAAAGCAATATGTTCCCTTCCCTTACATTTACAGAAACACCTTTGTATCAAATCAGAAACCCCATTTGAATTAAGAATTCTCAGCTTTCTCTACCAAAACGGACAGCCTGGTGGTGTGTTTCAACCTCTGGTCTCTAGCAGGCTTCTCTTCCCACCCTTGACTCTCTCCCACGTGTGAAGGGTCTCATGCACATGCAAGTGACTGTCTCAGATTCGTGTCCAAATTCTCCCACAGGCGCTGATAAATAACCACCAGTTGAACACCCCCCCAACTCTTAGGCTGAAAACAGTATTGGTGTGGTCTGTCCTAAGAAGGATGGACCAAGGGAAGACCCCCACTCCCTGGGAGTGGGCTTTAGTCAGGGGGTGAGGAATCCTATGGACCCAGGACAAAGCTGAGAAGATTCTCAACTTGGTCCCTTGAGCTGCTTGCGCATGTGGAAGGCACGGCTGAAGGAGGGTCGCTGTGGAAAACTAGCCTAGGGCCTTCTCTTTCCTGGGTCTAGAGGCAATTTCGCCCCATGCCACAGTGAGTCTGGATTTTGTATCTCAATCCCATTGCCAGTCTGTACGCTGCATCAACATCCCCATAGTTCCCTCCATGTTTGAAACCCACCCCCATGCTAAGGGAAGGGTCACTAAATCAAATGCCACCTGTACTCGCAGCTCTCCTTTGATGGAGAGCTCAGTCGATGGGGAGCCAAGTCAAACATGCATCCTGCAGGGGTTTCACCTGCAGGAATAGCAGCCCATCCTTCACAGACGCCCTCCACCCTGCCAGGCGCCCCAGGAGGGGCTGCAGACACACAGCCTATCGCTTCCTTTTTAATCTCCACGTTAGCACTTGTGCCCTCCTTCAAGTGCTCCGAGGTAATTTTAAAGAATACCTCATTTTGCTTTCATTTTGCTCTGGCCTGGCCTTGCCATAAATCAGGGCTGAGGCAGAACTTGAGAGGACTGGGCTAATCAAGACTTCAATCTCAAGAAATGTTTAAAAATAAATCAAAATAGTTGAAGGCTCCCAGATCCTCAATTTTCTTTGAAAGCCTAGTTTGTCTTGTTTTTCTTCCCTCCCTCTCCCCCCCACCCGCCTCTACAGGTTTTTTCTGATTGGCCATGCTGAGCAATGAATTTCAGCCTAGTGGCTCTAGGAACCGTTCTGAGTAGTTTTCGATGTTTTCTTTGAGGCACTGTACCAAGTGGTACAAGATGGGTGTGCAGGAGCTCTGAGACGGGGTGTAGAGGCTGTCATGGAAACTTGTTAAACATGGAGAGATTTGCATTTCTGGAATTAGTCCTAAAAGGGCCTAACATAGAAATGAAATAAGTCGGATCACAAGTTTGATCTGACTTGTTTAATTTCTCATTTATCGACACCTATCACTTATCACTTATCACTTATCTTCCCATTGTTCATCAATTAACTCGAGTGGGCACTAGTAACATCTCCATACATCTAGTGGTGTGCTAGTGTGGCCCAAGGGCATCTGCTCACTCCAGGAACATGAAGAGCCTCGAACCATTCATTCAGGTCATGGGAATTAGGGCTATAATTGTTACTGGTTTTTGGCATATCAAATACGACATGGGTAGCTTGCCAGTCTCTGCCATGCAGGTGGTACACTCTCAGTAGTAGGCTCTCATCTCGTGCATTTACTGATGAACTGCATGGGAAAGATTGGCTTTTCTCTTGCTTCTGATACCAAGTAACATTTCAGAGCCATCATCTCAGTAACATTCATCTGGACTCTTTGGCTGACTTTTGAAGGTATCAGTCATCATCCTGTATGCTCACCGGGAGCTGCTCCTCAGATGGTCCAGATGCAAGTTTCAACATCACCATGAGCATGTCTTAATCTTAGGACAATTGTCTTTACACTATCAAGGCCTTCACACACCAGAGAAAATTCCACTTGATAAACAGCATGTAAGGAGGGCAGGATTCATGTGCAGTAATATCTCAGGAAAGGGAATAATTTCTTCTAGACACAGCAGTCCTGTTAGGTTATGGTACCTCCCTTACTGCTGCACTGACACCTATGCAACACAGTATTCTCACTCACATGCTATAAAACCAATTATCATTTACAAATCTTGCTCATGGTTTGGGGGTTGATAGGCACTTCTCTCTTGGGGGTCTCCTATGAGATTGCTCAAAGAGGATGGTGCAGGGGGTCTCCTTGCAATCTTCCTTATCTCTGGAACCCACTGAGATGATTGAAGCCTCTGGGCTCCTCAGAGTCTGCTTCCTCACTATGTCATCTCCCCAGATTTCCCTCCATCGTGGTCACTTCAGGGGCTATGATGTTTTAAAATGAATTTCATTATGATTCAGTGACGATGACTCCAGTGGACCAGGAGAGAGTTGCCATTGAAAAGAACCTATTAGACTCACAGGTCTCCAGAAGAGAGGACCAGTCCATCATGGGGGGCAGGAGTGGGGGAGCACAAGAAGAAGCACCAGTATTTGTCAGAGGTGAAGAAAGGGTGGGATAATAGGGTGGGATAATAATAATAGGGGCAAGAGCCCCTATTATACAGGCTCAAAAATGACATTGTGTCATTCAAGAACATTTCATTATAACTTTGATGAGAAACATCTGCTGGATTTTTTCTCATTTTTATAATGAAATGATCTTGTCAAGGACCAGCGAAACATTATATGCTATTTTTGCCTAAAATAACACATTCCAAGAACCTATACAAGATATTAAATCTGTATTTCTGTGGGAAGCACATCGGGTGACGGGGGTAGGCAATCTTGGATTGTCTATGAGAACCATTTCTGCAGGCCCTGGGGCAGAGAAACCATCCTTAGTTGTTTTCTATGTTTGCTACCTATCTACGGGATTATGAGATCAGGTGGACAGATAAAGTTCCCAATGCAAAAAGCCAGTAAAAGAAACTACTAAGAGTTGCTTTTGGAAGACATAGTCTCTGTGTTGGTTGACTTGCCTGGGAAATAGTGATCCTAGTAAAATCACTAAGCCTGGACTGCAGGAGGGCAGCCTCTCTAGAGTCAGCAGGCCCCAGATGCCAAAGCATCAAAATAGAGAAAATGAACAGGAATATAATATACACGGTGCTCAAGACTCCAACGCTGCAGCAACTCGGAGAGCAGCTCCAGTGCCTTTTATGAGTCAGCTTCGGTAGCTGTTCCGCGTCACTGGTAACTTTCTAATACAAGAACAGGCCCATAGAGACAGTTTAATGGGGCATAAACTTAGGTTTTTATGTGGGATGCCTAGGTTCAGTCTCTGACCCCACCTGATCCCCCAAACACTGATGTTGTGTACCCACAAACATAGAGCTGAGGTAGCCTCTGAGCCCTACAGGGTGAAATCTGCTCCTCAACAAAAAAAGAAGCACACAAGTCACTTAAGGTAAGCCCATAATCAAGAAAAGGGGGGTTAGGATATGCTTTTTTTGGCAAGATGATAAAAAATGTGTGCACATGTTTTAATACCAGCACACTTTCCATAATAGGTTACCCATAATCTGTGATTAATGATTAATGGATTCTCTCCATCCTTTACATTAAAGTTTTATACCCAAAATCTGTACCATCCAATTTCTTGTTAGCCCCCCTATATTCCCCCACCACCAAAATGTGGTGGAGTTAGAACTCATTTTTAGTATCCTTGTGAGTGGTACAGTCAGTGGGGAGGATTGTGATCTCAGTGCTGTGAGCTTCAGTAACCCATCCACAGTGATGTCTGTCATTGTGTCAGACACCCCAGGAGCCAGGCAGCACCATAAATGAGGAAAACAAGCTCTTCCTCAGGAATGTTTATGATGGTAGAAAAGGAAAATCGTAGAAAGCTTAATATAAGACCCATGGCTTAGAACATTGATGAATTAGTCTTTGAGGGGAGAATCAGAACAGGCTTCATGGAGAATGTACTTTAGAGAACCCCTTTGGCATTATCTCAGCTTGTAGTCACACATGGATAACGTACTCTCTTTCAAGGACTGGAAGTCTCTTTAGCTTTGTGTGTCAACCATCACATCACACACACACACACACACACACACATTTGACCCCTGACATTGATCCCTGACACCCCATGCCCCTGTCTACAGAGTATAGTTCCAGTAGCTCTAAGCCAAGCCAGGAGTTGTCCCTAATTCAAAAAAAAGAAAAAAGTTTGCATTTGCATTTCACAGTGTGATAATTTCCAATATTTCAAGTTACCAACCTGACAATACTGAAAAACAGAGGCAGAAGGACGGACACACGGTTGGCTCTTAGGAACTGGTGTGAGCCAGCACACCATTAGACGCAAGCACCAGCACACTATTGGACATACCTCACATATGTCATTTAGGAGTCTCATTCAAACTGTTATAAGAAACAGCCAAAAAGAATCTCGGTAACATTGTAGCTCAATATACCCAAAATACTACTCAATGTCCAGCCCTTATAAAAGATTATTACTACATCTTACATTCTTGCTTTCACCATCAGATTTGGAGACACAACTTCACTGTCTTTTATGAAGCCCACTTATGGTTTCCAGTCCAGGACCCCAAATCAAGAGTCACAGACTCCCACAGGGACTTAGGAGCAGGCTCATCCACCATTTTTAGGGTTTTATCAATGATGGTGAAAATGGTGTTACCTTTTATACAACCTGGGCAGAAACTATGCCTGGATTCATGTAAGAAATCAGATGTGTTCACCTTCCAAGACCTCAGGCCCACTTTCATCTGAATGCCAAGAGGATCCTGAGCACTTCGCTCACTGCTATGCATTCCTTCTGCATCAGTATGTGGAGTCTGGAGGCAGCTGGTGAATACTGGGATCTTCTCTTCCCTCTGCTCCACCTGTCAGTTTAGCCACAGCAATTGATCTCTGTCTTGTGTGTGGGAGATCAGAGAATAGGACTCAACTTGCTCAGCAGAAGACTGTGAACAGGAAATGCTCAGGAATGTACCTGTTGACTAGACCAGGAAAAAGCCTCATCCCAGGAGCCTTGGGGAGGAGACTGAAGGCCTTTATTTCTGAGAAGCGCCTTCAGTCTCTTAGAAGTGGTAGCTGGGGTACCGGAAGTCTTGGGGACCAGCTGTCACTCTGCACAATTTTCAGGAAAGTCCTTAATGGTGGCCGTGTTTGGTTTATGCTTCTGTGATCTGGCATGGAGAATCCAACAGCACATTTCTGAATGAGGAAACAAGAAAATGATGCTGATGAACATGCTCTGGAAATCCTGTTCAGTGTCGGAACAGTGAAATGAAGCATAGCAGAGTCTAGGGAGAGGTGCACAGATTGGACCTGGAAAATCTGGGTTCTGGACTTGATTCTGAAAATGGCTCTGCACAAGTCTTTGGGAAACTCTGGGATTTTCCTAACTACTGGAATAAAAGACTCAGTCTTGGCAAGCAGTGTGATCATATTCATCTCTGCTAATACCTTTCCATAGTTTCCTAGCACCCTGAGTAAAAGACACAAACACACACACACACACACACACACACACACACCTTTCTCAGAACAGCTTCTCCTTCTACCCCTGGATCCATTCTTCAGTGACCCTAATTCCTCTTGTGGTTCCCTCATGTATCATTCAGGTAAATTCTCAGTAAGATTCCACCTGATTGTCCCATAGTCAGTCCCTTCCATATTTATTCCACTTATAGCAGGTATCACCTCCTACTTCAATATATGTTAGCTTTTGATGTGTATCTCCCCTTTCTACAATACATTTCCTCAAGAAAGGGAATTTATGTCTGTTTTTCTTAACCTGATATATTCCAGTGCCTTAAAGAGCACATAGTTGGTACCCAACAAATATTGGTGGAATGAATGAATGAATGAATGAATGAATGAATGGGACCATTTCAGCTCTAACTTTCAAAGATCAGTTTCCTATCAATAAATACAAATGCTCGATACAAAAATGTTAAAAAGCCATATGACTCTAAGTTGAGAAATACTGGCCTAGGTTATACATTAAATGGAGGTCAGGACATTAGGTTGTTCTTTTTGGGGGTAGTGGGGATGGAGCCCTCCCAAGCAATGGCCAGGGTGTCTAAGCACTAAGGACCCCCATCTGTGATTCTCAGCGAACAGAATTCGCAGTTCAGAGCATGAGATGTCTCTCAGGCCCTGTGGTGCCAGGGACAGCTGGGGTACCTTGCCCATGCTGGATACCTCCAGGGCTCAGCCAGCAATGTATGAGGGACCATGAGGTGCCAGTAATCAAAACTGAGTTTGGCAAATGCTAGATCAGAGCCCTAACTGTTGTAATATCTCCTGTCTTCAGGTTGCTCTTTTTGTTTTGTTTTGTTTTTATTTTTTTTAGGTTGCTCTTTTTTGTAAGAAAGAGTTGGCATAAATCAAAAAATGCTTTTAAATATAATAATTTTGATATATGATATGTGAATGATGATATGACATGTTACGATACGGATATGTCCATGAAAATGACAATCGTTTCAGTGGGTTTGAAAATTCTTCTAACTGATTCCGAGTACAAAACAAGGACCAGCAAAAGGCAGGAAGGAGGAATATGGACATGGGCTCAGGGAACCATAGAGCTTCTCAGAATTAAGGCTTCTGAAAATAGAGGGAACTAGCTGGAGAAATGGTGGCTTCTCAATTCCTACAAAGATCTAGGCTCATGGTACAAGTTAGTCAGACAGGGCCAATCTAGAGAGGACCCCACCTCTTTCAAGCATTTGCGCTAGATCACCCCAAAGCTCCATTTGAGCCTGAATTCAGCCAGTCTGTGCCTGAAAACTTGACATTGGGTTACCCCACCACCACCACCTCAAGAGGGAACCAGAATTTTTCTTCCACATACCTGGCTTAAGGCATAGCCCCAGTGAAGTCACTGGGAAGGTTGGCATCTAAATATCCATCTGCTAAGGAAGAATGTCCTAGAAGAATGGCCTCAAATTACAATGCTTCCACAGGACTATAGAAAGATGTCCAATACTCAGAGCATAGAGGTGGTGCTCAGTTGCGAGGAAGTAATCCAGAAACTGTTCTGGGTGATCTCAAGGGACAAATTGGATAGCCACAGTCCTCAATGCGGAGGCCAACTTCATGACCTCTGTGACTTTCATTTCAGCCCTAATTCTAGGATAAAGCCACAAGAGGGCATGGGGGACTAGGGGGCCTTATTTCTGCCATTCATGCCAATGATTGAACACATTTTCTAAACCCTATAAACCCCAAACCATAACTCTTTTATAGCAGAGGGAAAAACAGGACAGTCATGCATGGTTTGGAGTATGGGAATTGTGGAGAGAGGTTATAGAGAGAGGGAATTTGTTTGGACTGTGGTTGTTTTTGGGGGTTTGGGATGACTGAGGGTAGCAAAGGATGTTCCACGTGAAGTTTGATGACTGAACACAAGCAGAGCAATGGAGGAAAAATAATGGGTGAAAAAATCCAACCTGCAGTTTTTTTCTGATCTACAGAAGGGAAACCCAAACTCAGCTCATTACGGCGCATATTTATGGCAGATCATAACATTAATTTACAACTCGGCAGCCGTGGCCAGGACTGGCGAGCTTGTCCCATGTGCTTCCAATTAAGCATGTTTGAAGTTGCCCTAGATATTTATTTGTAGGGGATTTACTGCACAGAACGATTAAAGTTTGTTCTTGTTAGGAGTTTGGGGCTACTTTAGGGGGCAGAGGAGATGGAAAGAGAGGGTTAGTTGGAGAGAAATGGGGGGCTGCCAGGGCCAGCTGAATGGATATATGTACGGGTCTTAAAGGGGCGCATAAATGCACACACACACACACACACACACAAGGGCCCTTTGTTTGCGACGTGCTGAGGCCCCTGTCTCTGCCTGTGATTTTGTTTATAGGAAATCCTTTCTAATGCACGTTTAGTGTTTCCATATGGAATTCTCAGAGGACATTTCCCCCTGAGCTGCCCAGCACCCGCCCCTTTTTTTATTTGGATAAGGCAAGAGAAAGGGGACTGTACATTCCAAAGATTCATAGTCATTCCGGATCAAATTCAATGGATTTGGCAAAAAGTTGAAAAAACCCAGATGCGGGGCTTCAGCCTCCTGCTGAGCCGCCTCCAGCTGCGAGTGTCTGGTGCAGGCACTTTGTAAAATCATGAAAACCCCATTAAATTCATGAAATATGATATACTGTCGGCTCAGACTAACTTTCCATTGAACTGTCCGGGAAGAGAGAGACTTGGGCTAACTCGCTGAAGAGAAGGGGGAAGTGGCCAGTGGGGGGGCGGGGGGGACAGGCAATGGGGAGTTGGCAGTTCTGCAGACCAAAGCACTGGGAATTGCTAAGCCATTGCCTTCTGACACCAGCAGTGCCAGTCTTGCCCAAGGTCTGACTCCTTAAAAAATAAAGAGGTGGCACCTTGGTACTTCTTGCACTGGAGATGATAAGGATTATCATCTGGGATGATTTGGAGGCTAATCCCCAGAAGGTGTTTCTGGTCCTGCCCCTTTGCTTCCTAGTGGAGGGACCGGGGGGGGGGAAGAGAGAGAGAGAGAGAGAGAGAGAGAGAGAGAGAGAGAGAGAAGAATCAGACAAGTTCCACCAAAGCAAACACCCAGGGATTCTGAATTCCAAGTTAGCTCTTTCTTCGAAAGCGCACCTTTGCCCAATATAAAGGTGGACAGACTTGCTCCCCTGATGCCTGGGTCTCCCTCCCTCAGACCACAGCTAACAGCATTGCTTTGGGGAAGGACTCATGGCCCAGCCTCCCTGGGCTAGGAACACGCCCATCCTAAAAGAAGCTGGATGCTCTTAGTTCATTTCCTATGGGATTATAATTCACATCATAATTGTTTTCAAACAGATCAGGTAAAGACCCCCACCCAGGGGTGAATCACTTTTGTTTTCTGGAAACCAGTCCCACATCCTGTAAGGAGCTTGTCTGTGTAAGCAGAGACTGCATTGTAGGAAGCCACGTGGGGTCCTCCTTTCCCATCCATCTTGACACCCATGGAATTTGGAAGCCCCCTAGAGGGAAAGAGTACCTAGGACATCATAACCCAGCCATCCATAACACAGTGGTCCTGAGATGAGAATAGGACTCTCGGCAGGCAGCAGCGTCCCAACAGCCAGGGCCAACTTAACACCTGGAAATTGAGGAGAATGAAAACCTGACTCGAGCTTATTAAGTTCTGTGGCACAAGTCAATCCATTGTATCCTAATGATGGCTTTGTAATAGAACTATCTGATGATCCCCATTTCACAGATGAGAAAACTAAGCCTACTGCCCAGTCCTTCTAAGTGACTAAGATCTCAAAAAGGGTACAAGTGACTGGGCCTGTACTTGAGCCTCAGTATCAGACTCCAGATTCTAAGCTCTCAAACTGCTCACCGTCACAGCCGAACACACAGAGCTAACTGTCTATGTTAGACACTGCGAGCTTAACCGTCCACTTCCCTCCTCCTGAAGGTGAACTCTGATTCGGGCATTTTACACCCCTCCTTCCCCTCTGTATCAGCACACTTAAGTATGGTGGCTGCAACCCAAAGCCCGCCTGCCAGAGCTGCTCAGACTGTGACGAGCCTGTCCATTACAGGTTATTCACAAGCAGATCCTCATGGCTCAGGCCTGGGGATAAGCCTGATCAACCCAGGGGTCAGCTACTGTGTGAAAGAACAAACTTTGAGAAAAAAAATAAAAATTTCCCTTATTGGTTTTCTCTACCAAAGGGAACATTAGGATGGCCTAGAGTTCTGGATGCTCTGAGTGTTTGAGGCAAAGACACAGTCCAAAAGGCTAGTAACCTCCCATCTATGGCCCCAGCCAACTCCTGACCCCATCAATAAAGCCAGCGAGACCCCAACTTTAAGTCTCAACACTTGAAGACCTGAGGCTAGAGATTAATGGGCCCAGAGAGGCCTCTGTAGTGGCTAGTCACAGCCAGATGCCACCAGAACAGAAGAGAAACCCTAGGGTCAGGAGCAGCCCACACCAGTGCCTCTCCTCCATCCTGGTGGGGCTCTGCTCATGGCCCAGGTTAGTGTCGCCACCTTCATGCTCGCAGTTGGGATAGACAGTGTATAACCTTTGTGGTTCCATTTTGTCCGCTGTAGAAAATGAGCGAATTACCCACAATGATTTTTCATTCACTTCCTGCCTTCCCACCGCAATGCACAAGCCTATAAATGCCTATACAGTAAATAAAAATTCAGCTGACTGTCTGCAAGTCTAAATATTCCGGTGTCCTTGCTGCCAAAGCCGCCCATCAGGATATCAGCAGGCTCCAGTTCCATCCCAGCTGGAGGCTGAGCACCAGCAACACCGCCCTCATGTGAACCCCAGGTTCTGTCCCGAGCAGGAACAGGAGGCTCATTACACACTCCCCAGGTCACCAAGCATGTGTCCGCAGGGAGACCTGAGCACAGAAGGCAGGAGCTTGGACCCAGGGCTGGGTTCACAGCTACAACTCAGTGCATTGTGAATTGTTGTGGCTCTGAAAGTCTCACCCAGCCAAGAGAAACAGGCCAGGCGAGCAGGGAGGGGGAGCACATGGTCCCGGACGTCTTCAGTCTGGCTCTCACTGGCAAGGGAGACTTAGGCCTGTGGGAAACAGGGAAGCAGTTGGGGGAGAGGCCTGCCACTCCCTAAGCATTTTAATGTCACGGATTCTGTCATTCCTTGTACTGGCTAGGTTCAGTACTGGTGGGCAAGAAGAGGAAGACCTTCCTCTGAGAGATTGTGGCAAATAAATCACTGTCTCATTCTCCAACTTGACCATCTAAAGGAGCCCTTGGAATTTGCTTTGTCCACTAAAGATTCAGGGAACTTGAGGAGTTTGATATCTGTCCCATCACAGATATGGCTGTACCATCACAGATCTGGACCATCACAGATCTTGGTCCCTGACTAATCTCTTCCATACAAATATATCACTTCACTTGATCACTTAAATCCCGTTATTCATCGATTTGCTCGAGCAAGGCGCCAGTAACATTTCCATTGGACCCTATCACGTGTCAATGTAGCCCAATGGCATCTGGTTGATTCAGGAATAACAAGAGCCTCCAACCGTTCCTTCAGGGTCTTGACAAGGAAGTCTGACCATCTTGTAGGTGGGCGGCCACATGATCTTTTGACATCCCATGAGATCCAGTCGGTAACAGCTCTAGTCCAGCGGTTGTCTCCAAATCGCATTACATGTCCAGCCCATCTGATTTTCGATGCCTTGGCAAACGAGACAGCATCCCTGATTCTGGAATAGCAAGGGAGGTCAGAACTCCGGATTCCTTCTCTCACTTGAGTGAGGTGTGATATTCCAAGCATAGCTCTTTAGATTCCTCTCTGATAGCATTCTCATCCTGCTTTCGTAGGGGCCCAGGTCTCTGAGGCGTGTGTTAATGCAGGAAGAATGGTGGAGTCAAAGAGATGTGCCCGGAGCCGGAGGGTCTTTGTCCTTTTAGCTATTTCTTCGATGCCTTTGAAGGCAATCCATGCCGCTCTCTTCCTCCTGTGCAGCTCAGGTTTTAGGTCGTTCATCATGTTGACTTCTCGACCTAGGAACACATTACTGCTGCATTCAGAGATGTTTGTTCCATTGAGAGTGAATGGGGCCTCTGGAACTAGTTCATTTTTCATAAACATGGTTTTCTTTAGATTCAGCTGTAGACCTATCTTTCCACATTCTCGGTCAAAGTCAGCCAGCATTTGTGCCGCTTGGCTAATGTTTGGTGTTATTAGAATGATGTCATCAGCAAAGCAGAGGTGGGGGGTGGTGTAGTTGCCGACCATCTATCTTCACTCCCATTCTTTTCCATTTTAATTGTCGCATGATGTTCTTGAGGGTGGTGCTGAAGAGTTTTGGTGAAATGGTATCACCCTGTTGAACGCCTCTTTTTGACATCAATAATCACTTCTTTGTAGAATGGTGAGATCCTGGTGGTGAATCCATAATACAGCTCACGAAGAATCTTGATGTATTGGGTTTGAATGCCCTGTTAGGCTAGGGCTTCGATGACTGCTTCAGTCTCCACAGAATCAAAGGTTTTCTGTAAATCAATGAACGTGAGACAGAGTGGCATCTTGTACTCTCTACAAACCTCAATGAGCTTAGTTACTGTGTGGATATAGTCGATTGTGCTGAATCCTTTCCGGAAGCCTGCTTGCCTGCATGGTTGTCCTTCATCTAGTGTTCTGCTAATCCTGTTCAGGATGACTCGTGTAAACAGCTTGTAGATGACGGACAATGGGCAGATGGGGCGATAGTTGCCGATGTCGTGAATGTCTCCCTTCTTGAACAGTAGAACTGTCCTGCTGGTTTTCCATTGGGAGGGCACCTTGCATTCGGACAAGTAGCGTGTGAAGAGCAGAGCTAGTGTATTGATGAGTACCAAAGGCAGATTCTTCAGGTGTTCTGGTCTGACTTTTGTCTGGGCCTGGTACTGTTCCCTTCTTTACCAACGAGATGGCATGTTGAATTTCAGAAGGGAGAACGTTGGGAATGACATATCCATCCTGTGGAATTTGGTATGTGGGCAGGTGGATGTGGCTATCAAAGATATTTGAGTAGAAGTCCTGGATAATCTTCTCCATTGCCTTTCTGGAAGATGTGATAGATCCATCAGGGCGTCGGAGGGCAGTCATCTTGGTCTTATAGTTGGCGAGGACAGGCAGGTGGTGCGGAATGCTTTTCCCGGCTTCTGCTGCATCTTCCAGTATTTCAGCTCTTCTGTCTTTGAGGTCTTCTTTTATCGCTTCTCTGCACCGTTTAGCAAGCTTGGACATTAGCATTTGGTCTCCTGAGGCTTGCACCTTGCCACGTTGGCGAATGAGCTCAAAAGTTTCTGAAGACAGGTGTCCTTTTGTGTCTTTCTCTCGGCATTCTTCGCACAATCATGGAGGTGCTGAATCAGTCGGTTGTATTCTTCATCGATGTCGTCAATGATGGTATCTTCTCATGTTGCTGCAATGGTGCCAGAGTTCCCAGTTGGTGGTTCTGGGAGTTCTCCTTAAACTTTGCAGCCTTTTCTCCCTGTTGGGAAGTAGAATTTTTGCACGAAGGAGATGGTAGGTACTCTCTCTCTCTCTCTCTCTCTCTCCCTATATATATATATATATATATATATATACAAATATATATACAAATATATACAAATATATATATTTATATATATAGAGAGAGAGTACCTACTGTTCAGAGAGACTGATAACTGAGCCTGCTGTCTTCTGTGTTTAAATTCTGGAACTTTAGAAAACCAGCTAGGCATTCTCCAGCCCTATTCTCACTTCCAAGAGAGATTCCCACACAAGGACTGTGGGTTCATCACTACCCTGACTGAGTCTCATCCATGGTCTCACTGGTCGGAATAAGCAGCACCCAGGTCTCATCTAACATCATTATTCCACACCCCCCCACTGCACACACATGTGCACACAGATATATACACACATATGTACATATATATAACTTCTTCCCACTTCTGTGACACATTGCCTCCTCCAGAAATGGATGGGTTTTTTCTCCAAAACACATCACTTGGCTCTTTTCAAATCCTTCCCAGACTGCTAAGACTTCTGCAAAAACTCTCTGAATTAATTGTCCCAAAATTCTATCACCTCACTTATTCAAGACTTCTCAACAATTTAACCAGGTAGGGCAGACATGTAATTCCCTTGCATTGTGATTATCATAGTATCTTTGCCTCCTCTAATGTGTTTGCTTATCTTTTATAGTACCAGTCATAATGTTATGCAGAAAACAGGAACTCATTGAAAGTGAGCTTTAAAAATGACTGTATAATATCTGAGAAGAATTAATGATGATTAACTATTATTTAGTATTTAGCATTGTGACCAGAACTGTAATAATTGTGGCCTGCACTTTTATATTTTATTCATCAATATCTCTGGAAGTTAGATATTAGAAATGTTTTAGACTGGCATGAAAAGTTATAGAATAAGCCATTCTGATTTCAAACCATACAATTTTTGTCATTACACTAAAGCTATCTTCCCACTTAGCCATCAACTAAACTGAAGCACTCTAGCATTGAGTGAATTACCTAGAGTCACTGGATTGGGTCTAAGAATAATGTACTTTCTACTGAACCTCACTTTCTCTTTCTTCATTTGAACCACAGTGAGATATTCAGATACAAAGCTGTTCTTGATTGGGTTTTAGTCATACAATGTTCCAACACCCGTCCTTCACCAGTAGACATTTCCCACCACCAATGTGCCCAGCTTCCCTCCTGCCACAACACAAACCCTTTAAGTTTTGCTATTGAGTCATCTCTTCCATGTGAGAACATGCGGTATATTGAAAATAGCAAATATTTAAGACCAGAGTGAAACTTGTCTTCCCCTCCTATAAAAGGAAGACAGGATTGTTTTAGAGCTTACAACCAAGAAAGACTGTAACAGGGTATCCTGGTTCACAATTCGGTTAAGCAGCAGCCTCCAGCCTCTTCTTTCATGCCCAGCCTCCCTCCCACGCATGCTCTGCAGGCTTGCAGGAAGCATCCCTACTGGATTCCTCTGCCTTGGTTGCCGGCCACCAGTCAGAATGAGCCAGCTGCCCCCAGCATATTTATTCGGAAAGATTGTGCACCCTACAATCATGAAGATTGCAGAAACGTGCTTGCAGGCTTGTGTCTGTTCCTGGGTGGTGCAGGGTTCATCCAAGAAAAGGTCACGGGCATTCAGGAAGCATCTGCTCCATAACGGCCCCCTCCCTCTGTGCACAAGGAGTCCCCCCACCCCCAGCACTCCTTTAAACTCTACCTACAGACCCCAGTTGCACTCTCCTGCTTTGCCGTGGTAGCATGAAGCTAAATTAATTAATGTGGGTAAACCGTGTGGAAATGTTTGGCTTGCCAAGTGCTTGAGATAAGTTTGAAATACTATTGGAAGCAGTGGAAATTGGCACAGCTCTCTGGAACAGAATTGATCTTGCCCCTAGGACTCCTGAGACAGATTTTGGTTAATGGAGACATGTGCAAATAGAGCAGGATCTCCGCTAAAAACACTGTGGCTATATTTCAAATCCTTATTGGGGACCAGGGAGATATTAGCCTAAAAAAATAAGATGCCCAAAGGGGCATCTACCAGTGATGTGTTCCATCTCAAGAGTAAAAGGATTTGAAGAGTAGAAAGGGGGTAGCTTATAAAGGGGGTGCACAGGGCTTTCTGAGACGCAAGAGCCAGTGCAACCATTAGAGGGATATGTTTGTGCTCAGACACAAGAGGGGGCTGGGAATGTGTTTCTCCATGCCAGACTCAATCTTTGTGGCCTGCTCCACAAATAAGGGAGGGAGAGGGGGAAGTAATTCAATAGGAGACAAATGGCTGCTATGAAGCTATAGCCTGCCTCGCCAGTGGCCATATGGCGTTCATGGCTATTGGTAGGAGTTGGTGGTCAGCCAGAAAGACAGAAAATATATAGCTATAGCTGTGGCTGTAGCTGTAGGTGTAGCCAGAGATGTGGCTGTAGCCAGAGGTATGGCTGTAGCCAGAGGTGTGGCTGTAGCTGTGGGTATTGTAGAGACAGAGATGAGAGAGAGATTTGTTGAAAGACCTGATCCCTGAGTCTGTAGGAGCTTTCTCAGCAAAGCCAAATCCCTAGAGAACTCTCAGGCACAGGCTGAACCTACTAGCCCTACTAGTTCCTTTCTTCAAGAAAGTTTCAGTTATGGGCCGGAGTGATAGCCCAGCGGGTAGGGAGTTTGCCTTGCACGCGGCCGACCTGTGCTGGCCTGGGTTCGATCCCGGCATCCCATATGGTCCCCTGAGCACTGCCAGGAGTAATTCCTGAGTGCAGAGTCAGGAGAAACCCCTGAGCATAGCCAGGTGTGACCCAAAAAGCAAAAAAAAAGTTTCAGTTCTGCTTTTAAGACAGTTGAGCTGATGGAGTCAGGCATGCCTGGGGTAATTTCTCACTGAAAGTCCACTGATGATCATGACCCTTTATCACATCTACACAGTACCTGTACTCCCGATTAGAGTTCGATGAGTCAACTGGGGGAGCGTCGCCTCCAGAAGTAGATTCGTTAAACCGCCCGCAGGGTGGCACTACCCTTCTGGTTGCCCAGTCCTCACTGCTCCTGCCAAACCCACCTGCCCCCTCCTAGACATCTCACCATCTAGTGGCCTCTCAAGAGCCCCAGGACCCCAGGAATAGTCCTAGACCTGTCTGTTGATCCTTCCCAGCTAAACCTCACACAGCTCCCCGAGTAAGTTGCCTGCATGTCTTCACATTGTTACTCCTCAAGAGAATTCTGGCAATAGCCTTAGCTGTTCTCCCCTCCCCTGCATCCACTTAGCCAAGAAAGTGCATTTCTCAGCTGGGCAGCTGGCCAGGCCTTTCTGTGCTGAACCCCTCAGAGGCTCCCCACAGCTCCCCAGTGAACCGCACCCTCTTCTGGATGGTGTCCTGCCTTCCCACCTGGCTGCCTCGCCCACTTGGCTGTACTTTTTAAGCTTCCTGGGATTGGGTGCATGGCTCAGTCCTCAACACCAAAGGCTGCCACTCCCCCTGACTTCAGCCTGCATTTGTGTCCTGCTCTTACTTCCTGTCAAAGACTACTTCAGAGCATGTGATTCCCAGGAGTGGGAAGGCCCCTCTCCTGGGCTCCCTCTGCAGCCCTACTTCCTTCCCTGCGTCTGAACTTCACACTAGACCTAAGGACTTACCTACAGTCTGCTCCTCCACACATGAATGAGCACCACCCGTTCCCCACACCCTCCCTACAGCCATCAGCTCACTCTGTTCTGACGTGTTAGCTGAGCCAAGTGTGGAATCTTACCACCATCCTGGCACCTTCCTTTCAGCAGTGGTCTTCATAGCCCTCCTCTTTCCAGGGTGAGTGGAGGTTTCTCTTCTTCCCCCAATTCCTTCCTTATCCACAGGTGTCAGGATCATTTGTGTGGAGACAAATAGTGACCTGAGACAGGAGAACCTACTTTGGGAACCAACAAAGAACTAGAGGACAGAGGGACCCCAGTTGCCATCGCAAAAACATGGAAGGGAAGTAGTTAGGCAGGAAACCCAATGAGACTAGAGAAATCAAAGAAACTTTAGGACTCCAATCTGAGATGAACATAGAAAATATACCCATTCCAGAAGGTATTGAGACTTTTTAAAGCATGAATTCAAATTCTTTAATCCAGTCAGTCAACAAGAGATTTTTGGAATATGAAAGGTTAAAGTCCAAAGAGAACCACACTGAGACCAGGTGCTGATAGGAAAGTGGTCCTTCCCTGGCCGGGAGGGTGATGGTGAGTGATGATGAGGAAAACATAGTGGTAGGCAGGGATGGAAAGGTAGGGTGGGGTGCAATAGAGGGGAAGTGGATAGAGAACGTCTTTCAAAGGAGGAAACATGACAATGGGGTGGCAAGCAGTATTCTAAGTGAATCATAGTCCAAGTGACATATATAAAGGTCCTGGGACTGGAGGGACTCTGATGGACTCAAGATAGAGGAGTAGGGGCGGAGCAATAGCCCAGCGGGTAAGGCGTTTGCCTTGCATGCAGCCGGCCTGTGCCGGCTTGGGTTCGATCCCTGGCATCCCCATATGGTTCCCGAGCACCGCCAGGAGTAATTCCTGAGTACAGAGCCAGGAGTAACCCTGAGTAGATATCAGAGGAGTGGCTTATGTCTGAGTGAGATTGGTGGGGGTGGGAATCACGAGAAGAGGGTATCTGTGCTACCTGCCTAAAATGCTATTCAGCATTCGGCTGCTCAGCTGGTCTGGGAATGAGCAAAGGAGGAAGCAGAGACATGGCTCCTGAGTTGGTGGCCATTCACCTACTCCAGAAGAAAGATGTTGGCACCTTAGGGCTTGGCCACCCAGCTGTGGTGGTGATGGGAAAGTTTGATTCTAAGTGCAATTTGGAGATGATGCTTTGAGGTATAGGATGTGACAGAAAGAGGAGTTTGAGCCAACTGGGTATGTGTGCCTCAGCCAACTTGTTTTACCAGAGTAAAACAAGTTAAATGGCACCTCCAACCTCCACCCAGTGGGGTTCAGTTGCAGAGAATGAGACAGACAAATAAGGAGACAAATACACAAGGACTATCCAAGCTTTCAGGTTATCCGGGCAGGCCTAAATGAGCTTACAGGCTGCCTATTTATTCAATATTGCTCCCTCATCTTGGCTCCCAACACATGAGCCATTGTTTAAGTTGATGAAGACATTAAGGACAGTTAATAAGTACAATTCAATAATAAGTATGACTCATGGAGAGCAGAGGCTGGGGTATTTCACATAGCCAATCAGCAGGCACCCTTAAAGTTGAAAGCAAAGTCGAGGCAATTTCTTATTCTATTTTTTGTCTACATTGCTCTCAACATCTAAAAGCCCCTAAACTGTTTTATTCCATTCTTTTCCATGTGTTTTCTCACACCCCACCCCAGGGAAGCCTCTTCCCATCCATTCAGCTATTCGACTTGTTTCCTCTTCTGGTTCCCCTTCTCTCACCAAATCACGTGCTGGCATGTGCAGCCACGATTTCCAAAGGGCAGCCATAAAACCAAAATGAGTACAGAGATACCAACACAAAAATGACAGTGGGAATGCCATAAACATTCAAATAAATATATAAATATAAGCAGGTCTATAAACCAACCCCTGGAGGGATCTTAAAAAGCCCTAATATAGCATTTATGTCTCTGATTGTATGGCAGAACTTTCCAAGGAAATTCATTTAATTCTATTGCTCACAACCCTAACCCCCATCCTGGAACTAGCAGTAATAACCTGCACAATCGCTTCCTCCCTCAGGGTGAACAGTTCATGGCAGACTTGTTTCTGAGTTCATCATTGTGTAGAAATGTATTGATGCATGATGGCACCTACTGGTACAGGTCACTCTCTGTGCTCTGACCCCATTAGGGTCAGAGTGATAGTTGCCCAGCCTTGCCTGCTACCTTCACACCAATCCACCCCCAAACCTGCTGTCAAGGACTTAACTCCAGTAACCTGTTTCCACTTAAAGAGACATACCAAGGATTAGGAAGAGGACATAGTTCTTTGACTGAGGAGCACCACCCAGGAAACATAGCTGTGGTGCAGCTCCCACAGGAAAATGGACAAGAAGACAAGGTGCTAGGAAGGAAGTTGGAGGTAAGGGGGGTGGGGAACACCAAGACTCACACTCAGCCATTTGCTCTAGAGCATCAGTCTTTATCACTTCCCTCTGTACCCGTATTCCACCACACATAGCATGACATCATCTGATGGAAAAAGGGGAGAAAATTCATGGATTTGGACAATTGGGCTCTTTGACCTTAGGCCAGCCACTTATCTTGTCCGAGCCAAGGGCTATGATAAGGTGGTGTGAAGCAAAAACATGGGGTCCAAACAGTATTTTTTATACAGAAACACAAACGTACAGATTACCAGTAGGAGGCTTCTGGACCAGAACCATCTCTTCCTGTTCCAGACTTTTCCCTACCTCCCCACGCCCAGGCCACTGCTCCAGGCCCCAAATGTCTGGAGAGGAGAGTGCACACACTTGTAATGAGATTTCTCTGTGGTCCGTTGCAAAAAAGATGAGGTTGGACCAGTGTGTTGCTCTGAGAACTGTAATGCTTTTTGACTTTGATTTTGCTATCTTAACTCCCGTGGGATTTTTCCCAACATCTGCTCAGCCTGCAGGGCTAGCTCTCTCCACCAGGGACCCAGATGCAATCCCGCAGCCAATCCTTCACCATAAAGCAGATGTTCGCTAAATGTCACTGGATAAAAAGTCAACATGATGTTTTCCCTTGAGCTGATCACACTTAAAGGTATTGACTTAAACAATCCCCCATCTGTAGTAAGGTGAAACCAAGTTTTAGTGACCCTCAGCCTTTTAGTCTTTTCTGCTGGTCTGACGTACACTTTCTCAGCTAAGTTCAGGAATACTCTTTGATTTACTCAAAGACACTTTTGCTTTGGCAGCACTGGTTGAAGGGCGGTAAGGGCAGAGACTCTGGCTTCAGCCACAACAGTAATAAACACAGGCAGAGTAAGCCCATACATAAAGCCTCAAGATCTCCATCTTTCTGGAACTCAGAGTCTGCTCTAACAACCCAGATCAAGACTAAAAGATCTAGGAATGCACCAGAACTTCAGCCCTAAACTTCAGCCAAGAAAGCTGATTTCATGAGTTCGCAAAGGCCATATGTGAGTCACACAAGAGTTGGTGGTTGAAACACGCAACAAGGAAATGAGACAAGTGCCTGGCACAGAGTAAGACTTCAGCTAAAACATCAGTCCCTGATGAGAATATAATCCCCTTTGGGGAGGTTTAGTAAGCAAAGTGACTTGTACTCATTCCTTGGAGGATTTAGAGACTATTTTTTTCCTAGAGAGAGATGGTATCAGAGCATTAGACACTGATGAGAGAAGAAAGAAGAGCAAAAGTAAATTTGAAAGCAGAGATTGGTGAGTGAAACAAAGGTTCCTGAAACTATTTCTACCTACTGCATGACTGACCCCAAGGGTAGGACAGTACGAGATCTCTGGCATGCTTTGAGACCTCAGGCTCTATTCTGCTGCTTCTCTAGGCTCAGAGCAGGTGGCTGCAATGAGGTACATACACTGGCCTTTCCTTGAGAAACTGAAGTCCTCGCAAGAGATCAGAAGTCATGAACATTCTCTAAGATTCTATCAGAGAATTCTCCTTTTGGATCAGTTTTTGTTTCTCAAGGCCAAATAGCATATTCTTCCTTGTTGTAAGACACAGATATTCCAGTGCTCCCTCTACAGCAAAAAAAAAGAAAAGAAAAATGGTTGACACCCCCACTGACAGATTCAAACATTTTGACTGAACTCATTCAAATTCCCATCAGTTTAGTCAATTGATGTCATATCAAATATCTGTCAGCACAGCCAGCCAAGTCTATTAGACACCTGGTCTTTTTAGTTAGCTAAACTTGTTATTTACAAAAATAAAAAATCAAGATAAAAATAACCTATCAATTCAGTTAGAAACTGACTGAAAACTTGTATCCAAAAAGTACATTTTTGTCAAACTATGCTGATATTTTTTCCCTACTGAATCTACTAAATCAGTCAGTTAGAGTGAGAACTTCTGCGGTTGGGGAGGGATAGATATTGAATGGATATGCTAATGCTTCTAACAAGGAGGGGATAAACATCATAAATTAGCATCAGAAAATTCCATCAGAGTGGCCACTGCCCAACCATCCACAGACACAAGGACAAATGAGGGCCTGCAGTCCCCAAGAAGGGGATCCCTAAAAACTCTCCTTCCCACCTCTCACTTGCCCGTAGTTGGAAATGAGAATGAATCCCCACAGTGTTCTCATGCGTGTCCTTCATATCCCACCTCAACAAGCCCACACAGAATCCCTGAAAACAACATGGGATGGCTGTTTTTATTGGGGCACCTTGAAAAACCTGATTCTCACCCAAGTCCTAAGGGTTTGGATACAGTCAGTATTTAGGATGGTTTATTTTGCACCTATAGTTAAAATCAGCCTCTTGAGTTGTCCAAACTGAAATCCCTGCTAGAGGTCACTGACATTCTCCCTGGAAACCTCTGTTCCACATGTCTCAGTAACTCACCTCTTCATCACACACACACACACACACACACACACACACACACACACACACACACACACACACACACACACACACACACACACACACACACACACACACACCGCTCAGGATGCCCAGACTCCTAATGCTATCCTCTATCGCTCCTACAGGGAGAACCACTTAACAGAACTAGTCATACTAAGGGATCTTTGGCTTGATGGGCATAACTATCAACGGGTGCTTTTTTTTTTGATGATTCCTGAGAAATCTTTGATATCTTAAGCCAGAATGGAATCACAAATGGTCTGATTTCAGGTGCCAGCTAGGTGGAGACAGTTCAAGTGAGAGTACATGTAGTTTTAACCAAACCCGATATTGTGAAGAGTCATCTTTATTATAAAGAATCATAAATACTCACCGTCAAATGTGTTCATGCAGAATGGAGTAGACCATTTTCGTCAGATTTTCTCCTGGTGACTGACATTTCTGCAATTAAAATGAACTGAATATTGTCAGTCTTTCACCGCCCACCTACCAGTTTACTTTTCCAGTTTTCCTCTGTTGCTTAGATAGTGCCTCTCGGTCACTCCTCGGCATTTATTGACTGTGTTCTGATGACTGCGGTAAGCAAATTACTTCCAGAATGACTGAAGTACAGAAATATTCTTGCTTGCTGGGTTCTAAATGATGGAACAGGGGCATGAGCAAATTAATCCAAATGTCAGGAGGCAGTTAACAACTGTGGGAGTCTAGGTTAACATAACCCGTTCTATCAATGACTTCATCCTATCAGGCAAAATATTTACCATGTATGTATGTGTGTATGTGTGTGTGACTGAGTAAATATCAGACAATATCCATATAAAATTATTTTTAAAGTATTCTAATTTTTAAAGGCTTTCTTTAAATCAATGAATGTTAGACAGAGCAGCATCTTGTACTCCCTACAAATCTCAATGAGCTTGGTTACCGTGTGGATATGGTCAATTGTGCTGAATTCTTTTCGAAAGCCAGCTTGCTCACATGGTTGTCCTTCATCTAATGTTCTGCCAATCCTGTTCAAGATGACTCGAGTGAACAGCTTGTAGATGATGGACAACAGGCAGATGGGCGATAGTTGCCAATGTTGTGGATGTCGCCCTTCTTAAACAGTAGGACTATCCTGCTGTTTTCCATTGGGAGGAACCTTGCATTCAGACAGGTAGCATGTGAAGAGCCGAGCCAGTATATTAATGAGTACTGACAGCAGATTCTTCAGGTATTCGGGTCTGAGTTTGTCTGGGCTGGGTGCTGTTCACTTTTTTACCATCGAGATGGCATGTCGGATTTCAGAAGGGAGAACGTTGGGAACAACATATCCATATGTGGGATTTGGTATGTGAGCAGGTGGACGTGGCTATCAAAGAGATCCAAGTAGAAGTCATGGAAAAGCTTCTCCATTGCCATTCTGGAATATGTGATAGATCCATTAGGACATCGGAGGGCAGTCATCTTGGTCTTATAGTTGGTGAAGGACACGCGGGCATTGCAAATGCTTTTCCTGGCTTCTGCTGCATCGGACAGTATTTCTGCTCTTCTCTCTTCGAGGTCTTCCTTTATGGCTTCTCTGCACTATTTTGCAAGCTTGGTTGTTAGCTTATAGTTTCCTGAGGCTTGCACCTTGCCACATTGGTGAATGAGCTCAAGAGTTTTGTTTTTTTTTTTTTTAATTTTTTTTATTATACCGCCATGAGATATACAATTACAAAGATGTTCATTTTGGGTTTCAGTCATACAGTGTTCCGGCACCATCCCTCCACCAGTGCCCATTTCCCACCACCAATGTCCCCAATTCCTCCCCCTCCCCTAGCCTGCCTCTATGGAAGTTTCTTTATCTCTTTTCTCTCTCTCTCTCTCTTTCTCTCTTCCTTCTCTTACACATTGTGGATTGCAATACATAGATTTAGAGGTTATCATGTGTATCTTTTTGCCTATATTCAATGCTCAATTCTAGGCTGGTGTTATCATTTTCAATGATTATTAGCACACTGTTCCCTTCTCTGTCTTACCTAACCTCTGACTCCTACATGAACTTGAGAGTTTTTGAAGACAAACATCGTTTTGTAGCTTTCTCTCGGTGTTCCTCACACAATCATGGAGGTGCTGAAACAGTCAGTTGTATTCTTCTTCAATGTCATCAATGATGCATCTTCCCATGTTGTCACAATGGTGCCAAAGAACTCCCAGTGGGTGGTCATTCTGGGAGTTCTCTTCTTAAACTTTGCAGCCCTTTCTCCTACCTAGAATGCCCTAACGTTCATTGATTTAAAGAATGCCTTTGATTCTGTTGAGACTGAAGTAGTCAACAAAGCCCTAGCCAAATAGGGCGTTCAAACCCAATACATCAAGATCCTTCATGAGCTGTATTACAGATGCACCACCAGGATCTCACCATTCTACAAGGAATTGATCATTGATGTCAAAAGAGGGGGTTCGGCAGGGTGATACCATTTCACCGAAACTCTTCAGCACCACCCTTGAGAACATCATGTGGCTATTAGAATGGGAAGGAATGGGAGTGAAGATAGATGGTCAGTAACTATACTGCCTCCACTTCGCTGATGACACGTTCTAATAACACCAAACATTAGCCAAAAGGCTACAAATGCTGACTGACTTCGACCGAGAATATGGAAAGATAGGTCTACAGCTGCATCTCAACAAAACAATGTTCATGAAAAGCGAACTAGTTCCAGATGCCCCATTCACTCTCAATGGAACAAACATCTCTGAATGCAGCAGTTATGTGTACCTAGGTCAAGAACTCAACATGATGAACGACCTAACACCTGAGCTGCATGGGAGGAAGAGAGTGGCATTGAACGCCTTCAAGAGCATCCAAGAAATAGCTAAGAGGACAAAGAACTTCCAGCTCCAGGCACATCTCTTCGATTCCACCATTCTTCCTGCATTAACATATGCCTCAGAGATCTGGGCCCTATGAAAGTAGGATGAGAACGCTATTTGGGTCTCCCCAAAGAGGAATCAAAAGAGCTATATCTCATGCCTCACTCAAGTGAGAGAAGGAATTCAGAGTTCCAACCTCCATCGACAATTGAGAGTCAGGGATGCTGTCTCATTTGCCAAGGCATCAAATCAAAAATCAGATGGGCTAGACATGTAATGTGATTTGGAGACGACCGCTGGTTTAGAGCCATTACTGACTGGATCCACGGGACGTCAAAAGATCACATGGTTGCCCACCTACACGATGGTCAGATTTCTTCATCAAGACCCTGAACAAACGGTTTGAGGCTCTTTGTATTCCTGGAGCAAGCAGATGCCATTGTCCTACACTGCAAGTGACAGGGACAAATGGAAACGTTACTGGCATCCACTCAAGCAAATCAATGAATAATGGGATGTCAAGTGATTAAATCAAGCGATTCTAAATTTTAAAGTTTAATTTCTTAATCCCACTGAAAATATATTGCACACTAGCAACCCCACTATAGAACCACATGGCAAACATCAATAAGCAAGTTCATTTTCTTTCCTGGGGACACCTATTGGACAAGGGCAAGAATTTGCAATCTAGACCCAAGTCTATACCTAAATCTGGACAGTGATGTTCTATATTTTTTTACTGTGCAGTTGTGTCACAAATAAAAATGTCTCTGAGAAAGCACCCCAAATATTAGCTTAATTATAATTTATACTCATGCACTCATACCAGCTAATATGTCAAGGCCCAAACCATACCAGATCATCTTGACTGACAATATAAATCCTTCATAAAGTAGACCTTATAATCTTGACTCTTTTAAAAACCTAATTCTTATCATGGTTTTTTAGGTTGTGATTTCATTCCCTTCCATTAGGGTGATGATAATCTCATATTCAGAACAAAGGAAGAGACTTATATATGACACTTTGGCATGATGTATTTGGACTTAAAAAGTCCATATTTCTTTATTGTTTGAAGCCTCCTTTCAGAATCTTACTCATTCACTTGTCCATTTTGTATAAATCCTTTTTACACCATGGGAGTTTCATTCTTTGTCAGAATGATAATGAATATGTTAATGACCAATTAAAAAGCACTTATCAGAAAGTCTGATTCTAGAACCCCACACAGGCAGCTGATAGTCTCCTAGTCTTGCCATGCCCATGCTGACCATCCTGAATTGAACACAAGGTCCATACATGATATGTGACAATGTAAAGACTAACTGTGCCAGGATACATTATTTTCAATGTACTTAATATCTAGATGGAAATTACATGTAGATGTTCTAGTGTTTTCTGCTGACAACCCAATGGGCCACCTTCTGCACCTCTTAGAATGAACAACCCACTTTGGGAAACACGTGCTCTAGCTCACCTTACAATATAGGCCCTATAGAAAAGAAAGTAGAAACTAGATCAGAATTTATTTCCAAACTAGGAGTTTCAACATCCTGGGGTACTGGGAAGCATTAAAGACTCTGAGAAACAACAATAACAACAAAGAAATGGTTTGACCTGGTGTGTCCTTATGAGGTTATTCTTAATGCACCCAGAAAAAAAAATGAATTGTCAAGCATATGCTAGAAACAGGAGTTAGAGCCAGAGAAATGATAATGATCTCACTTAAGGTAGGAGAAGTGAGCAGATTCAGTAGATAAAGATTCGGTTATTAATTAAACTTGCCCAAGGTTAAAGAGCTGGTAGGAAACAGAGCTAAATTTAGATCTCAGGTCTCTTCTCTTCCAATACAGTGATTTTTCTTCCGATTTACCATGTCAGAGAACACCTGGTCCCTCCACTTTATCCTTCTCTAGGGAGAGAGGGGTAAAGCTGAGCCCAGGACAGCAGCCCGCAGTCTCCAGCAGGGTGATGAAGGAATGCACCAGGAAAAAAAGCTCTGCCTTCCCCAGTTGTATTAATCTCTGCAGAATCCAGGAGGGGGCTCCTCCCAATGCTGTTTTCTGAATCTTGAATCCCATATTGAAATAAAACTCTTCTCAGTGACAACAAACAGACACTCCAAGTAACGTTTCATTCAAGTCCAGTCCTTAATACAAACCACAACCCAGCCAGCTGAAGGGTGGAAGGTGGTGGGAGGTACCAACTCGGGAACAAGAAACAGACAGGCCATGTAATCATTCCCACCAGAAGCCTCCTTCACTCCTTTGGGCTGCTTGAAATCTTTGCTTTTATTTCTTTTTGTGGAAAAGTCTTTATTTCTTTTTTGTGGAATAAGTCCAACACTGGTTCCTTTCTTTACATATCCACTGATCAGGGCTCAGTATAGAGAACAGTAACTGCAATAAGTATTTTAAGCAGAAAAGGATTTAATGTAAGGATTTAGCCGCCTACAAAATTATGGACAAAGTTGTAGGAAGGAATTCTCGAGATGTGGGACAGAAATTATGCTACAACACTTATCTCCATAGGAGCTGCTGCCTCCGAGGCCAGGACGAAACTGTTGAGTTCTGGCACCCACTGCTGTATTCCAGGAATATTCCAGAGTCATGAAGTTGCTGTAGAGGCTGCTCTGAAGCCCCACAAAGCCTCCACTGCCTTATCTCATCATTAAAAGCAGAAAAAAATACAGAGAGAGAATGTGTGTGTCTGTGTGTCTGTGTGTTCTACTTCACTTTAATCTTCTAAGTGCTATTTAATACTTTTTCACTAACAAAGCCCTGATTTTATTCTAAAACCTTAGCTACAGAGGATGCTGAAAAGTTTGACATTTTAGGGGGTATAATACAGTAATCTAGAAAGTGAACCAAAATAATACAAGCTACAGTTTCCACTACATGAATTTTCCAAATAAAACATCCTGCATTATCTTGAAATGTTTAAGTGCTCCTCAGGTTCCCAAAGCTGAGTATGGCATATTTTCTATCTTTCAAGGGGTCAAGCCTTACAAATGAGATGTCCTTGCTAAGGCCAACCAAATCATTCAGTGGATGTTTCATTGAATTCAGTGTTCTGTTGGTTCAGTACTTTTTTTCTTTGTCCTCTGATCCTAGAATCAACATCCTTGAAAGCATCCTTATTAGCTAGGTCTTCTACTCTTTTCTGTGAAGATATGTCTTCACAGTCTGAGCCACAGAGTGGGATACACACATTCTTCAATTAGTGGGTAAACTGTGTTTCAAAACTGATCCCTAGTCAGAGTCTTTCTCCTGAGAGACATTTCAGTTCCATGAAGCTCAACGAATAGGAAACTAATTTCCTGGAAAAATAAGATGCCAACCAGCTCCATTTGGGCAAGGCAGTCTCTAAGTTAGTAAGCCAATGCCCTCTGTCCTGTTTTGCATGTTTGTTCTGCAGATTAAATAGAACATAGGTAAGAGGACCTACAACATGGGAACCAGTCAATAAAATATTTGTTTCTTCCCTTCTTCCAAAACCTTCTCCTTCATTAAATCTACACTTCTCTGGGAGGCAGAAGATAACACAGTAATTAGGGCATATGCTGAGTCTGGTCTCCATTCCAGTACCACACAGGTGCTAACAGGCCCCATCGGATATGACCACAGGCACACTGGGTATGGCCCAGGAGCCCCCAAATAGTACCTCAGTAGCTCTGCTGCAAATCCTGAGCAAGCAGCCTGATTTGCCAAGAATTGCCAGTGGGATCCCAGGGCCAAATGAGCACTTCTGGAATACTCTTCTCCACTAAACACCACCACCAAAAATGTAATTATTATTATGCTTCTCAAGGTCCCTGCTCAGGCCACCGAACCCAAGTCCTAAAATGAATGACAATTGCTTACAGACCCTCTCCCACCATGCCCTCCAATAGCTCCTGGCCCACTTCCTCAAGCAGCGCCTAGTGAGACCCCACATGCCACTTCCCAGACCTAGAGGAGCAGTGGATCCAACAAATTGCCTGGGCAGGCTTAAAGGCCAATTCAACCTTTTTTTTCTTCATGATTGGGTTTTAGTCATATAATGTTCTAACACCTGTCTCTTCACCAGTGTACATGTCCCACCACCAGTGTCCCCAGATTCAACTTCTGGGGTGGGTTTCTAAATATGGTAGGAGTTGTGTTTAGAAATCTGGAAAAAATAGGATATTTTTTGTCCAGAGCTAAGACATCATGATTTACATAGTTATTCATAGCTGAATTTCAGGAGTACAGTATTCCAGCACCAATCCCATCATGAATGTGGACTCTTTCCACCAACATCCCCAGGCTCCTTCCAAGTCTTCCTCCTTCAACACCCCCTTCTAAGTCTGCCTCCATGACAGGCTCATTTTTAAGTTTGGTTTTTGTGGTATGGATTTCATACTTGCAGTATTGTTGACTCTACAGTTTATGCATTTATTTCTACACCTAGACCTCACATGTACATGTATGTAGCTATTCCACATCTCCACGCTGGTGTGCTCAATGCCCCTGCCCTCTACCAGTGTTGTCTCCTAACCGTCTCTTCTTACCCCTCTGTCATTTTCTTCCTTCTCCTGTTCTTTCCATTTCTATGATCAAGGTTCATGGGTAATCTGCATATTCCCCTTGGGAAGCTGTGAATTCCCTTCTCCTGTTCTTCAATATGCCACAAGTAGGTGAAATCATCTGGTGTTTGTCCTTCCTGTGGCTCACTTCATGTAACATGATCATCTCCATCCAAGCTTCAGTGAATTGTATGATTTCATTCTTCCTTACAGCTGCATACTATTCCATTGTGTATATATACCATTCGTTGTTGGACACCTAGTTTGATTCCATATCCTAGCTATTGTGCTGAGTGCTGCTATAAATAATGGTCCTTTGAATGAATGTTTTTATGTCCTGGTGTAGATATCTAGAAGTGGAATTTTGGGGCCTATAATGTCTCTATATTTACTTTTATGAGAAATTGCCATACTGTTTCGCAGAGGGGTTGAGCCAGGCAATATTCCCACCAGCAGTGTGTGAGCAGGAGGTTTTGGTGCAGACCCAGAGGGAGAACATTGATGGGTATGTCTGGAGGCACTGGAAGGAGACTCTGCTTAGGAATTCCTGCTGTTGAGACCTTGGTGATGCGGGAGCTGGGGCCATGGCATGTTACCCTAGAAGCAACAGCTGTGATGGATACAGAGAGTCCCATCTGAATGTCCATCCTTACCCTGTCCCAATGTCTATCTTACACAGTCAATCTCTGAGGGAGAGACAGAGGCAGCCTGGTCTTCACTCCCTACCCCAACCTCAAGCTTTGCTCCTGGGTCTTTCACTGAGCTCAGCCCACTCCTGGCGGCCTTTATTAGAGTCCTCGCTGCTTGTTCACCATCTTCACCCTGCAAAAAAAAAAAAAAAACAGCAAGATGGAGCCCCATCCTGGCACGGGCGTCTCACCCCAACCATCAGCAGATGACTCAGGTGCTGTCTGTACTCTGCCCGCCTGCCCTGGGGCACGTGAGTCAGCTCCTTTCACTCAGACTCTCGGGCTGGAGCTGCAAGTCTCCAAGCCACCCTCAGAAGAGACAGCAGCACCCCGCCAACCTCTGACACAAGCCAGGCCCAAGAAAAGCCTGTGGCCCCAAGTCAAGCGGCCGGGCCTGGCTCCCATCCCCATTCCCTCCTTCACCTAATAACAACCAGGCCTCCCTGGCCTCCGTGGCTCTCTCTGTCCCCAATCCAGCATCCACTTAGCCCAGTGTAGCTCAGTGAACTCTTTCATCCCCTGCCAGGGTCCCTGGCCCAGAGACCCTGCCTGACTCGGCGAGGCCCTGACAGACAAACAACACTGTCATTGTCTCACTGACTCTAGGGTCGAGAGAGACAATATGGCCAGCAATCTGCCTAAGGAAAATGAAGCCGTTGGCCTGAGAACCGAAAGCTTAGCTTTCCTGCCTGTGTCCTAGGCAAATGGCAGTTGGACCTAGGCCCAGCAGGGTGCAGGAGCCCCAGGCCTCATCTTTAGCCCTGAAGAGTCACAGTTCAAGGACTCGGGCTGTTCCTCCCTGCGAAGTGCCTGCCCTGGCTGGGGTAGGGGTTCGGGCATGGGACCCCAGCCAACAGTCAAGTCGGATGGGCCCCTTCATCCTTGGGGAGAGGGCAGGAACAATCTTTCCAGTCCTGAGCATGGAGAAATTCATGAAAATATGCCTTTTCCTAACTGTGAAATCTTGGGCAAAATGAATGAAGTCGATGAATATTTTTTGGAGAACCTGCTGCTCGCATTTCCTCCTCCAGAACTGTGGAGGCGTCGCAACCAACCAGAAGATGTATTCACGAAGTCATTCAGTCACCCACAGATGACCAATTCCCTGGCACCCGGAGCCCTAGGAGGGCACTGCGGGGAGAGAGTTGTGCAACTCCACACCTTGCCACCAGCGTCCCACAAAGCCCCTTCAGCCATACGCCCTTTTCACCCATGGCCACAGGACCTTGCCTTTGCATGGTCGGAAAAAAAACAGGAGAAATTCAAAACCGGTCCAATAGTATTAGCGTCTTGCCCAACACAGGAGGATTCACCCCAGCGGTGAGGACTGTGAACACTTCACTCTTTTTCTCACCCCATTGTGTCTCTTTCCTTAGCCCGCTAAGACGCTTTCCCAGCTGCAGCAAGACCCACACTGAGGGTTCCCAGCACATGCTCTGGATTTTCTTAGAGTGGTTCAGAGTCACTCCTGCCTCCTGCTCAGCCTGGTACCAACACGGAAGCCAGTGCCAGTCCCCCTGATGCTGGGCAGATAGAGCCGACGGCTCAGCCAGCAGCACCTGCTTCTGCTCTCGCAGTGGGTCCAACCTCCCTCCCAGGCCCTCAAAGTGAGTTCTTGGCAGGCAGAGCCTTTTGGTGCTATTGCTTTGGGGATAGCCCCAGAGCACACAATAGGTTATTGAAGAGGATTCTTACAGAGAGACCAGAGGAAACAGCCTATATGGGTCGACCCCCTGGTGGGAACATCCAAGGCCTGCTTTGGGGGAGTCAAAAGAAGCAGGTCCAAGCCCTCCACGTTCCGAGGGAGTCGAGACAGGAGATATGGGCTGCCAAGGAGAGTGTTCCGCACGCCAGGCAGATAATTATGTGTTCCTGGAAGCAGGTTTAATGGACTGGCTCCATGCTGAGCTGGGAACAGGCTCTGAAGCAGGCTGCTCCCGAGTGGGACGTGGCTGGGCAGTGTCCACATATGATGAGGGACAGACACCTAATGAAAACTTGGGCAGCGGGGGGTACATTCTACTTCATCTGGTGGTTTCAGCCCTTTTCCCCTGCCCTGAAAGAACAGAGAGGAGAGGAAAACCAGTAGGTATCTACTATGTGGCAAAACCAAAGGAGCTAAGGAGAGAGAGAGAGAGAGAGAGAGAGAGAGAGCAAGGAGGAGGAAGGAAGGAAGGAAGGAAGGAAGGAAGGAAGGAAGGAAGGAAGGAAGGAAGGAAGGAAGGAAGGAAGGAAGGAAGGAAGGGAGGGAGGGAGGGAGGGAGGGAGGGAGGGAGGGAGGGAGGGAGGGAGGAGGGAGGGAGGGAGGGAGAGAGGGAGGGAGGGAGAGAGGAAGAAAAAAAAGGAGGGAGGGAGAGAAAGAAAGAGAAAGAAAAAAGAGAAAGAGAGAGAAAGAAAGAGAGAGAAAGAGAGAAAGGAAGAAAAGGAAGGAAGGAAGGAAGGAAGGAAGGAAGGAAGGAAGGAAGGAAGGAAGGAAGGAAGGAAGGAAGGAAGGAAGGAAGGAAGGAAGGAAGGAAGGAAGGAAGAAGGAAGGAAGGAAGGAAGGAAGGAAGGAAGGAAGGAAGGAAGGAAGGAAGGAAGGAAGGAAGGAAGGAAGGGAGGGAGGGAGGGAGGAGGGAGGGAGGGAGGGAGGGAGAGAGGGAGGAAGGAGAGAGAGGGAGGGAGGGAGGAAGAAAAAAAGGAGGGAGGGAGAGAAAGAAAGAGAAAGAAAAAGAGAAAGAGAGAGAAAGAGAGAAAGGAAGAAAAGGAAGGAAGGAAGGAAGGAAGGAGGGAGGGAGGGAGGGAGGGAGGGAGGGAGGGAGGGAGGAAGGAAGGAAGGAAGGAAGGAAGGAAGGAAACAGGGAAGAGGAAGAAAGGGAAGAGAAGAATAAAAGAGAAAGAGAAATAGAGAATGAGAGAGAGAGAGAGAAAGAAATAGAGAAAGAGCAAGAAAGGCAGTGAGGTCCACGCAGCCCCTCCGGTCTGAGAGAGGGAACCGTGGGCAGCTGCTCTTATGTCTTTTCTATGCTTTTTCCCAGTGACCTTCTTTCTTTTCCCAGGCTGGTTCTTTACATGTCTCACCCCTTTTCCAAAGCCAGAACCCCCACCCATGTGCACAGGATAAACATTCCCAGGATACAGGAACTCCGTGTTCTCCTTTGGAGATGCCTTCACAGCAACTCGCTCAGGCTCCGAGGGCTTGTGAAATAGAAGTTGGACTCAGGGCCCGGGCTCCAGGCAGGCACCCCTCTCCTGCACCCCAGCTGGACTCGGGTGGGCTCCTGGCAGTCCCTCACTCCTCTCCCACACCCTAGCCCCCTGCCCTCAAGGCAATGGAAGTGACAGGAAGAGCCCAGGGCAGGATGCTGGGTCTTATCTTGACATTATGGCATGCTGGGGGCTTCCCAGGGCTAAGAAGACCCAAACTCACATCTGGAAACACAGATTTACATCCATGGGAGAAATGCGATCTGCTTGCCTGGGTCTTAGTTTCTCTGGGCTATTGTTTGACTAAAGGAAAAACTCCAAAATAGAACAGAAACTGCCTTGTGGTGATTTGGGGGCGCAACCTCCCTCACGGCAGCCACTTGCTTTCCAGATTTGGGGACTATATAACAGGGGGTTGTTAGGTATCAGACTTTGTGCTTGGCCATGCTAAACAAACCAATCCTGCTCATTTTGTATAGGGGGTGGGGAAAGAGAAACCCAGATGTTCAGGGCTCTGTGCTCAGGAGTGACATCTGGCAGTGTTTAGAGGGACCCTTGCAGTGCCGGGATCAAACCGGGTTGGCTGATGCAAAGCCTTACTCACTCCTACCCTCCAGTTCCCAGTCTTGTTCTTCGAGGGCTCCTAATGTAAACATACACAGTGTCTAAATTCTCATAGTTAGAAAATTATTTCCTAAGAGATCCATACGCTTGAACACTATCACCAGGATTAATTCCATGTTTCCTTGATTTGTTATTGGAAAAATCAAGGAAACATGGAGTTAATGTCCACCAAGACCATTTATGGGAACTCACAGTTCCAGAAGGCTGAAGCGAAACGTTGGACATGGGAATCTCCTGGTGGACATTTCCACAATGAAATTGACCACATCATCTTCAATCGAAGGTTTTGCCTGACCAATGTTGCTGTCATCCCAAAATTCCAAACTGGATTGGATCACCATCTCCTTCGTGCAAAATTCTACTTCACGCAACAGGGAGAAAAGGCTGCAAAGTTTAAGAGAACTCCCGAACGACCACCAACTGGGAACTCTTTGGCACCATTGCATCAACATTGACAACATGATGAAGAATACAACTGACTGGTTCAGCACCTCCATGATTGTGCAAAGAATGCCGAGAGAGAGAAAGGCACAAAAGGAGGCCTGTCTTCAGAAACTCTCAAGCTCATTCGCCACCGTGGCAAGGCACGAGCCTCAGGAGACCAAATGCTAACGTCCAAGCTTGCTAAACGGTGCAGAGAAGCGATAAAAGAAGACCTCAGCCAGGAGTAGCCCCTGAGCATTGCTGGGTGTGACCCAAAAAGGCAAAAAAAAAAAATCAAAAAACTCCTTGGGCCGGAGCAATAGTCCAGCGGGTAGGGCGTTTGCCTTGCATGCAGTTGACCCGGTTCGATCCCCGGCATCCCATATGGTCTCCTGAGCACCGCCAGGAGTGATTTCTGAGTGCAGAGCCAAAAGTAACCCCTGAGCATTGCCAAGTATGACCCAAAAAAGCAAAAATAAACAAATAAATAAATAAAAATAAAAAAAATAAAAAAGAAGACCTCAAAGACAGAAGAGCAGAAATACTGGAAGATGCAGCAGAAGCCAGGAAAAGCTTTTGCACCGCCCGCCTGTCCTTCGCCAACTATAAGACCAAGATACTGCCCTCCGACTCCCTGATGGATCTATCACATCTTCCAGAGAGGCAATGGAGAAGATTATCCATGACTTCTACTCAGATCTCTTTGATAGCCACATTCACCTGCCCACGTACCAAATTCCACGGGATGGATATGTCATTCCCAATGTTCTCCCTTCTGAAATCCGACATGCCATCTCATTGGTAAAGAAGGGAACAGCACCAGGCCCAGACAAAGTCAGACCCGAACACCTGAAGAATCTGCCTTTGGTAGTCATCAATACACTAGCTCGGCTCTTCACACGCTACCTGTCCGAATGCAAGGTGCCCTCCCAATGGAAAACCAGCAGGACAGTTCTACTGTTCAAGGGAGACATTCACGACATCGGCAACTATCGCCACATCTGCCTGTTGTCTGTCATCTACAAGCTGTTTACACGAGTCATCCTGAACAGGATTGGCAGAACACTAGATGAAGGACAACCATGCGAGCAAGCAGGCTTCTGGAAAGGATTCAGCACAATCGACTATATCCACACAGTAACCAAGCTCATTGAGGTTTGTAGGGGAGTACAAGATGCTGCTCTGTCTCACGTTCATTGATTTAAAGAAAGCCTTTGATTCTGTGGAGACTGAAGCAGTCATCGAAGCCCTAGCCAAACAGGGTGTTCAAACCCAATACATCAAGATGCTTCGTGAGCTGTATTATGGATTCACCACCAGGATCTCACCATTCTACAAAGAAGTGATCATTGATGTCAAAAGAGGGGTTCGACAGGGTGATACCATTTCACCAAAACTCTTCAGCACCACACTCGAGAACATCATGCAACAATTAGAATGGGAAGGAATGGCAGTGAAGAGAGATGGTCAGCAACTACACCACCTCTGCTTTGCTGATGACATTGTTCTAATAACACCAAACATTAGCCAAGCAGCACAAATGCTGGCTGACTTCGACCGAGAATGTGGAAAGATAGGTCTACAGCTGAATCTAAAGAAAACTATGTTTATGAAAAATGAACTAGTTCCAGAGGTCCCATTCACTCTCAATGGAACAAACATCTCTGAATGCAGCAGTTATGTGTACCTAGGTTGAGAAGTCAACACGATGAACAACCTAAAACCTGAGCTGTGCAGGAGGAAGAGAGTGGAATGGAATGCCTTCAAAGGCATTGAAGAAATAGCTAAAAGGACAAAGAACCTCTGGCTCTGGGCACATCTCTTTGACTCTGCTGTTCTCCCTGCATTAACATACACCTCAGAGACCTGGGCCCTATGAAAGCAGGATGAGAATGCTATTCAGGTCTCCCAGAGAGGAATCGAAAGAGCTATGCTTGGGATATCACACCTCACTCAAGTGAGAGAAGGAATCCGGAGTTCTGACCTCCGTCGCTATTCCAGAATCAGGCACACTGTCTCATTTGCCATCGAAAATCAGATGGGCTGGACATGTAATGCGATTTGGAGACTACCGCTGGACTAGAGCTGTTACCGACTGGATCCCACGAGATGTCAAAAGATCACGTGGTCACCCACCTACACGATGGTCAGACTTCCTTGTCAAGACCCTGAAGGAACGGTTTGAGGCTCTTCATATTCCTGAATCAACCAGATGCCATTGGGCTACATTGACATGTGATAGGGTCCAATGGAAATGTTACTGGCGCCCGCTAAGAGCAAATCGATGAATAACGGGATTCAAGTGCTCAAGTGTTTCCTTGATAATTTGATGTACATTGTTCTCACATTTTATCATTTCTAAATATCATGTTTCGACTCAACTTCCAACCGCTTTCAGAACCATAGGACTGGACACAACTTTTTTAGAACATTTCTGGTTTTCCAGATGCTTTGGTGTCATGCAGAGGAAATGTTTCGTCCAGATGCTTTGGTGTCATACAGAGGAAAGGTTTTCTAGAGAGCTGACTGATAGCTCTTCTCTTTCTGAACAAGCTGGGAAGAAAGGATATTTATCCCCAAAGACCAGGATGCTATGTAACCTATTGGCCACTAGAGGGCAAGAGAGGACAGTTCTCAGGCTTGGTTTCTGAGATCTAAATTTTTCTATTCAGGCTGCAGAATCAGAGAGAAAGAGAAACATCCCTTCCTGGGCAATGACCATGTCAGGCAGAGGGTTTGTAAGATCTTAATGATACTGGCAGAGCCATGCTAAAATAGGCTATGGTTTAAGTGATTCTTTTTTGAAAACCAGGACATGTGCTAGATAGATATGGCAACAAACACTGTCTCAGGTTGGTGGCCGGGCCCACACCCTTCCCGAACCTTACAAGACTCAAATTTGGACTGGAAATAATAGATCTGGGAGCCATCCGTGTGGATCCTCTAGCCAGGGCAAGAGCTGAGGTGCCCTGAGGGCAGGAGCCAGGGAAGAGAAGATGTCAGGGGATAGAGCTCACGGGAACACTCACGAACACTCACATTTCAAGGTGAAGGCAGGAAACTCTGAGGAAGCTCCCAGAGGATCAGGAGTCAAGCGAGAGGAGAAGAGAGTCCAGGACTCTGTGGAATGCCCCTGAGTAAGAGGAAGACTAAGCCATATTTGATGTGCCCATGTGAGATCTTAACAGCAAGTAACAGAAACCAGGGTGGAGTGGCTAGGAATGAAAAAAGAGCCCACTATTCTTTTGAAGACGGCAACCCTGCTTGCAAGTTTTCTCTAGCAATACTCAGCTGCTTGAAAAGAGCATAGAGAGTATGGAGAGGTGGGTGGGTTACCCAGAGTGGGACACCAGCACAGCAGCAGAGAGAGGTGGGTGGGATACTCTGACTGGACGTCACCACAGCAGCAGGGACAAGAAAAAGAGGAAGAAGAAGGGGTCGAGAGAAGCAAAGTCCTGGGCCCTGTAACCTGACTGCTTAAGGCCATGGGAGTACGGGCAAGTGGCAGGGGTGGGGCGGGTTGCTGGTGAAACTACTAGACTGGGGAAGTCAGGACGCCAACGGCTTGGGTCAGAGAATGACCTGAGCAGGTCACCTGGAAGTACAATAGAGAGGGGCCAGGGGACAGATTCCGATCTCGGATTTTCTTTGTGTGAAGTCTAAATGGTGGCCGTGGAAATCACCCCATCACCCTTTTTTAAAAAGAACTGAACATGAGGAAGATAAGGACCTGCACAGTTAGCGATTAAATGAGCTAATGCCGCAGTAAGGCCAGACATGGACAGGATTATGAGAAAAAGGAAAATTCAGTGAACAGAAGAGAGATGCCGCTAATCTGACTGAGGGTCAGCGCAACCTAGGGGAGGCATTTGAAAGTCAAAATTCTCATGGCTGGAGGGATGGGCCCTGACCCTCAGGCAACACAGGCTATGGACAGCAGGCCCCGTGGAGCTAGAGTGAGAGGCCAGCGGGTAGGTGCTTGCCCTGCTTGCGGCTGGCCCGGACTCCATCCCCTACATCCCTGCACCAACTGCACACAGCCAGGAGTGATCCCTGAGCACAGAGCTAGAGGTAACCCCGAATACACCCCGTATGACCCCCAAAACAATACAAATAGTGGGATTCATCTCTCTGGGTGTCCACCCCCTCCGCCCCACCCCTCCAGGCCCGTCTCGACTCACCTTCCCCTTCTCTCTCCTTTCCCTGTTCCTCAGCAGATGAGTGGGCAGCCTTCGAAGGAGAAGCCAGACTCTCAGCACAGGCGCCTCCTGCCTGAGCCTCTTTCCAGCAGGTACAAACTCTATGAGTCAGAGTTTACCAGCCCGGGCTGGCCCTCAAGTCCCCAAGATACACACCGGCGCTGCCCCTCCTGGAAATGCCGGAGGAAAAGGTGAGGAAAGTCCCTGCTGGGGTATCTGGGGAGAGGAGGAGGGGTGGGGAGTGAAGGGAAGGGGAGGGGGAGGCTCGGAGGAAGGTGGTAAAGGATGATGCTGCTGCCCAGCTTCCTGTGCCCGTGGGACAGAAGGCGGTGCAAGGCCGCGGCAGGAACCAGGGTCTGGGTGCCTCCTGTCAGTGCGCGTATACTCGGCATTGTCTTGACCTTGGAAGAGAAAGGCGGCAGCGTGTGACAGTTTGAAGGACAAGCCAAATCCTTTTCCTTTAGCCCAGCTCTGGCTTGCCCCCAAAGAGGCCTTGGTTTAAAGGCAGCAGCCCTGGACAAAGGGACAGCATTAGGCCACAGCCGTGTAACTGTCTTAGCAAGTGAATTTCCTGGCTACCTTCCCTATTCCCAAATGACTCTGGTCTTTGATGTCTTGTCTTGCCTTTTCCGGAAAGGGTCTCCGATCATCCAATGAAGACAGCCATATTGTAAAAATGGAAAATCCCAAGGACAGGAACAAAAGGAGAGCAAGTGAACCGATGCATCGGGGCTCTGCTGGCCGAGGGACCATCGGCCTCTTCCAGGCGCTGGGCTACATCACCGGAGAGATGAAGGAGAGCAAGAGCTGGCTGGCAGGTGGGCAGAGGCACAGAGAGGCGGCAGCCACCGCCTCCTTTAGCCCCCCACCCCCACATCACGCTGTTCAGGTTCTCCGTGTAAATGTAATCCCCGCCACAATCTCCCTCTGCTGCAGCATTTCCTTTCCAGTACAATCCATACGGGACGACCATGTAAGCAACATGTGTGTCGCTTCCCACCCCACAGATTGGTCCTTCCTGCTCCCTCTGTTCCCAGCCTTTACTAGGGACCAAGGAAATATTCACGTCCCCTTTCTGGGTGCCCCTGAGTTCTGTCCTCTGCTAGTTCCCTAAGCTAAATGCCGCCACAACACCTCTCTGCTCCCCCACTTTCTGAAGTTGGCCGCCCAGGAACCAACCGAAAGGATGAAGTCAAATGTATGGTTCATCTTCTAGACCCGGCGTCCAGTCCCCACACAACACTCAGTCCAACGGGATGGCCATCCCCTCCCAGTCAGGTTCTCTTCTCCAGAGCATGTTCTCTGCTGCTCAGCACCACACACGAACACTAACAAACGACACACAAATGCTCAAAGCCCATCGGAACAAAGACCATGAGAACCGGCTTCAGTAGGAAGCCTGTCATTTGGGGATGGGCTGGGGGTAGGACAGGATAAGAACACTGTGACGAGGGAGGAGGGAAGGGCTGTGACTTCCCTCCTGTGACTTGGGAGGGGGACGGGGTGCTGGAAGATGATCAAGTCTCAAGCATGAGTCCCCATCAGTAATAGCAACCAGCAGCTCTAAAATTTATAAATAAAAAGTACCTTTCATCGATGTGGGCTGGGGGTGGAGGGGAACCAGGGACACTGGTGGAGGGAAGTGGACACTGATTTTCGTGGGGACTATATATACTTACCTACCTGCCCTCGGAATACTTCCTCATCAAGCCAGTCAAGGAATGGACAGGTATTCTCGGGATCCGAGCACAGCCCTGGGTCTGAAACAAACACACGCTGAACTGGCCCCCTGGAGGCATGGGCTGGTGGCCAGTCTGAAGCAGGATTGATTCCTGGCTGTGCTTCTGGGGTGTCACAGCCAGCGATCGAGCAGAGAAACACAAGGCAGCCGTACTGAAGCTCTTCTGTCTCTTTCAGATAAGCCCCTGGTTTTCCAGTTCACAGACTGGGTCCTGAGGGGGTGGCCCAGGTTATGTTCGTCAACAACCCCATCAGCGGGCTTGTGGTCTGCATTGGGCTCCTGATCCAGAACCCCTGGTGGATGCTGGCCGGCGGCCTCGGGGCTGTGGTTTCCACTTTAGCTGCCCTCGCCCTGAGTCAGGACAGGTAACCCCTTTCTATGGGAAGTCTTGGGGACTTGGGGTCGTGTGTGTGTGAGAGAGAGAGAGAGTTCAGCTGGGGCTGAACCTACCCAGTATTCCCCAGTAAGCTGCCTTCTTGTGTGAGTACCCAGAGTGTCAACCAAGTACCACCAAGGACCACTCACCCGTCACCCTGTACCCCCCAGGGTGGCCATCGCCTCAGGACTCCATGGCTACAATGGATTGCTGGTGGGACTGCTGATGGCCGTGTGCTCCGAGAAGCTGGACTACTACTGGTGGCTTCTACTTCGGTCACCTTCACTGCCATGGCTTGGTGAGGCACCTCCCATTTTTACTCTCGGCCCTTTGTCTCCCAAGGGGTGAGGGTCTCACTCTGGATAGGGACCTGCACAGTGGTAGAGTCTGCTTCACTGTCCCACCAGATCCCCTGAAAACTTCGTGTTCAGTTACAACAGAAAGAAATCACTTGGAAGAGCACTCCACAGGAACCCTGAAGCAGCAGAGATGGCCCTTCTCTTCACGTTGCTGTGTGCGAGTCCCTGGCCTTGGTACCAGCAGTGAATGTGTATCGAGCATCTCCTTTGTGATAGTTATTGGGGCCTAAGGTGGGGTCCGTTTCCAGAAGGGACACCTGCTCCTGTGGAGCCTCGCCCCAGAGCCTGCAAAGCATCTGAACCCAGAGTCTTCACTATAAATCCCAGGCCGCCTAGTGCTCTTTTCCCTAATAACCCAACCAAGACCCCAAAGCAGAAATCTTGGTTGTGGCGAAGATTTCTTAGATGAGAATATCTGTGTTCAAAGCACATTTTCTCCTCCAAGAAGCCTGTGTCTATCTTGCTGAACAATCACTTGTCAAGAACAAAATAAAATCAAATCAGAGACAAAGACTGATTGAGTGAGGGCTGTACGACGCCTTTCGCATAGGCCACCCTTAGTACATGAATCTGCAGCCAGCCTGTCAGGTCCTTTCCAGACAGGCTTACGAGCGAGCCTGCTGTCACTTGGGGGCAGCGGCGGGAAGTGGGTTGACCTCACCACCTAACTCCTGCACTCACACACTCCCAGAAGTGCTGGTGGATGTTTAGTTTCTCTCCAAAATAAATATCTTATTGGTTTCAAAGTCCACAGTTACTAAAACCAGTTAGTTTAATTTCTTTTTAAGTACTTTTCCATGACTTTTTAATAGTGCTTACATAAATTATTGTGTTAAGAATTCTGGGCAGTCTATGTTTCTTCTTGGGGTTTCTGGCTTTTGTAATCCATTGGGGAGAAAAGCTGAAGCAGTTCTTACATCCCACTGGCCCCACTTTGACTCTCTGGCACCCACGCTAAAGCAGTCGTCTCTGCAGGGGTTTCCTGAGTGACTCCATACTGCAATGTGAGGAGGGGAGATGTTTCTTCGTCCACCTACAGAAGGAGCTAAGCCCCTCCCAGCACACACACTGGGCGCAGTCAATCCACAGTTGTGCTCCCTCCTACCCCCATTTCCCAATTTCAAAAGCAAACAGCCACTGGGAACCCTGTTATGAGTCCTGGAATTCTCTAATCCATTCTTGTGGTCCCGAAACCCAATCCAAGTGGCAGAAATGCTCTTTTGCCATTTCCCTGATGTTCCCAACACGTGTTTATGAGAGCCTGCTGCTATGTGTGAAAAACTCTTCCAGATACTAGAAATCGGGAGTGGCAGTGACCCAGAGGTTTTACTTATTCATCTAAGAAACAAAATTTCAATTGAGATCTAATAGCAGTTATTTTTATAAAGTTTTCTATTCAAAACAAGTTGTAATAATTTTAAGTTTGTTTCTTAAAGGTGTAGCCTTAAATGGAGCGCCTTATTTCAAATCTCAGGCCAGTAGAACACTAGACACACACTCCAAAGAGTTAGGCATGGCCATATGAAAGACAGCGATCAATGAGTCAATGGCAAGAGCTGATAATGGCCTGGTAGTGATGGAGCCTTTTTTCTGCTCTGTCTTCAGCCCTGTTCTTTCTAGCGCACTGAATTCCATCTTCAGCAAATGGGACCTCCCCATCTTCACGCTGCCCTTCAACATCATGGTGACCCTGTACTTGACAGCTACAGGCCACTACAACCTCTTCTTCCCACAAAGCTGGTGAAACCTGTGTCTTCACAGCCCAACATCACCTGGACTGAAATCGAGATGCCCTTGGTAAGTTTCCCGCTGACAGATGAGTTGGGAGCCCAGATTCTGCCACAGAACTCTCGGAAAGCAGTTGTGGGTGACCCAGGCTCTCAACTTCTCTCCTTGATCTCCGCGAGATGAGGGTCTTGGTCAGGAAGAGTAAAGGAAAGGGTGACTGCCATGCCATAGGTCCTTCCACTAAACACTTTCTGAAAACCAGAGATGTGCCAGAGTCTTCATCAGACCCAGAGAATCCACGGGGAAGACCCCCACTCTTCCTTCATGCAGCCTACACCAGAGAAGGAAACAGAGTGAAGCAAGAGGACAGAGAAGGGTTGGCAACCCCGAATGGTTGCACTGGGGAAGTGGGAATTAAAGAACTGGATAATTGGTGAATAGAATATAGGGCTGAGCTGTGTTTGCTTTCCAGATCGGGGTTCTCAGGCAGGCATGATTGCTCCCCACTGTAACATCAGAAAATGTATGCAGACTAATTTTAATTGTCAATGAAAGCATGTGAGGGTGCCCCTGGCCTATAGTGGGAAGGGGGGGTTACAGTGCACAGACAGCCCCCAACTGCAGCAAAGGCACTTTCATCCAGACGGTGATCATACCAGATCTGAAGAGCCTGCTTTCTACCCCCTCTGACAATCTTGCAGATATGTGTATTCCCCCCATCTCCAGATGCTGTAGCTAACAGAGTACAATAAAAGCTTGACAAGATTAAGTATGCATATCTGGGAAGTTTGGACCATGTTAATGAGCACAGAACTAGTTCACAGTTAATACAAAGGCAACCATTATGTCAAACACTCTTCCAAGCCTTAATTTATTAACTCATTGTATCCTCGTAATAAACCAACAGTGTAAGTTTAATCATGACTCTCACTTTATAAATGAGAAAACTATAAGGCACAGAGAGTTGGTTGCCCAAGACCAAATTACAGCTAGTGCCTGAGCTTAAAACCAGAACCACCAACTCTTAGTTTCAGTCCAGATGTGCATCCTCATGGAAAGAATTGTGGGGAGGCTAACCCTCGACTTCTCGAGACGCTCTCTGCATGTTGGAATGTTCCTTCCATTCCCTAGAAATTCACCTCAGTGTATTGTTCACCCATTTCTGCTTTCTAGAGAAATCCAAACTCATGATTTCTAGGATCTCTTGACTCTCTAAAATCACAGCTTATTCCTCCGCTCCCGTTTGTGAGATCTGAGTCCTCATCAACAAGCCCAACTCTTCATCTGCACATGCTCCAGCTTCATTGTAACCCTCCCGCTGGGTGCTTAACTCCCGAGGTATCCAGCCCTGTGGGGTGTAGCCAGAACAGGCTCTCTGGAGATAGCCACACCCTCGACCTAAACCTATCAGAGAAGGAAAAGGCCTGGCCCCTAGGAGCAACCAACAGCCTTATTCAAGTTTTGGTGGGAACTGAAGTGGTAGAGTTAGGGCCCAAATGAAGGAAATGGAAAAAGACAGCCCTGCTCTTACAGGAAGGCCCCACCCTTCCTCTCCCATGGAAAACAGCTGGGGAAGACACAGGGACAAAAACCGTAAGTCCCAAAAGTTGATAGTCATTATCCTCCTTACAACTCAACTCATTGCCTTTGGGGCCCCTACCCGCTCTCTCTGAGCCCTCCATGACCATACATGTAACCAGGAAGAGGCTTGCAGCATGGCCTGTAAGGAGGCCCACCTGCGCCACACTGTGCAGCCTTGCTAACACTGAGGAACACCAGAGTGGAGAGAGCCAGCCAACAGAGGCCTCTTGTTGACCTTCAAACTAAAGGAAGAGTGGTAGGATGCAAATCCATTTACCCTGACTCACCCTCTGAGCTCTCACCACACACTGCTCTGACCACAGGCTCCTCCTCTTCCACACCAAGTTTGCAAGAAGCCATGGTCTAGACTCCCTCTTTCTTCAAAACAATGGAGGGAGCGACTTTCTTTCGGCTTAACTGGGCTAGTTGCTCTCTGGGAATGGATCCCGAGTCAGGAGGAGGTCAGCACCGTAAATTTCCAGGCACACCTGACTGCCCTTCCCATTAGGGTGTGGGTTGCCTCCCTGGAAAACCGGTGGAGGGAGACCCCAGGGCCACAGTTCACCAGGCTGAGCTCCGGATGCTGGGACGATGCTTCCTTCTGCACTCAGGCTCCTTTCCAAGGCAATTTGTTCTCTCTTTCCTCTCATTCTTGACTGCTTGGGCTTAAGAATCGGTGTTCCAGGAGGGAAAGGGAAAGTTAGGATCCGCTCCCCATCTTGCATTCCTCGGCCTTTGGGAAAGCGTGACTATTGGTTGAGGGCCTGTATCTCCTCTTCCCCACGCTAGAGCTGGGTTTCCTGAGCAAATGATGTTCAGAGTTCCAATAGGGGTCAGAAGATGACTCAAAGAGCTGGAGCAAACATTTTATAGGCGGGCACCACATGGTACGGCTCCCCCAAATAACCATAGGTTAAAGAGTCTTTCCTTACTCTACTTCATACCTCTAGCTCCTTTGTTGACGATTAGATGCCCTTAAACCTGAGGACCTATCTCTCAATCCTGTGCCGTTCTCTGAGAGCCTGCCTTTATTCCAGTCTTGATTATGATAACTTTATAATATAATTTAAGTGTGGGGAAAGAAAGGAGTTTGAATAGTTTTGAAGTTGTGAGGGGCCTAGGCTACAGCAGCCTTCTTGTGTTACATAGCAATGGCCCAGCATATAGAGTGTGGTGGAGTTGATATGTTCCTGATAACAGAAGCCCCTACAACTCCCTTGGAGCCCCCAACTCCAGATTAGAGCTCCCCTTCACATACCTATCTTCCTTCCTTTCCTGTACCCTGAAAGGAGCTTCCAGATTGATGTGGATGATCAGTCTGGGGGAGAAAAACACCCACCAGTAGCTCCCAGTCCACTGTCGCTCACTGACCCTCAGCTCTGGGCCACAGATTGTTATCTTCTCCAGATATTCTCTGCAAGGAGAACAGGGGACCTCCCTCCTCCTTCCCTGGTCCCACACACTGAGTGTGCAGTAGACACAAAAAGAATGGGTTCAAGCTCAGAGACTAGCCTGGCCTTGACCAGCAATAAGCTAGGTGACTTAAGGTCAAATCATCCATCAAGATAGCCAGAGATAGGGTAAGAGCAATCGTACAATGGGTAAGGCACTTGCCTTGTACTTGGCTGGCCCAGGTGTGATGCTTGGAACCCTTTAGCCACTAGGGGTGATCCCTGACTGCAGAGCCAGAAGTCCTAAGCATGCTGGGTGTGGCCCCAAAATAAAATAAATAAACACTATAAAACAAAAAATATTGGGGCCAGAGTCATAGTCCAGTGGGTAGGGCATTTGCCTTGCGCGGCCCCATGTTCTATCCCCGGCATCCCACATGGTTCCCGAGCACCGCCAGGAGTGATTCCTGAGTGCAGAGCCAGGAGAAACCCCTGAGCATCTCCAGGTGTGACCCAAAAAAGCAAAAAAAAAAAAAAAATATATATATATATATATATGCGTGTGTGTGTATGTATGTATGTATATATATATATATATATATATGTGTGTGTGTGTGTGTGTATGTATGTATGTGTATATATATATAGATATAGATATATATAAACAGTCCCTGGAACAATGACTAGATTTCAGAAGGCCTGAGGAAACTCCTGAGGGGCTCTGAAATGAGCCTCTTCTCTCCAGGAGAAGCCTTGTGCCCTTGAGGCACCCACGTATGCTCCCTGTGGGAGAGCTGCCTTTGTGGGAGGCTGCTGAGATGCCTGCAGGGTGGTGAAGTGAGGAGCAATTTGTTACTGCACGTGCCCTCCGGTGCTCTGTCACACACTGGAGGGCACAGCCATCCACCTTCCAGCCCATTAGCTTCTCATCCGGGTCCTGGGGCTGGTCATTACGAGCCCATGCTCCAGTGACCGGATTCTGTTGACTTTGCAGCTGCTACAAGCCATCCCCATTGGGGGTGGGCCAGGTGTATGGCTGTGACAATCCCCTGGACAGGCGGCGTGTTCCTGGTGGCCCTGTTCATCTGCTCACCACTCATCTGCCTGCATGCCGCCATTGGCTCCATCGTGGGGATGCTGGCAGGTAGGCCGGCCCGCTCCCCAGGCAGTGTTTCTCCCCGTGTCAACAAACTTCCAACTCTTCTCTTGGATTTCGTTTCTAAACAATGTTTGGGTGAGGGCTTTTGGCTTGAGCCTCCAAAGGGAGTAACTTGAAACTGTGAATATGGCAGAGATGCAAGGAGGAACTGAAAACTGAGTCCTGAGGGCCGAAAGAGGAGAGCAGGAGGGTAGACCCAGCACAGAGAAAAGACCCAGACCTTGGAAACTGGATTGCCATTGGCCAAGGGTGATTTAGTAGTGCCACATATATGAGTATGTGTGTGCAGACATTTCCATATAAATATGCAGATTGTCGACTTATTCCTTGTTTTTCAAAAATAACTTGGTAGCAGTACTTTAAAAAAAAATAAGTTTAGGGGGCCAGAGAAACAGAATGAAGGTAAGTAATTTGCCTTGCACATGTCTGCATTGTCAAATCTAAGGATTTGAATCCCTGGTTCAAATCCCTGGCACTCATTGGTCCCCTGAGTACCACCAGGGGTCGCTCCCTGAGCACTGAGCCAGGAATGGGTACTCAGCATCACTGGATGTGACTCCAAAAATTTAAATGTGAAAAACAATGGGAAATAACTTTAAACTTATCAAAACTTCCAAAGATTAAAAGCGGTGCATGAGGCAGTCATAAATTCTTTATCCAGATTCACCGATTCTCGCCTCCTACTTCATTTGCTGCAGTGTTTCTCGTCACCTATAGTTCCAAGCACCTGCAGATCATCTTTCTGCGGAAGTTTTTATATTAAACTCTTCTTTTGGTGAAATTTCAGCCACCAAGGCCAAAAGAGAACCACTACTTCCTCCTAGCTTCTCCCCCACTCTGTATATATTCACCCTCCATGTTAAATCTTCGCTACTTGGAAACCACTGGTCTGCCCTTTCTATGGGGGTTCCCCTGATGGGTCCAGGCAGGATGAAAAATGAGGCCACTCTGAGACCTGGCACCACCATGGGGTGGCCTTTTGTGCTGGAACTCAGAACCCACCAGGAAGCGCCTCCCACCTCCACCTTGTCCCACAGCCCTGACGGTGGCCACACCCTTTGAGAAGATCTACCTGGGCCTTTGGAGCTACAACTGCGTCCTCTCCTGCATTGCAGTCGGCGGCATGTTCTACGCCCTCACCTGGCAGACCCACCTGCTGGCCGTCATCTGTAGTGCGTATTTAGGAAGGCTGGCAACCAACCACTCAGCTCCTGGTCTCCTGGCCCCCTTAGATGAAATGGGGCAGTCACAAGTCAGAGCTCAGCCTTATAGAGAGACAGACTGGTGTCTGGGGTTTGAAGGTGGTCGGGTTCGTTCAGGGCTCCGGCCGTGGGGACCTTGCTAAGTTCCCTTGCCAATGTACACAGCACTGGACAGTGTACAAGGAAACCACATATGCCTTTCCTCATGCTCTGCTGGCAACATTCCTGCTCACGGTCACTCTTCCTCCAATATTTCTAGAGCTCCGCTAAGTGCCAATCCTTAGGTTAGTCAAGGAAGGTTCCGGGATGTTCACCTTCTAGTGAAGCCACAATGTAGCAAAAGAGAAGAAATGGCACAAATATTGATGAAGTCTTTAGTAATGTCTAAAGAGATTGTTGGAGAGAACCAGGGAGATGCAGCACCAGGGAGCATCAAGCTCTCCAAACACCCTAGCCCAGCACCATGGAAGCCTGATTTCCTGAGAGTCCATAGAGAATGTGCTGTCCCCAGCAACCGTGGCCACAGTACTACCGTAGCAACAACCAGCACAAGGACCCAGGCTCCATGCCGTATGCACAGATGAATTCACTCATCGTGCCCAGGCCCCTACCAGACATAGCAGCCAGCCCAGTTTCACAGGTGGGAAATGTGACTGGGGCTATTTCATGAGTTTGCCCTTGGACACAGCTACTCAGGGTAGAAGTGAGTTCAAATAGTGTCCACCTTCCCTCCCAGAGGAATTCAAATAGTGTCCACCTTCCCTCCATTCTCCAGAAACAGCAGGACTCTAGTAAACCAAACTAAAGACAAAGGGCAAGATGGCACCCAGAGCGCCTTTGTTTTCTCCATTGTGGAGAGCAGCAAAGATATCTGCGTCCCTCACCACTCCCTCTGCAGCCAGCTGGGCATGAAGCTGGGCATGGATCGTCAGTATGAGTCCCTTCAAGAGTGCCAGGTCACTGTGAGGCTCAGACTGTCACGGGGCCTTCAGAGAAGCATCCAGTTCCTTAGGGTAGCTCTGTCTGAGCAGGTGTATGGGGGAGGGGCGCAGAGACGGGTGCTGGAATCCATCCCCACACTCTCAGGGTTGACGGTGAGAAGATGATCTGAACAGACAAACAAAAAAGAGCAAGTATCCAGGGGCAGAGCGAGCTTGTCCTAAGGTACCAAGGCTGGGATAAGTGCCCTGGCTGCCCAGTGGCTGGTTTCTAGGGGGCTAACTCGGGCATCCACTAAGGGACAGGCTTAGGGAGAGTCCAATGGCATCATAGCAGCTCATAATCTTAGACTATAAATTCTCAGGATTCTAACCCCTCACCCCTGGACAGATACTCAGCCAGTGAGTCTATGCTCCACCTCACCTAGGCCCATTGTGAAGAAAAAGATGTCCCTGCACCTCAAGTCTATAAGGCTTCCAGGGGGTTGGGAAGGCCCAAAGGATATGAGTGTTTTCATCTCCGCCCCTGTGCAGTCAGTCTGGTGGGGAAGGGGGTCACACCCACCTGCAGAGGTGGCTCAGGATGGCAGGTAAACGGGCTAGGGTGCAGCGCAGACACCCAGACATGGGGTGCAGGAAGCAGGGTGGTGACCTGTCTCCTGGGGAGAGGAAATGGGGCCCTGAGATTCTGAATCTCGATGTCTCTTATTCCTCCACAGCCCTGTTCTCTGCTTACATGGGAGCAGCCCTCACCAACATCATGTCAGTGGTAAGATGGAATCTCTTGCTCTACTCTGGTACTTACCCCCTGACTTTGTCAAGAGTTACCCAGAGTCTGTGTGTAGGACTGGTGATTGCATGCTTGTACCTCTGAGGAGTGGATGTGTGTGTGTGTACACACACAAGTAAGAAAGTGTGAGCATGATAGCAACACAACCAGCAGAGACAGCAGATGAAGAGACGGTGTTTGGCTAGAGCCGAGGACTACTTTCAATCCCACCATTAAAGAATCTGACTGGGGAAGCGGGCAATATTTAGAACACGTGCCAGGCCCACGTTTTAAATGTACAAAGGGTAGGGCTCTTAACTTGAATGTGGAAACCCAGGTTTCGAGCTCCAATGCCCCATATGGTTCTCCTGAGTACTCCAGGAGTGATCTCCAAGCGCAGAGCCAGGAGTAAGCCCTGAGCACGCCAGGTATGGCCCGAGCACAAAACAATGAGATAATCACTTGATCGCTTGACATCCCGTTATTCATTGATTTGCTCTAGCGGGCACCAGTAATATTTCCATTTGACCCTATCACATGCCAGTATAGTCCAATGGCATCTGGTTGCTTCAGGAATACAAAGAGCCTCAAACCGTTTGTTCAGGGTCTTGACGAAGAAGTCTGACCATCTTGTAGGTGGGCGGCCATGTGAACTGTTGACATCCCGTGGAATCCAGTCAGCAATGGCTCTAGTCCAGCGGGTGTCTGCAAATCGTATTACATGTCCAGCCCATCTGATTTGGGACAACATTTTAACTAAAAAACTAAATAATTTGTTCCAAAGGCAGCAACACCTCACATTCCTTAACCCACCACTGTGATGTTAGCAATCCAGGAACCAATGCCATCAGCAGGGGGCAAAGGTCTCCGTCCTGAACCCCAGCACTCCCTAGACCCAGAACCATTCTCTAACCCAGTGCTTTTCTTTCCAGATTGGTGTGCGCCCTTCACCTGGCCCTTCTGCCTTTCTACCCTCATCTTCCTGCTGCTGACCACCAGCAACCCCGCCATCTACCGGCTCCCACTCCAGCAAAAGTCACCTACCCCGAGGCCAACCGCATCTACTACCTGACTCTAAGGAGGCGGAGAAGAGAAGGCCCCCAGCGGTGACTAGCCAAGTTCCAGGCCGAAATGCTCTTAGCCTGGACATGTGTCTGTGCCCCTGGTCTCAACTCTGGGTCAATCTGCTGCAGCTCTCCCTTCTACTCCTCTCCTCGCACCTGGGTGAAACCAAGCACGCCTGTAACTTCCTTCCCCTCTTTCTCACTTCCTCTCTCTGCTCACATCGCCATCACTGCCCTTTGTATGGTGTCAGAGAACATTGGTGACAAGCGTGCTAAGGCCTGCATTTCAAATGTCATCAATTTAAAACAGAAACATGGAGGTTTTCTCCTTGGGGAAATTGAGTAGTTTCGGGCTGACTTAGGGTGGATGAGACCTCGAAGTCACATGAGAAACGGAGGGACTGGAGTTCTGATGGCCACGTGCTGCTTTATAGAAAGGAGGGGTTCTAGGAGCCAGGGAGGGGCTCAAGTGGTTAGGTGTAGGCTTAGTGGGTTCAGACCCTGAATTCAATCAGCAGTACCACATGCCCCCCATAAGGGGGAAGTCATAAGTGTCCCTGGACTATAAGTATTAGCCCCTGTTTTTTGGTTTTTTTTTTAAAGAAGAATTTTTAAACTGGTAGATTTTTAAAGTCAAGTCAGGGAAACTAAGCCACTGAAATTCTCTCCGTGGGGAGTCTCATTCAGTGGTTAGTAAAGCACAAGATGACATTTCCTAGTAGACAGGAATTAAGTTGGATCCTTGTATATACTGTGATCCCGACATGCAACCATTTCCCGGTGTTGGTCAAGCCAGCAACTCTGAACAGAGATGTCAGTTGAGGACAGCTCCTGAGCTCAGTATGGGAAAAGCTGGGGGCATCTGTTTGATTTTTTTCCTGGTTGCTTATGAGTGCTGGAACTGTCAGATCTGTGATACTTCTGTGGTTTGTCCAACAACAAGAAGACTCCATAAGTCTCCGCCCTTGGCTCCCCTTCATCATTAGGTTATATTCTGTCTTTACTAACATATAGATTAGAGGTGGCAAACATGTTCTAAATAGGGTCAAATTTAAATTAATGTAAAAGGATCCAGAAGCCAGGAAGTTTTTTCTATAAGCGCTGAGTCACATCATTGTATTGTGAATGAATGTGCACGTGTGGTAGTAACACTGGATTCTCATAATCGACCTAATAGAGGTTAGGATGGTAGTTGGTTCCCAGATCCAAAGGACCCCCGCCCAGTCCTTTCCAACACACAGACACTGCCTTATGGAAAGACTAAAGGTCCTTAGGAAATAGTTCCCAAGAAAGTGAGGTCATTGCAATGACCCAATCAGGTCCATCTGCTCCAAGGTTCTTTCCAGAGAATGGGAGAGCAGCTGTAAACCAGATCCTCCCCATCCAAGCTAGGGGAAACATCAGTCTCTTTCACCATTTCTGTCTCTTAATCTGTCTTCCCGCAGGCTCACCACCACATACAGATGGCCCTTGGGTGCGGGACTTCCCTAGCAGAAGAACAGGGAGGCTCCTAGAATCTTTGCATTGGCAGAAAGTATGAAAGGCAGGGGTTTCCCATCATAAAATACAAGAATCCTTCTCTAGAGTGGTCAAGGCTTCAGAGTCCCCTGCCCCAGCCTCCAGATGTGATTCAATTATCCCAAACAGAGAAGGACCCCCTTACCCTGCCACCCAGAATAGTCTAAGAAGCTCTAACAGAGCCAGAAACCCTATTTGCTCCCTTCTAGGTAAATTGTAACATGGCCTAGGGACTCCCCCATCTTCTTACAGAAGATCCTGAAACTCTCCATCCAGAGAATATAAGAATAGGAACTATTGGGGCGAGAGCAATAGTCCAGCGGGTAGGGGTGTTTGCTTTGCCGCCGACCCCCAGGTTCGATCCCCAGCATCCCATGTTATCGTCCCCCCCAACCCCGTCCCGAGAACTGCCAAGAATAATTCCTGAGCATTGTCGAATGTGACCCAAAAAGAAATAAAAAAGAATAAGAACTATCTAAACAACTATTAGAATTTGAAAAATTCTTTCAACTCATTTGCACCGGATTATCTTCCACTTCCTTCTCTTCCTAATTCTTCAAAGTTCATGTTTGCTAAGGTGCCATCTTGGCTATTATTTGGGACTGGTGTTTCTTGGTTGTTTTGTTGTTTGTTTTTTTTTTAAACTCTCCCCAAGCTCTACTTTAACCTCTACAGGAATTCAAATTTAACTATATGATGACAAACTGATAAACTCAATTGAAGAAAAATAAGCAATGAGATTATTGGGAAAAAGGCAAAAACTATGCCCAGCCAATAGGAGGAAAACAGTGGAATTCTGTAACACTGTGGTCCTGATGGGCAGATCCTTACACAGTGCAAGGAAAATGAATTCTCTACTCACCTCCTGCAAGCGAGAACACAATCATGGGCTTAGCTGGTCACAAGAATTCCTATGTGAGTGATGAGATAAAACGTTTTTAAAAGCAACCAAACACTTGGGAATGATATTATTTCTCAGACATTATTTCCCATCAATTCCTCTTCAGGGCAGAATAAACCTCACCGTGCCAGGCTGGTGTGGGCAGATGTCACATCTGGCAGGGGAGACACTGGCGAGGGGCAGAAGCGAGACCCCCTTTTTGTGAAGTCTTCAGTGCAGCTTCCCCTGTCCCGCAGCCCTGAGCAGGTGCCCAGGGTCACGTCTCTAGTGGACACTAGACCTGAGACTTTGCAGTGCGACCAGAACGAGACTGTGACTGCACATCCAGCATGCAGTAATTTTGCTCCCCACTTCAGGGCCTTCTGCATGATTTTAGACAAAGAAGCACGTGAGGCACATTTAGTCCTAGTCACTTACAAGGCAGCATCTTCTCACGCCCTGATCATGAAGGCATGCCAGGGTTAGGGTTAACTCCTCATGGGCACATTTAGCCTTGGATTTTAGCAGAGCGCTGAGGTATTGCAGGTGGCTAGATAAGGAGGTGCCAGGCCCAAGCCACACCCTGGTCTGGAGAGAGATCAAAGGCGTTCCTCGTGCCCTGGGACGGCGCTTTCAGACACGTCCCACAGACCAGGGCTTAGCTCCTCGCCTGCAGCTCCGTAGAGGTGGCTATCTCCCAACTGCCCAGTTCAGCTTCAGTAGCCCAAGCAGTCTTACAGGAAGGATCAGGGAGCCCAACGGGCTTTCCACTGCTGCCTGGCCCAGCCTGAGGCCATCCCTCTGCACCCTTGAATGTGGAGTGGAGAGGCCCTAAATTTGCAGATTCCCACCACCAACATCAGCTTGTGCAGGATTACACTCCTGGGGAGAAGGACTAGGGTCTCCCACCCGTGTTCTTTATTACTCCGGTGTGTTCATATGGCAGTGAAACCCCACCGTTTAGTGCTGAACAAAAATGGCCTTGACAAGAGAAGGAATATCTGTGTGAGATTGGACCACAGGGTGTCTAGTGGGGATGTCTTTTATTTTCTTCCTGTCACACAGCTCCCACTCCCCACGGTCTACCAACCTCCTCTGGATCTCTGCCCCGGACCTCACCTCCCGGCCCCAGCTAACCTACTGTGCTATAGGTGAGAGAGTGTGCTCCTGCTGAATTTCTTCCTGTTGTTCTTTCCAGTAGCCCATCTTGCCTCCTTTTCCCAGTCCATCTTCTGTAGTAAATGTCTTAGTAAAAGTTTTATCCAGCCTCTGGTCTAGAACTCGAGGGTTTGCCAAGAGGTGATTCATTTTCTTTTGGTTGTTCGGTTTTGTTGTCCTTCGTTACGTTCTCAGGCAGCGGGTTCAGTCTCCCCTGAACTGTGGTTTGCGTCTCCTTTCCCATTTCTACCCTTCTGTTGCTCTTGCTCTCTCTTTTCTTCACTAGTTGTGTGAAGGGCTCATCTCTCTTTTGCCTTTTTTAAATAGAAGACTGACTGGTTTGGGATATTTTCATCCTATCTACTCTTCTGGTTTGTCTCACACTGATTTCTTTTTCTGATTCTCTAGTGATTTATTATATCTTTATGCCATCATGGTTTTCAATTGATGTAAAGTTTCTTCCTTTTAAATATTTCTCTTTTTGACAAAAAAAAAAAAGATATGGAAGATTATCAATGTTCTCCTCAGAACAGCATTAGCTGTATGCTAGATATCTTGGAATAAACTATCCTACTTTTATCCATTTTAAAATAATGTACAATTTTTGTTTGTATTTCTCTTTGATCCCAGGATTGTTTAAGGGTAGGTTTCTAAATTTCCAGCATTTGGTATCTTTTAATGTTATTTAACTCTAGTTTTATTGGATTACAAGCAGAGAAATTAGTCTATAAAAATCTTTATTTTAAAATTTGATTGATTTTTCTTTGTAGTCAAATCATTGATTTTAGGTACAAAATGCAAAATTTTTATTTGGAAGAAATGCATATTCAATACATTTTTAATTTTGTTATTTCATTCTGCTTTAATTTTGTCTATGGAGTCATAATTCTGTGAAATGTGGTTATTAAATGTTTAAAGCCTTCTTAAATTCTTGGCCTTTTTGAAACTTTTGCTTTCATATATTTAGAGAGCAAAACTGTTTCATACTTACTACTGATTACATTGTTTGGTACCTACTTAATATGCCTATTGTTGATTTTTCATAAATTTGACCTCTTACTATTATAAACTATAAACTCTACATTTTTTATCCTCACTTGTGTTTTTTTGGTTTTTTTTGGTTGGTTTTGGTTTTGGTTTGGGGGCCACACGAAGCAGTGCTCAGGGCTTTCCTCCAAGTCTGCACTCAGGGATGACTCCTGAAGTTTTTCCTGAAGTTTTCCCTTCCTGCAGGGTAACTATCATTTTCTTCTGTGTTTCTTAAAAATAAGATACAACAATACTTCATATTAAACTAGTCTTAGTGTTAAATCATTTAGCAGGATCATTCAGGGTTTCACTTATCACTTGTCTTCCTGTTGTTCATTGATTTGCTCGAGTGGGCACCAGTAACATCTCCATTTGTCCCTGACTCGTGCTAGTATGGCCCGAGAGCCTCTGCTCACTCCAGCAACATGAAGAGCCTCAAACCATTCGTTCAGGTCATGGGAATGAGGTCTATTATTGTTACCATTTTGGGCATATCAAATATGACATGAGTAGCTTGCCAGGCTCTTAGTCTTAATGTTAGATCATTTAGAAGGATCATTCAGGTTATTCATATTTAATGTAAAATCTACATACTGGTTTAAATTTCTTCCCTCACTTAATTTTTCACTATTTATTTTTCACAGCTGCTGTTGCTCTGACATTTTTTGTCATTTTGCAAGTTTGCCTGTGTCGAGATTGTTTACTTTCTTCCCTTGGTTGATTTAGAAGGTCTACTATTGTTTTCCATCCTACTGTAATGGCTACCTCTTTCTTAACAATCATTATGGAAAGTATAGATCTCTAATAGTAATAATAATAACCTCAACAGTTTACCCTGACAGGACCTATTTCTCCAGGACTCCTTCTTTTTTTTTAATTTATTTTTATTTTTTTGCTTTTTGGATCACACCGGGCAATGATCAGGGGTTACTCCTGACTCTTCACTCAGGAATTACTCCTGGCGGTGCTCGGGGGACCATATGGGAAGCCGGGATTGAACCCGGGCTGGCACAGGCCGGCTGCGTGCAAGGCAAATGCCCTACCCGCTGGGCTATCGCTCCGGCCCTCCTTCCTTTTTAAGAGAAACTAAACCCTGAGAGCAACTTCCTACCCTCCTGTCCACTACCCTCCAATATTTCCACCCCTAGATTTTCCTGAGATTATCTTTTCCAATTGCACTTTTTATCTAGTGATAAGTCTCTTCTTTTCCCAAGGAGGCTTACTTAGCCCCTCCTGCTCCACACATTCCCTGACATTGTAGCATCATCCCAAGGAAGTTACCTGCCACCTATACACATGACGGTGAGTCCCATAAGGACTTATCTTTCACCTTGGTTTTCCTACAATTTTCAACTTCTTCTGCATGTTTTTGACTTCTGTTTTTGATTGATTCATTATTTGTTTAGAACTCTTTCTTGAGCTTTATCTTCAAGTAATATGCAAAAGGAAATGAGTAATTACAATCCCTCTAAGCCTTGCAAGTCTACAGAGATTCTTCTCCCAGCATGTTTACTGACATTTAGTCCTGTTTAGGTGGGGGAGGAAAAAATCTAAAACAAATATACTGAGGTGTGGTCATCCTGCCCTTCAATTATCAGGTGGCCATTTTCTCTTTGTTTTAGGACTTACAGGCATTACAAATGATGTCAGTCTCTTTCTTTTTTTCCTTTGTAAATAATCTGTCCTTTTCCTCCAGAATATCTTACCCTTTTCTCCTTATTTTTGGAGATCAGAAATATTATAAAGTTGGGGCCGGAGCAATAGCCCAGCGGGTAGGGCATTTGCCTTGCATGCAGCCAGCCTGTGCTGGCCTGGGTTCAATCCCGGCATCCCCATATGGTCCCCCGAGCACCGCCAGGAGTGTTTCCTGAGTTCAGAGCCAGGAGAAACTCCTGAGCATTGCCGGGTGTGACCCAAAAAAAAAAAAAAATATATATATATATATATATATTTATATATATTTATACATATTATAAAGTTAATCCCTAAATGCATTTTTTCTCACCCATTCTGCCTTTCCATTTGCAAACTCATCTTTCCCTAGATCAGCAATCTTTCTGCTAATATTTAACTGCTTCTCTTTCTCCCTCTCTTCTTTTGCTCAATACCTATTATCCATATGCTAGGCCTTCTTTATCTCTGTTTCTAGTTGCTTGTTGCCATCACAATTATGTTTTTGCTCTGAGTTGAGATATTTCTTTTGCTTGATCTTCCAGATCACTGATTCATATCCTAGCAGTAAACTTCCTTTCATTCAGTTCAACAGATAAGTTGAATTTTCATTTGTCCCTTTCAATTTCATAAAATCATTGGGAGTGGGGAGTAAAATTGAGTTCCCATTATTTTACTTCTATTTTATTTATATTATTCTTTTGTCTTTGTCTCTCTTATATGCCTCCACAAACTAGATACAGCTTTTGGTCATTTGTGGTCCCAGACTTCTGTCTTTCCGCTCCTTATTAACTGTCTGCTATGTTGGTTACACAGGGCCATTTACCAACTTCCATGAAGTGAGCCCCTAGAAACTCTGTCTCATGGGCTTACTCCATTCACTCATTCATCCAGAAGACATTGTTGAAGAAACTATTAATATGTTACCCAGATCCATGCTTGACAACAAACCAGAAAAGAATCAGACCAGTTCCTGCCTTCAAGGAATTTATTTCATAGGAATTTTCCCACTGAGTGAGTGGTCTTTCCTGACGTAAAGATGAGGCTTGCTCTAAGACTGTCAGAGTCACATAAGTTTTATTTATTTTGAGTAAATAATCTGGTTGAGTTTGTCTTTTGTTCAGGAAAAATATAAAGCATGATTTTAAGGGTTCCAGAAATTTTTTCTGTTCTTCTCTTGCCTTTTATCTCACTATTCCTGGCAGCCCTTCAGTTTAAGGCTTTTAAACTGTGGAAATATAAATAGTCCCAGGAAGGTAACATCGTAAACTTAATCAACCACTTGTATCTTAGGTTGAAGGAGTAATTTCTGAGAACAGGGGGTGGGGAGTAGTGAGAAAATAATGGTTAGCATATTTGTAAGTATTTTCAGTAAGAGAGGACACTCTGAGGTAAGAGCAGGCTGAGTAAATGAGGTCTGGGATCCTTTGTCTCCTTGGGAATGATTATAGACCTCTTGTATCTGGCTCATAGAAGACACAGTTGGAATCACTACTGTCTGCAGTAGGGGTGACACTGTGGAAAAATTCAACTTTCTCTGCATCACTTGACAGCACAGAATGAGGACCGCCAGACTGGAGCAATAAACAGGCTGACTTTATATCAGTGAAGAGGGCAGTGCTTTAACAATGGAAGCTACCCGAGAAATAGTTGTCCTGAGTTTTATACTCTGGCAGAGGTTGGAGACCCATTGGAGATGCCTGTTTGAGCACAGGTGGATGAGATGACTAATGCATTCACTCTCTTCCCCTAGCCCAAGTTTCTGCAATTTTGTGTTCTTCATTTCTTACAGATAAATAACATACGACTGAAGTAGTAAAAAAGTAAGACTATGAGACCAGAGAGAGAGAGTACAGCAGATTGGGTGTTTACTTGCCACGTGGCCAACCCAGATTCGATCTCTGGTACCCCGTATCATCCCTTGGACATCACCAGGAATGATGCCTGAGTACAGAGCTAGTAGTAATTCCTAAGCCCCTACAGTGTGACCCCCAAAACAAAAACAGAACAAAGAAAAACAAATGTAAGCCCACAGAGATCAGATCGATCAAAAGTATATACTCTTGTTATCTTTATAACTGTTCCTAAAGCTTGGCTACTAGCATTTTTCCTATTTGCCAAAACGTTCGCCATGGCTGCTTGTGTTGGTGCAACTAGGTTGTGAGGTAACGTCACTAAACTCTATCTCCTTCTCGACCTCCTTCCCTCCATCACCCCCTCTCTAGGTTCTCCCTTAAAGACCAACCCACTGAGAAACTGGATTTTTCTAGCTTTTATTTGTGGTGACACTAGACAGATGCGCTCCCACTCCAGTTTATTTGTGCTAGTTACCCAAGCTTTGTTGCTCTTTCTCCTTGGGCCATAATGCTTGTGAGGGCCTAGAGGCAGCCACCACCTAAACCCAGGCAGGGGCTGGAAGTTTCAATGTGGATATGACTTTCACGCAATAAACAGGTGACATGTGGCAACTTTAAAAGCATTCTTTTTTTTTTTAAGTTTTTTTTTTCCCACTTCCCTGGCCTCTTGTCAGAGGAAAGAGGAAAATCCATAGGAAGGGTTTCTGCCCCTGTTGGGAATATCCCAATATCTTTCAATGAAGGGGAAGGAAACAGTCAGAAAAATCGTTTTTTCTTGTTCAAAGGGGGCCTTCTCTCCTCCCACAGCTGCAAGGGTACCTGGACAGAGTCAAGTAAAGAAAGTTTCTCTTTGGAGAACTTCTAGATCAGCCACCACATATTCCCCAGAATAACCTTTGTCTTCCCGGGAAATAGGTCCTGCCCAAGTTGTTTCTGATCGCCACAAGGTCATAAAACCTTCTCCCTCCACAAGATTGGAGAACAGAGAAAGGGGACCCTGAACTTAGCCAAGAAAACTTAGTGCTGAAGTAAATTGTGATTGACCAGGCCTTAAAGGAAAGAATCTCGCAGATTAGACAGGTCTCTTGGGAGCCATCCAAAACTGAGCTACTGCCTTCATTGTGCCCTGTCAGGGACAAAAATCCGTCTTGGTTGTTGCTTTCTGGGATGGATCTGGAGCCCTCCCACCCCATCCTAAATCTATTGATATGAGATTCAGTACTTCTAAGCACCTCAGATCCATTAGACTCATAGAAGTTATGTGGACTTTCTAGAAGGCTCCTCGAGATTGTAATCAGGTTCAATGAAATGGGTTACCTGCTGTTTGTTAGTGGACCTTCCTACTCCTTCAAGCATGGAGGGGTGCTTAGAGAGCTGGGCAGAGGGTGCCATAACTAGTTCAGGAACCCTCAAGAGCTGCCAGCACAAGAGTGTAAGGGATGAACATTCAGACCTGAGCCATGAAACTAGCTAATAGCAGAACAAGGAAAAGGCTGAATCGCCACAAGCCTTGCACTGGCAGCACCAGGGAAGGTCCCCTGACAGATAACTGACCACTCCTTGGAATGTGGGGCCCATTGGGTTCCTTGTTTGCTTTTCTTCTTCACAAGGTCTTCCGTCATCAGAACCCCTTGTTGGCAGTTCCAGAACATCTGGCACGATGGAGAGAGGGGCCTTTGACGTCAGAGAGGCATTTGTCTACTCAGGTGTAGCTAATTTTCTCAGGGTGCAGTTTTGTTTTTGGACCTGAGGAGGCCACCTCATACCCCAGGGACTCTGTGTGTGTGTGTGTGTGTGTGTGTGTGTGTGTGTGTGAAGGCTGACCAGGGTACACAAGTTCAAAAAGGCAAGGAGGGAGGATGGATTCTTGACCCAATATGCCCTGAGAGCCAAACAAAATGTTTGGATTGGGCCCCTTCCCCATACTCTAGTCCACCTAGCCTCATGGCCTCCTGGGATTGGGGAGGGCCAGCTCTCCTAATATATAGGCCTCATCATCACTTTCCCAGACTTGGCTTAGATCAGGCCCTTCTTGCTCTAAGAGCAGGTCCAGGGTGAGACCAGAACCTCAATCAGCAGAGGAAGGAAGGCTCTGAAAATTTCCAGAGAACCAGATAGAGCACCTAGTTTTGGACGCTGCAGAAATTTCCACCGAGAGTCTGGTGACAACACTGTTCCTCAGTCTTCATGCCAGCCCCTATGGGGAATTAAGGGAGTTTACTGAGATTGGGAGGCTCACTGTCCCCCAAGGAGACAACACTTAGAGGACTGCTTTAAAGGCAAATGCTGGCTCAAGCAGTCTAGTGAGTGGAGTAACTGGGAGTTAAGGGCTGAGGAAGGACAGAAAAGCTAAGACTAGACCATCCAGGCTCTTCCCCTTTAAATGAATCCTGCCTGATCAAACCCGCTGGGGGAGCCATGGTAGCAAGTCTTCCCTGGAGAGTTTAGGAGGTTCAGGGATGCCAGAGCCAGAGAACAAGCTATAGTGAGTGTGGCCGGACACCTCCTCCGGAGTACTTTCCCCCCTACCTAAAAGCTGTGAGCCAGGCTGAGATTTGGGAATACTAAGAAAAAGTCAGCAGGAAGCTGGGCCAACAGACTCCAGGTAGTGAAAATGTTGGGCTTTAGGGGGAGTCCGGCACCTGGGTCTGAGGACCAGAGATGAAACCCAGTCACCAAGAAGCTCCTTCCCGAAGTGCGGGTGCTCTAGATTCCTCCAGTCCTGTGCAGGAAGTCAAACGGAGCCAGGTAAGAGACCCCCAAACAGAACTAAACTAAACAGACCCCTAAGCCATTAGGTTCATCCAACTTCCAGGGGCTGGGGATCTTTTCTGTTTCTTTCTTCTGTAGAGCTAGAGGGTCTGGGAAGCAAGTTCTGAGACCAGGAGCCTCACCAGGAACTCCAGAGAGACTTTAGACTCTAGAAGCTTTAAGCTTCAGTGTTGATGGTCCATTCCTTATTTATACACAAGGAAACCATGGGGCAGAGACCATTTCAGGTGGCCAAAGAGCCAGCACAGAGTCCAGGTGCCCAAATGCACAGCTATGAGCTCCTCTTGCTCCCTGGTGATGGCTCTACGAATCCACAGCACTCAAAGCCTCGTACTGACCACTGTACTCTCTGAATGAGCCTTTGCGTCATTTGTTAATCTTTCCTAGCTCTGTAACCCATCATTCTGCCATCAGTATGGTACCAAGGAAAGCACAGCATTGAATTTAAGGGATGCTAGTGTTGGAGGATGCTCTTGAGGCGGATTTGAACACCTCTTTCCCGGCTCTTTATCTGTCACTTCCAGGTGAGACAGTCCAGCCCACACATCCAGGCACCTGCTCCTTGGCTTCCTTCCCCTTCCACAGACATGCTGATAGAGCTGGACCGGCTCAGTATCCACGAACATCTCAGCAGCCGATCTCCTTGGTGACACTTTTTAAATTTCCATCTTATGTTTCTGTGGTCCATTCTCTATAGGGAAGTTTCTGGAAGACAGACTATTGTGCTGTAAAGACCAATACATCTTGAATTTATCTGATCATAGAATGGACTGTTGTGTAAACTAGGTGATTTCCTTCAAAACTGGCTTCCAAAGATCTGGAACCGTGGTGAACTCACAGGGAGGGAGGCTTTGAGCCGTAGATATGTCCAAGGCCAGCCCTCTCCCTGCTGCCCACTCCCTGGCCAGGACATGCCCCTTCTCTCAAATGTATGTAACATCTACAAGCTCCTTGTAAGATTAGTGGGGAAATTAAGTTTGCTTTCAACCTTTTCTGGACCACTGTTTTAAGAAAGGTGCTGCAATTGTATTGGAACTTACTGGAAAAGAGGCTGCGATCTATTAGCTATGTTTGCCATGAATAATGTGAGGGGGTTGTAGAGAAGAAGGTATTGCAAAATGAAGTATGGAAAAGTGGCCACAAGAGAAAAAGATGGTAGCTCGGAGCTATTTTTGACCTTCTAGTTGGTGTCACATATACCGTTGTTGGATTTTGTTTGGGTAGAATTCTTCACTGCTGTGGAAATGTGTTGCTCTTTTGGAGATGTGAAATAATACATTGTTTTTTAAATTGCAAAGTCACAATTCTTTTTTATATCATTTGGGTGTTTGATATCAGCCATCACCTGCAAAACACCACTAATCCAGGGGCAAGGAATCTAATCCAAGAAGTCAAAACCCAACTTCATAAGTGACTATAGGAATAGTCTCAAGTGAGCCACTGATCTCTGGGCTTCAGAGTCCTCTGACAGTATCCAGACTAACAGGTCACATAATAACCAAGGATTGATTGATTGACCCAACTAGTTTAAGTAAATTGTGAAGCATGTCTTGAGTATCCGCAGAGGCGCTAGAATTATCAGCATAGAACTCCACTGTGTTCAGACCTTCAAATCCTCTAGTCATGTGCCTTTTGCAAACACAATGGTAATTCAATAAACAGAATCAGACAAGACAAGGATGGTTTTATATGAGAGGAAGCAGAGCATAAGCAAGACCCCCGAAGAGTAGATATAAATTAGGCAAGAAGAGAAAGGAGGCGCCGAGGGTCAGGGATTATGCTGGAGTATCAAGGAAATCAGGTGTGCATTGAAAGGAAAGGGGTGATCATGTTAGCTATGTTGTGGAACATCTAGAAAGTCAGATAGAAGAAGTTAAGCATGCATTCTTGGCAAGAGGGAAGCCACAGAGATTTTCCAGAAGGAGAGACAATGAAATGGCCGAGCAGTTGAATGGCAGAATGAATAGAAAGAAGAGAGATGAAAAGCAGAGAGAAATTGATCAAATAGACATACCATTATGAGTAGGCAGTGTAGGTGAAAATGGGGAAGGAGAGAATGTTTGAAGTGTGACCATAGCATGGTCATGAAGAGTTTAAAAAATTTATTATGGGGATGAAGTCTACCTTATCTCAGGATTACAGTAAAATGGCTCATGCAGCCTTCTGCTTTCTAAATATATGTATAATATATATATATATATATATATAAAATACATCACTATCACTATCACTATCACTATCTTCTCGTTCATCATCAAGTTGCTGGAGGCGGGCTCCAGTAACATCTCCATATGTCCTGTCTCATGCTAGTAGAGCCAAAGGGGCATCTGCTCGCTCCAGGAACATAAAGAGCCTCAAGCCATTATATTGGGCCATGGGAATGACCTAACATAATTGTTACTGGTATTTGGCATATCAAATATGACACGGGCAGCTTGCCAGGCTTGCTGGTAGGGCATTTGCCTTGCTACGCGGCTGGCCTGTGCTGGCCCGGGTTCGATCCCCGGCATCCCATATGGTCCCCGAGCACCTCCAGGAGTAACTCCTGAGTGCAGAGCCAGGAGTAACCCCTGAGCATTGCCGGGGGTGTGACCCAAAAAAGCAAAAAAAAAAAAAAAAAAAAAATAAATATATATATATATATATATATTATATATACATATATAGGACATCACTGTCACTGTATAACTGTCTTCCCATTCATCATCAATTTACTCGAGCGGGCCCGGTAACATCTCCATATGTCCTGTCTCATGCTAGCAGAGCCCAAGGGCATCTGCTTGCTCCAGGAACATAAAGAGCCTCAATCCATTCTGGAATGAGGTTTATAATTGTTACTGGTATTTGGCATATCAAATACAACACGGGTAGCTTGCCAGGCTCTGCCGTGCAGGCAGCATACTCTTGTAGTCATCTCTAAGTTCAGCATTTATTGATGAACCGCAACTCGGGCTGTGATAGGCTGGTCTGCTGAGTGGAGTTCTGACAAGAGGGAAGTCCGGATGTGGAAAATGGAGGCCCTCATGGAGTGGAGGGTCGTCTGGCTTGTTGCAAGGCTCTGCTGGGGTGGCGGGCCAGGGCTAGAACCCACTATAGCCTCCTGGGCGCCTCGTGAGCGGATGGACACAGAGAGAGCAAGAAGCAGCTCTGCCCTATGTCTGTGAGTCTCTATATATGTACTATATATATATATATATATATGTGTGTGTGTGTGTGTGTGTGTGTGTGTAATATATATAGAGTACATATACACTATATATGTATACAATTAGAAAATTGGGGCTTCTAAATAACTTTTCCAAGTAGTCCCAAGGAACTAGCTTCATCTTTATTCTGTCCTTCTCTCTCCTAACTCAGTCTAGATATATTGGAAGACTCAGGGGTGGAGGAGAGTACACTTTAATTTTGTGAAGGAAAAGGAGACGGTGTTTTAAAGTACCTAACCCTAGGTTGCTATATTCAAAAGATTAAATCGGCAACCAAAAATAAATTCCAAAATAGAAAATAAGATTTAGGAGATGGCACCCAACTGAAAGGGCAGTCATAGAGCAAATCTCTAGGAACTAGGTCCTATGGGCCATAGCCGGGCCCCTGGCTGAGTGTCTTCCTAAAAGTCTCTCCTTTCCTCCAGCACTTACTTCCCCAGCTGAAAAAAAGAGATAACTCACCTTGTAATCTCTGAAAATCACTTTCAATTCTCATATTCAATGCCCTGATTGATTATAGAATTATGTTTGGAAAATGGCAGCTAAACACAACCTCACTGAGATACCAACTCTTCCTTACATCTTTCTCTCTCTCCCCCTCTCTTTCTCTCTATCTCTCTCTCTCTCACACACACACAGAAATACACATACGTGTTCTGGAAATTACAAGTGATAGTGCAAATCTTGCTTCCTCATGAGAAGATACATGTCCCAAAATGTGGGGCCAAAATGTAATCATAGAGAATTGGATGCAGGGAAAAAAAATACAAGAGTTATTTATGATGTGTCACATAAATGTCATTCTGGCATAGTAGCTCACAAATTGCCTTGTGATGTGTGGGTGTGTCCACATAGAGTATGTTGAGAGGAATAAAAGACTCCAGGAACGAGAGGAAGGATGATAAATGAGTATTGATGGGGCTTTCCAGATGCTCCATGAATCGGAGATTGCTAGTGATTTCCAGAGGGCATCAATCCACCTCCAGGAGACAGGGAAAATCGGTTCCCACCTGAGCAAGGCAACTTAGAAAAAGTGTCTCAAGTGAGCCTGGTAGAGTAAAGGTTGATTTTCAGTAAGGCTCTATCATTTCTCCTCTTCTGAGAGCTGTCTTATCTGGCTTGGGTGTGTTTTATTCCCTCAGTGCGCTGTGACAATAAAGCTTCAAGATTGTGTTTGACAGTTGGGTTCTTCTACAAAGTCCTTTTTGCCCTGATGGTTTGATGGTTGGCGTTTTCTGTGTGTTAGAGAACAGTCGATGCCTGAGCTCCCTATGCCGTGACCGTCAGGGGAGTAGAGGACAGTGTTGCTGAACAAATCAGCCTGACTCATTGAGTCCAGTCTCTGAGTCAATGTCAGGGCCCCCGAGCTGGGAGCATGGTCTGTTGAAACCGAGAACGGTGGCAGTCCTTGAGGTCAAGCTCTTTCCCCTGCGGCTCCGAGGACTCCACACAATTTGGCTGCCACTTTTGCCAGCCTATGGGACCGTTGCCTTTATTTTAATATTTATCCAGTTCTGAAAGCTTACAGTGAGATACATTATTTTTAAATAATCCATATCATGAAATACCCAATGGTGGTCACTTTACCATTCAGAAATCTGTACATCAGGGGCCAGAGCGAGAGCCCAGCGGTAGGGCGTTGCCTTGCACGCGGCCGGCCTGTGTCGGCCTGGGTTCGATCCCCAGCATCCCATATGGTCCCCCGAGCACCGCCAGGAGTGATTCCTGAGTGCAGAGCCAGGAGTAACCCCTGAGCATTGCTGGGTGTGACCCAAAAAAAAAAAAAAAAAAAAAAAAGAAATCTGTACATTTATTCAACAAAGAGTTCTGAGAGTAGTATAGCAATTGCATGGTTGTTTTTAATTCATTTTTATTGAATCACAGTGAGATACACAACTACGAAGTTGCTCATGATTGGGTTTCAGTCATGCAATGTTCTAACACCTACCCCTTTCCTGCGTATGTTTCCCACCACCAATGTCCCCAGTTTCCCTCCTGACCCTCTATGTACGGCAGTCTCTCTCTCTCTCTTTCTCTCTCTCTCTCTCTCTCTCTCTCTCTGTCTCTCTCTCTCTCTTTCTCTCCCTCCCTCCTTTTTGGACATTATGGCTTACAAAATACTGAAAGGTTATCATGTATATCCCCTTACCTATTTTTAACACTCAGTTCTTATCCAGAGTGATCATTTCCAACCATCGTTGCCATACTGCTCATTTCTCTATCCTAACTGCCCTTTGCCCCACACACATTTGTGGCAAGCTTCCAACCATTGACCAAGTCCTGCTGGCATGTGAATTGCTAGAGGTGCCAAGGTGAGCCGCTCTACCCAGACTGTGACGGACCTCAGTGTCTAGAGGTGACAGATCCAACATATAACTCTCACCCGACTACATCAGGGTAGGTGCAGGGAGGGCTGAGATGTCAGGTATGGCCCAGATAAGGAGATCTGAGCAGACAGACTCAGCCAGGACATGGCCTCAGAGAGGTGCTGAGATGTGAGCACTGCAGTTATTTTCCAGAACATTTCCCCAAGCATTATCTCATCTCCATAGCCCCATGAGAAGGAAGTGGTGGTTTCCCTCCCAGAAATCTGCCATCCTCCTCTCTCCAGGCTCCATCCTGTCGGGTCTGTATACGTCTCTGGGGGGGAGCCCACCAGGAGAAACAGTCGCTGTCATCCTCTGTCTTGCAAGCTAAGTGATTGCTGGAGTCCCAAAGACAGGATCTTTTCCCCGTGGGGAACCAATGCACCTTGATTTCTAGAACATTAGGGCAGATGTGTTGGTGATGTTCTTTACTTAGAAGGCTCCCCAGCATTGCTTAGGGGACCCAGGGCCCAACTTCGGCCACACTCAGACAACTGGGGAGGGCTCCTCAGGCTAGTGATGCTGGGGGCCACCACCTGGCAGTACAGAGGGGTGGGGGGACCCTATGGTGCTGAGGATGGAACTTGGGGTCTCGTGCTTATGAAGGCCCCTGACCACTGAGCTATGTGGCGGCCCCTCCCCATGATATCTTGAAATCGCGCTTACCCATAGGTGAGCCCTGGCATGGCAGAGGGTTACCTGAGGCTGTTACCTGGACTTTCAGGATGTTCGCAGGCTGGCCTATTAGCTGCTTGACCTACAGCCTCTGGCCAGCTCTTCCCCACTTCCACTCCCAGCTCTCACCTAGCTCCTGAGCCGCCCTCCTCTGGGTCCAGCCCAGAGGTGGGCCAGCAACACACACACTGACCGGAACCAAGCCTGCCAGGCCACATTTGCTGCCACTTGCAATATCCATCTGCCAACGCAGCCCCAAAGGAGACAGAAAAGCACTTCTCTGGGTGCGATGTGAGTCCTGATCTCAAAGACAGGGTGTGAACCCCTAGTGGGCCGGGCGCTGCCCACCTCAGCATCCTGGGGGCTGGGGGCTGGGTGCAGAGAGGCTGACGGGAAGGGCTGGGGCAGGCAAAGTGCAGAAAGGCCAGGGGCCCCGCCACCTGGAGAGCGGAGCCACCGCTGCCGGCGGGGGGACCTGCGTGCCCTGGGCGGCCCTGTAGTGACCGACAGGCTACATGAGCCGGGCTGAGTTGCCTTTTCTGAACCCCCAGATGGGCTGAAGTGAAGGTCAAAATACGCCTCTGGGACGCCCCAGCATGTAAGGCACAGAGCCAGGGGGCCTGCAGCCATGGGAGCAGGGCCAGGGAGTGAGGAATAACGCCCGTGGGCCGCCTCGGTGCCCCCGGTCAGGCCGATGCTCCAAGTGTCTCAGCCTCAAGGTGAAGGCTCAGTGCTGGACAAAAGTCTCTCGCTGGGACGGAAGTGAGAGCGCGGCGGACAGGGCACTTGACTTGCGTGCGCCAGGTTCCATCCCTGGCATCCCATATGGTCCCTGAGCCCCAACAGAAGTGTCCCGGAACCAAGAACCTTCTTTTGGCTCTGGGTCCCACCCTGAGCTCAGAGCCATGAGAAACCCTGAGCTCCACCTAGTAGGGCCAAACCACCTGGTAGGGCACCGCCTTGTTTGGTGCTGGGGATGCAGTGCCGTGGGGTGCAGTCAGTGGCAGAGCACGTGCCCTGCATGTGAGAGGCCCTAGATTCAATCACTGGCACCACACATTAAAAAAAAATGAAAAGTGGGGCCAGAGCGATAGCCCAGTGGGTAGGGCGTTTGCCTTGCACACGGCCGGGCTGTGCTGGCCCGGGTTCAATCCCGGCATCCCATATGGTCCCCCCGAGCACCGCCAGGAGTGATTCCTGAGTGCAGAGCCAGGAGTAACCCCTGAGCATTGCCGGGTGTGACCCAAAAAAAGCAAAATAATAATAATAATAAATAATAATAATAATAATAAATTTTTTAAAAAGGAAAAAACTAATTTTTAAGTAAGCCTGGGTTATGGTTCCAGTTTTTTTTTAACTATTTGTATTACCTGAGGGTCTTCCCAAGCGGTGCTCAGGATATCGGGGCAGGGGCTGCTGGCTGAGTATCCCAGTATCCCAGATGGAGCAGTCCAACATGCAGACCAGGGTGCAGAGCTGCTCCTGCCCCGGGGCCACGGATTATCACCCCACTGCCAGTTCTGAGGGGCGTGCACCAGCGCCCCACAGCTGTCAGGGAACCCCAAGTGCTGGGTGGAGCCAGGCTCGGCACATGAAAGCTCCACCTGGACCTGCAAACTCACATGTGCGGCCGTCATTGAACACACACATACACCCATACACGCGTGCATACACACACACATGCAAATACACCTATGCACGGGTGTACACATACACAGACATAGATATACACGTGTGTATATGCACACACACATATACATGTGTGCACAGGCACGTCGCACGTCCACACATGTACACACAGGGCACACGATGCACACACGCTCTTGCACACACCCTCTCCTGTCAAAACTTGGCCGGGCTGCTGGCTGAAGTCAGGAAGGAGTGTGTGTATGTGTGTGTGTGTGTGTGTGTGTGTGTGTGTGTGTGTGTGCCTAAGAGATGACACGGCCCACCAGCACAGGCCACGGGGCCAAAGCGGCCAATCTGCCGGACACTGGCAGGTCACGGGTGGAAGGACGCGGGGTTCGCAGGAGGCCTGGAGCGGGGCAGTGTGGCGTGGCGTGATGCGCGCTGGCGGCCGCTCTGTCCTCTGCAGCTTCTGCGCTGGGCTTCCGGTCTCTGATGCGGGCGCAGGCCAGGCGGCCCCCTAACCCAGCTCGTTTTCCCCCCCTGCAGGTGAGGGAGCAGCGCGGCAGCCAGCGCGAAGGCTGATGAGGGTTCGGGAGCTGCGCGGCCCAAGCTCAGGCCCGTGTTCCACATCGAGTCCATCCGCAGGAGGAGCAAAGGTGACAAGCAAGAGTCCATCCACATGGGAGGTGGGGGTGCGTCTTCCCGGCTCCTGCCGAGGCCCGTGATCGCTGCCCCAGCCCGCTTGCATGGCAAACACTTGGCACCCAGGCGGTGGGCTCTAGGGGGCCTGCCAGGATGGTGCCGTGGGCGTGCTCACTTCTGGGGGCCGTGTGAGGGGGCAGCCTGTGGGGAGGGTCGCCCTGAGCCTCTCTCGCGGCCAGGTTAGGACCCGGGTGTCGGGGCTAGAGACTAGAGGCAGAGTCTGCTTCTGCGCCCCAAACTCAAACCTGCCCAAAGGCCGCAGCCAGCTGCCCAAGGCCATGAGCGGATCCTGGGTCGGTGTCTTGGGCGGGCGATAGCCCAGCGGGTAGGGCGTTTGCCTTGCATGCGGCCGGCCTGTGCTGGCCCGGGTTCGATCCCCGGCTTCCCATATGGTCCCCCGAGCACTGCCAGGAGTGATTCTTGAGTGCAGAGCCAGGAGTAACCCCTGAGCATCGCCGGGTGTGACCCAAAAAGCAAAAAAAAAAAAAAAAGAAAAAGAAAAGGATTCGTGACTCTTCCTCCTGCTTCTCCCAGCCTCCCCAGCCCTCCATCCTCTTAGAGAGGCCGTAAGGGAGGGGCAGAGGAAGAGCGGGGGCAGCGGAGTGCGGGAGAGGTCAGCGGGATTGCAAGAAAATCCTGTCCTGGGGTTCCCAGAAACCCGGGTCCATCGCATCACACACCAACCTCCGGGTCTGGAGAAACCCGCTGCTTCCTTTCAGAGCTCCCTCAGTGAACTGACTTCTGAAAGGTTAACCACTGGCATTCAACGTCTTTGCCCCTTCCGAAACGAAAACACAGCCTGGGACGCAGCCCTCCTCCGGGTGCTTCAATGCTGGGAAAATGCAGGCTAGGATTTGCCTCCCAGTGTGAAAACCGGGCGCCTGTCATTCTCACATTTGGCCACAGGAGGGAGCCAGAGCACCAACACCAAATCTTCCTAACACGTGAAACTAGCAATTCAGGACTAGCATGAGCCAGACCTGGGTTCAAGCCCGGCACCGCAAAAATTAAAAACAAATGAAAGTATAAACCCTAACTGAATTGATCCTTTTTCACAATGCATTATCTGGTCATTAGAAAAATGAATTTAACAAGCACCCATGCAAGAGTTTTCAAGCATTACAAGGACAGGCTAAAATCTTTTTTTAAGCAATAACAAATAGCATTTAATCGGACCATTAGTTACTGAGAAATAATTCCATCAAAGCTATGCATCTAAAAGTTACCAGAACAACCCAAAGTCATGGGGTAGGAGGTGGGGGGAGGATGTGAGTATGGTGGTCAAATCTAAACCCAGGCATTACCTAGCTCAAATAAATTCATACTCATGGGGCGGAGCGATAGCCCAGCGGGTAGGGCGCGTTGCTGCCTTGCACGGGGCCGGTCTGTGCCGGCCTGGGTTCGATTCCCGGCATCCCATATGGTCCCCTGAGCACTGCCAGGAGTAATTCCTGAGTGCAGAGCCAGGAGTAACCCCCGAGCATCGCCGGGTGTGACCCAAAAAGCAAAAAAAAAAAAATAATAATAATAAAAAATAAAAAATAAAAAATAAATTCATACTCAAAAGAAAATCTCGTCGAGCCTAGCACATCGGAGGAAGCCCAGAACCAGAGATCCCTGTTGGATGCGAGACTGTTGCCAGAAGACCCTTGGAGCTCTGGACTTCCTCGGGTGGGTCAGGAACAAGGGGATTTCAAGTTTGCCAAGGAAAACCAAAGATATCTAGATAGATAGATAGATAGATAGATAGATAGATAGATAGATAGATAGATAGATAGATAGATAGATAGATAGATAGATAGATAGATAGATAGATAGATAGATAGATAGATAGATAGATAGACAGACAGACAGATAGATAGACAGACAGACAGACAGACAGACAAAGATTGCAACCTTGCAAAGAAATGTGCTTCTCAGAGCCCAGGGCAGAGATGTGGGGCCGCTAGTGGTCTGTGCTTCTTCTCTGCAGTGTTCGGAAAGCCGAGCGCCAGGAGAAACAAGCCAAAGACCCCTTTCCTTACCCCTACCGCAAGGCCACAGTGGAGCTGCTGGTGAGTGACAAGGGTCGCGACTGGGGGAGGGGGCCGCCTCACCCCTGACACGCCCCTCGTATCACCCGGCCGTTTTCCTGAATCTGTATTTCCAGACCCGTAATTCCCTCTGGGGTTCAACAATGATCCTTCCTGACAGTTTGTGAAGTTTCCTCTTCCTTTTATTGAATTATTTCTGGTCCACCCTCTGTTGAGCAGGACCGTTACAGGTTTCCTGGCCAGGTCCGTCCAAGGGACATCACCGCTCCTCCTGGGGGTAAATCTCCACTCAGCCATTCAGTCTCGGCCTTCGTGAGAACCACTCCCTACCTGAGCCCTCGGCCAAGAATGAGGCCACAGATAAATGCCGTGTACCTCTCGGTGCTAGCCCCTGCGTGGCGGTGACCCTCACCCAACACAAAGGCCGTGCAAGGCTGCTCACCCAGCAGCTGATTACGAGGCCTTTGTACCCATCCGAGCGCGGGTGTGAGGAGGGCAGGAGGTGGGGACTTGGAGCCGCTGCCGTGTCCCTGGACAGGACCTAGAGGCCATGGAGGAGAGCTCGGAGATAAAGGTGGGCGCCACGCCCCAGGACCTCTTGGCTTCAGAGTGCAGTGGCTGCCTGCGGCAAAGGGCTCAGCAAAGCGCTGGGTTACGTCACGGGAGAGATGAAGCAGTGCGGGAAAGCCTGAAAGGTAAGAGGATGGGGGGTGGGGGCCTCCTCCTGCCCCGCACCTCCGCGCCAGCCCGGGAATGTGAGTCCCGGTGGTCGGGCACGGAGCAGAGTCCGCTGCAGCCTGTCTGCGGGTGACAGTCCCGGGCTCCCCTTCGATCCCCAGAGTGTGACTCTTCCCCGCCCCACTCCCCTGCACGGGCTCTGTCTTCCCAAAGACGCATGTCCGAGGGCGTGCACCTCTGTCCGTGGCCGAAGCTCACTGAAGGCCCAGGGCAGTGGACATTGGGGGGCTGGAAGCTCTGGGACAGGGCCAGCCAAGCATGACCATCTGGATTCTTGGTGACATCCGCCGTGGCTCCCTGCCACCTTGCCGTGGATGCAGAAACCCCGACCCCACAGCTCCCTGCCTGCACCTCCCACCGGCTCTGAGCCTTCTCCCGCCCTGGTTCCATTTCAGACAAATCCCCAGTGCTCCAGTTCCTGGACTGGGTGCTCGGGGCACCTCCCAGGTGATGTTTGTCAACAACCCCCTGAGTGGCACCCTCATCATCATCGGCCTCTTCATCCAGAACCCCTGGTGGGCCATCTGGGGTGCCTGGGCACCATCGTGTCCACCCTGACCGCCTTGGTTCTCAGTCAGGACAAGTAAGTGCTAGGGAGCCCGGGCATGGACTGGCCACCGACAGCCACTTCCCTCCCCTTACTGCCACGCTGTCTGTGTCACAAGAGGGCGCCCTTTCAGGTCCATCCCTTGCTGGCCCCAAGCGGGGTCCCCCTCCCCCTCTCATCTCTCACTGCCTGTCTTCCACTGCCCACAAGCTCCATCACTACCCCTCCAGCATTAGGCCTCTTGGCACGTGTCTATAGTGGGGGGAGAGAAGGGGTGACACCTGACCCCCTTCCCAGAGGGGCCACCCATGGTTTTGAAGGTAGGGGGGAGGCCCAGCTAAGAAAGCTGTCCCGGAGGGAAAAGCAAGAAGACTGCCCACTGCGCACGGGGTGGGGTGCGGGGGACCCCACCTCACCCCCCCCTCCTCTCTCCCAGGTCGGCCATCGCCGCCGGTCTCCACGGCCAACTGGGGTGCTGGTGGGGCTGCTCATGGCCGTGTTCTCCGACAAAGGCGACTATTACTGGTGGCTGCTGCTCCCCCGTCATCGCCATGTCCATGACTTGGTGAGTTTGCTTCCTGCCCGGTGCTGCTGGGACCCGTTTAGCTCAGCGCTGTCCATCTACAGCCTGTGTTAGGGAGCCAAGAGGGGGTGAAGGGGGAGGAGGAGGGGCGGGGAGGGCGCCGCTGTGACTTTGTGCATCCGTATCGCAGCATTGCCGCCACAGCACCATGACACCTAAACTATAATAAAAATGGGTTTTAATTCTTTTTTGCGTCACCATGAGATAGCATGAGATTTATCAAAGAAATTAATCAAACACTCCTGAAATTCATATGGAACAATAAACCCCACGAATAGCTAAAGCAATCCTTGGAAAGAAAGAAGATGGGAGGCATCACCTTCCCCAATTTCACACCGTCCTACAAAGCGGTAGTAATTAAAACAAAATTAAAATAAAAGAAAGAAATAAAATAAAATAAAATGAAAGAAAGACCTGTAGAAGAATGATGGGATAGAGCTGAATATCCTGACACACACCCTCAAATATCTGATCACTTCATCTGTGATAAGGGAGGAAGAAATATGAAGCAGAGCAAGGAAATGGTGCTGGGGAAAATGAAAAGGTTTCCCAACTACAAAGTAAGGGTTCTGAAGAGATAGTGCAATAGATAAAGTCCTTGCCTCCGAGGCCGCGGGCCTGGGGTTTGATCTCCAGTAACCCATTAAAAGTTGTATGCAGGGGCCAGAGCGATAGCCCAGCGGGTAGGGTGTTTGCCTTGCCGCGGCCGGCCTGTGCCGGCCCGGGTTCGATCGCCCGGCATCCCATATGGTCCCCTGAGCACCGCCAGGAGTGATTCCTGAGTGCAGAGCCAAGAGTAACCCCCTGAGCATCGCCGGGTGTGACCCACAAAGCAAAAAAAAAAAAAAAAAAAAAAAGTTGTATGCAAAGGGCTGGAGCAATAGCACAATGGCTAGGGCCTTGCCTTGCACGCGGCTGATTGGGGTTCCATCCCCCGGCATCCCATATAGTAGCCAGGAGTAATTCCTGAGTGCAGAGAGCCAGGAGTAACCCCTGAGCATAGCTGGGTGTGGCCCAAATATTATAAAAAAGCAAACTTGCATGTAAATATTATTGATATGCTCTGCTCTGCCCAGCCCCATCCTCTCCAGCGCCCTGGGCACTGTCTTCAGCAAGTGGGACCTGCCGGTCTTCACGCTGCCCTTCAACATCGCCGTGACCCTGTACCTGGCAGCCACGGGCCACTACAACCTCTTCTTCCCCACCATGCTGCTGCGGCGGCGGCCTCCGTGCCCAACGTCACCTGGTCGGAGGTGCAGGTGCCCCTGGTAGGTGTCCTGGAGAGGACCGGACAGCGACTGTCAATTTGCTAGCAAGGGGCGTAGCCTGCGCCCACACAGAGACGCACCCTGTGTGTGTACAAACATGTGTGCATGTGTCAATGTGCGAACGTGTGTTTGTGTGCATGCATGTGTGAATGTGAGTGTGTCAGAGTGTACGTGTGTGTGCTAAATGTTTGCACCCTTGTGTGCTTGTCTCTGTGTGCACTGTGTGTGCACATATGTGCATGTGTGGCTGTATGTCAGCAATGGCCGTGCCCAGCCCTCTGTCCTGACCCTCGCTGGCCGCCGCTCCTATGCGTCTTCACTGAAGGGGCCATTGCTGGCCTTGCCCTATCACATCACAGAAGGGGAAACTGATCCCAGGGTTTCAGGGCCAGTGAGGTCACTCAGCCGGATAGGGGAGACTCGGAATCGGGAGTGGGGAGGTGATTTGCATATGGGAGCCCGGATCAGCCGCACCAAGGTCTGAGCACAGACTGCCACGTCCCCTTCCTCCCCCAACCCACAAACCCAAAGCTGATGGTGGTCCGGCTGCTCCTGTCGAGGCCTGGCTTCCTTTTCTCTCCTTTTCCAAAGCCCTTTGGCTGCTGTCCTCCTTGGGCGCAGTGCACGCTGACCACTTGCCTCCATTCAGTCCCATTGTTCACCCTTGCCTTGTCCCCGGCCATGCACCCACCCTGAGCACAGCTGCTCCACGAAGAAAACCACGGCAGAGCTGGGGAGAGAGGACAGCGGTGTGGGCGCAGGCCCCCACACAGCAGACCCTGGCTCAGTCCCCGGAGGGAACCCTGAGCACTTCTCAGCGGGCTGCAGGAGACCCTCAGCACTGGAAGCTGTTTCCTGTTCTCTGGGCCACGTTTTCCATTCAAAAGATGCCTCAGAATTTGTAAGAAATGAGAGCAACTGGGAAATCATACACAAGTTATTTTGAACCCCAAGGTCCAGGCAGGAACTTGTCTCAAGATCTTCTGAATTTGAAAATAAAAAGATGCAAGAGAGTTTTCAAACCTCAATGGGTTGAGTGCCTCCACTCACCTTCCCACATAAGGGAGACCGGGCACCCTCAGCCCCCCCCCGGGGCACCCTCAGCCCGTCTCGGGGCACCCTCAGCCCGTCCCGGGGCACCCTCAGCCCCTCATGGGGCACCCTCAGCCCGTCTCGGGGCACCCTCAGCCTGTCCCGGGGCACCCTCAGCCCATCACGGAGCACCCTCAGCCCATCACGGGGCACCCTCAGCCCCTCATGGGGCACCCTCAGCCCGTCTCGGGGCACCCTCAGCCCGTCCCAGGGCACCCTCAGCCCCTCATGGGGCACCCTCAGCCCGTCTGGGGCACCCTCAGCCTGTCACGGGGCACCCTCAGCCCGTCTCAGGGAACCCTCAGCCCATCATGGGGCACCCTCAGCCCCTCATGGGGCACCCTCAACCTGTCACAGGGCACCCTCAGCCCATCACGGGCACCCTTAACCTGTCTCGGGCTCAGAGGACTCCAGCTCCCCACACCCAGTTGACACCTGAGGCTCAACTAGGAACTTGGTGGATTTTTTTTAATTTGTTTTTCAGTGGTTTTTGTATTGCTTTGTTTTTTTGACTTTTTTGGGGGTCATACCTGGCAGTGCTCAGGCGTTACTCCTGGCTCTGCACTCAGGAATTTCTCCCGGCCGCAGTCGGGAACCATATGGGATGCCGGAGATCTAACCTGGGCTGGCCGTGTACAAGGCAAACTCCCTCCCCCTGTACTATCGCTCTACCCCATCAACTGGGAAGTTGTTGGAGACGCAGGTGTGGCCGCCTGCCCTCACAGCCGAAGCTGTAGTCCTTTGCCTCCATACAGCAGCACAGTCCCTTATCCACAGGGGCTACAACCCCAGCGCAGGCCCGAGGCCCTGGGGAGCACCCAGCTTCTGAGCAGTACGTTTTTGATGTACCCGTGCTAAACTTAATTGACCAGTAAGTCATCACACCAGTAAGTTCCAACAAAATAGAATGATGATGTTTCCAGTGTGACTGAAAGTGGTCTATTGTGTGGCCAAGTGTCCACTGTCCATCTGCTAGTAGCTTCCCAGCCCCGGTCACCGAAGGGGCCGCTGCCATAATCTGTAATCCTGCCGCACCACAGCTCCTGCGAGCCATCCCCGTGGGCATCGGCCAGGTGTACGGCTGTGATAACCCCTGGACTGGAGGCATCTTCCTCGTGGCTTTGCTCCTGTCTTCACCTCTCATCTGCTTGCAGCGGCCGTCGGGTCCACCATGGGAATGCTCGCAGGTCAGTGCCCCTCCTTCCTCCCGCCTTCACTATGGGCCGTCGGGATGCTGGCGTGGCAGAAGCCCCTCCGGAGAACTGTGGACCCTGCCTGGCAGCCCGCCCCCTGAGCTTGTCCTTCGAGCTGAGCCCATCTCTTCAGGCCAGCTGCCTGGCAGGGCTTCTCTCTGATGATGCTCAATGGGATCGCCCAGCAGAAAGCAGGCAGAGTCGGTGAAGGCAGGGCCTTACTTACGCACCGACTGGGCCCCAGGGAAGGTGCTTGTGCGGGGTTGTTTGAATCAGCCCTTGAAGCTCCTCCCAGGATCCCCACTCACCCCAGGGGGCTTCGTAGCCACGTGATTCCTCTATGTGCCTTCTGCTGGGGAAAAAAGATCATCAGCTCTTTCTTACAGCGGTGGAGCTGGTGGGGGGCGGAGATATGAGCCCACATGGCCGTGCTCATTGTGAGGGTCCCCGCAGTCCCCACCCCTGATGCCAGCCGTCTCCCGCAGCGCTGACCATTGCCACGCCCTTCCACTCCATCTACTTCGGCCTGTGCGGCTACAACAGTGCGCTGGCCTGCATCGCAGTGGGCGGCATGTTCTACGTCCTCACCTGGCAGACCCATCTCCTGGCCATCGCCTGCGGTAGGTGCTGCCCCCCAGTGCCCACTCGGGGAAGGGGGTCCTTTGCAGTGCACCCTGCAAGTGGATGGCTCTGCGGCCCTCGTGAGGGCAGGGGACAGTCTCTTCATTTCAGTGGCCCTTACTCTCAGCCCACACCTGGTCATTTCCCCCTCATGGACACCTTTAGGGCACGTGACCTACCCCAACCCTGCTGTCCTTTAAAGCCTCTGTTGCCCTTCATTGTCTGGGGCCTGATTCCATTCATATGTAGAAATGCAAAGCGCTGGAGGAAACAGAAGGGCCCCAGTCTCCAGCGAGCATCTGCTCTCTCAGAAGGCTCCAAACCTGTCCCCAGAGTCAGAGTTGGGTGACCGGGGGTGGGACAGGGTGGGGGGCCAGTGTCCAGGATCCTGAGCCTGTGTCTGGGGTTCCAGAAGCTATGGCATTGGGCGGGAAATGACAAGCCGGCACATCACTGGATCCACCATCCATGTTCTTTCCAAGAGGCTGTGGAAGAGTCCAGGAGAGCGTGAATCTCATAGTCAGGTGGCACAAGCCCAGCTTTATCCGAGGGTGCCCTGCAGTTCTGAAACAGACTAGCCCCCACTTCCCAGCCTCAGCTGGTGGTGACTGATGGCACGTGGTGTCACCACTCGAGGGGGCAGAAAGATGGTTCCTGTATCTTCCTGGGTGCAGCCTGGGATGGAGGGTGCGGGGCCTGGCTGTCCGGGAGCCACACTAGAGTTACCCATCCCAAATGCCAGCAATGCCCAAGGCGAGGGGCCTTGGTCTATGCCCTCCCCTGCATGCCTTCCTCCAACCTGGTCGAGTGGGCAGCGGCTACAACCAGCCCAGCACAGACAGACGAGAGGCTACGAGAGGCTCAATGGATCATGCCAAGTCAGATCTGTCCGACCGCCAAGTTCATGCTCTTTGCTGCCCTTCCCCCATGTCTGCGGGGCAGCATTGGGTGGAGCTCTGAGCCCACACAGGACAGGCAAAATGGGCCTGCATCCTTTCTAGAAGGTTCCTTCCACTAGTCTGATTGTCCGCTGCAGGCGTGGCTCCCACCCAGACAGACTGTGTCCATTCCCTTCTCTCTCTCTGCTCCCAAGCCCTGGTGTTCCGGCTCCCTCTCCCCGACTAGGCAGCGTCTGTGGCAACACTTAAGCCATGTAAGGTTTTCACAGGCTTTCCTGCGGGAGCAGACCCAGGGGCTGGAGGAAGGAGTAAGACTAAGTCCTTTGGTCTGTAGAAATCTCTGACTAATGAAGATAGAGCCAAGAGATGTGGCTCGGCCGTAGAGCACCTCTTGCTTTGTGCCTGAAATTCCATTGAGTTGAAAACAGACCCTGGACTTAAATCCTCGCACAGCCCAAAACAAACATACAAGCAAAGTGTTGTTTAAATCCTCTGGCTCTGCACCACGGGAAAGGTGGACAGGCTGGGGGGAGCTGGACTTAAGACCTCAGAGGTCAAGTCCTGACGTCCACGCAGGCCCTTTCCCTCCAGGTGTGGTCTTCTGAGCCCCAGTGGCATGAGAATAGCCAACCCCTGCCCACAGTCCCATCTTCCTCAGCTAAGATCTGAGAGGCTGCCCGGGGAGCCCCAACCCTGGACAGAGCACATGGTCACTGACCAGACCGAGAGTGATTCTGACCATCCTCATATCAGGATTAAATCATTACTGGGCTCAGAACCACCCCTGACCCATAGGGGCACCCGTGAGTACCGGGCTCTTATCTGCCCCTGGTGAATGTGATCCCTGTCTGCTGTGTCCTCCACAGAAATGAGCCCCTTGAAGCCCCTAGAGTGCCCCAGAAAGAAATGTGCATCCAGAAAGCTCCTCCCTCCCTGCTGAGCCCCACCTCTAACAGCAGCCTGGGGTGGGAGCACGCTGCTGTGGCCCCCATCTGGTCTCAGACTACGGTGATGCTCAGGTTATGAGGAGAGGAAGGTTGTGGTCAGGGCCAGCAGGGGGCTCCCAGTAATTCTCATCACTTTTCCTGTGGACCACTGGGATACTCTAGACCTAAGTCAGGGCCTCCAAGGCAAAGCCCAGTCCTACTGGCCCATTGGCTCCAGGCCTCCCTGACTTCCCCGAGCCAGCATGCAGGGTCCTGTGCACGCGTAGCCAGGAGCAGGGGAGGGGCTGGGGCCGTCCTCAGGATTCCAGGGTGCCACCTGGAAATCCTCTGATGCTAACGACCTGTGACAAACTGTTCTAGCAGAGGCTTTGGGAGTCACAGGCCTCGCATGTGAGATTTCCCTTTGTGGTTCATCCCTGACTGGATTTGGGGGTCCCGAGACCGTTCCTGGGCCCTCCACACCTTTCATCACTGATTCAGCTGCCGGACACTTGCAGGCATGGAACACTTTTCACAGCTGCCAAGCAGAGGGCTTGTCACCCATTTTGCTTTGTTAATCCCAGAGAGCGTTGGGCAGGTGTCTGAGGAGAGGAGGAGACTCTGGTCTGGAGGCCGTGAGTCAACCGCCTTCTCTCCATCTTTCTCCAGCTCTGTTTGCCGCGTACCTGGGGGCTGCCCTGGCCAACATGTTCTCCGTGGTGAGTGAATGTGGGCAAGAACCCACGACAACCCCCATTGTAGCCCTCTCCCCGCCCCCAGATGAGAGCCAATCCTCCTCCCGCGCCCTCTCCTGGTTTCAGATCACTCACCTCAGCACCCCAAACTCCTGTTTTGGGGCTCAAACATTTCCCTGTGCACTGTGGGTTCACTAGGTCCCATCAGGATTGAGCCGGTGGAGCCCCATCAAAGAACTCTGCGGGAAATTGTCGTAAATCAAACCCCTTATACACCAGCCTCTAGAATGGTTTTAGATCTTTGCCATCTCCTTGTTTCCCAGGTCACAGAGCACCCGGCACAGTGACACCTTTCTCTGTCCCATAGCAAGGAGCCTGTCATCACAGGTCACCCAGGAAGGGTTCCGGGAAGACAAGGGCCAAGTCTCAGTCAAACCCAGAGCTGGTGGCTAAGGGCCCACAGTGGTCTAAAGCCCCTTGTCTGTGCCCGGTGCAGGCTGGAGGTGATGTCAGGAGGAGCTGCCTGACAAGTCCCGGTCCCCAGTGTGTGAGCAGGTTCTGCTGTACAGCAGCCCCCAGAGAACCCCCAGCTCTGTTGCTGTCTGAGTCTTCCCTGCCAAGCTCTTCCAGACATGATCTTTTCAGTGGATCTGAAAAGAACATGTCCGGGACATGTTCCAGATCTGAACACTGAGCATGATCTTGTTCAGTGGATCAAGACACTGTCTGTGCCCAAGTCCTTTGCAGAAAGGGAGCTACACTTAAGGCAGAACTGATCCCTAGTCCTGTCCACCATAACCAAAGAGAAGGTTCTGGAATTGTAGGATGGCTGCTGCCTAGCGGGCACCTCCCATCTCCCCAGACACATACAGGCAATGGGAGAAGGCCCAGGGCTCTGAAAGTTGGGAGAGGGGGAGTGTCAAGCCTGGCTACACCCCCCAGACAAACCATGTCTGTGCCCTATGAACTATAGCCTGCAAAGACTGGGAGAATGTATGTGGCCAGTACGTGTCCATGGACAGCACTGGCATGGTTTCACTTCCGCACTCTTACCAAGGCCCACGGTTTGGGTGAGCAGGCATGAGGGCTGGTGTGACCGACATTTCCCTTGTGTCCCCATGCCCACCCCACCCAGTTTGGATTGCCGCCCTGCACCTGGCCCTTCTGCCTCTCGGCGCTCACCTTCCTGCTGCTGACCACCAACAACCCCGCCATCTACAAGCTCCCGCTCAGCAAGGTCACCTACCCCGAGGCCAACCGCATCTACTACCTGTCGCAGGAGAAACACCGAAGAGCATCGACTGTAACCAAGTACCAGGCCTATGATGTCTCCTAAATTGCCCTTTCCCAGCTGAGCTGCTGTAAACTCACCTTCAACGGGTGGTCTTGGTCCCCAGGCAGCCGGCCACTCAACCTGTCCTCTCTGACCGTTGATTCTCCTCCTGAACCAACAATCTCTAACACACAGGGAAACGTTGGGCTAATCACTCCCGAGGACGCTCCACCATTAGATCCATGGCACTTAGCAAAGATATGGTTAGCTTAGACCAGCATTTCTCAACCAGGGCATCCCTTGAATATTCCAAGGGTCCACAGGGGAAGATAGTGCAAATGAAGGGTTATTCTGACCCAAGGCCGGGAGGTCGGGGACAGTCAGTAAGATGAGGGTGGGAAGGGACCATAGTCAGGATAAGGTTGAGGGACAGTGTCGAGACTGTCCACTCATAACCCATTCCTCTGAAAGTTCCCGTGGACAGAAACTTGACCTGTCCTGCATCATAAGGCAGCGGGCACACCACGAGGGGCACAGGGGTTGTGCCATGGTCATACAAGTTCATATTTAATGTCACGCTGTGGAAGACCAGGGGATGTGCATTGGCCCAGAAGCTAGGAGGACTGGCCCCTGGTCTGCCATAATGCCCTCCTCCTTCCAGGGGTCACCCACAGCCCCCAATCAACCTCACCCTTTGCCAATTTCACGGCAGGAACAGACTCTGAGGTTCCTTTCACCTCACAAGTATTGATTCTTCACTTTCTGCTATAAATGGAAAAAAAATCAGCAGAGAAAGTATTTGAAGGGTAGTCAGAAACGAAAGGGTGACTCGAGTGAAGAGCAGGAAGTGGTTCCTTGCCTTAGGAACCTTTGAACCAGGAAGTGGTTCCTTGCCTTAGGAACCTTTGAACCACACGAAGCCAGTCCCCCGGAACTAATCACTCCCGAGGACGCTCCATCATTAGATCCATGGCACTTAGCAAAGATATGGTTAGCTTAGACCAGCAGGAGGGTAGGAGCTTAGACTCACTGACACTGCCTGCCCGCCTCCACACAGCAAAAATATTTTCTTGGAATATCCTAAGATGAAAATTGATCTTGTTTCATAGTCAAATCACTTTAAGCCAATGTGTTTCATTTCCTAAGATCCATCGACACACACTCATTAAAGCGTGCAGTTTGCAAGATGGCATCAGGGTTTTCTTAAAATAAAACTCATCTCCACGGTTCAGGATGCACTCTGGGGGTGCTCCGTGGTGAAAGAGTCTCTGCAAAGAGATGGACGTGGGTTTAAAATGACCAGAAGAGCAACTGGCACACGTGCTTTACGTCAGAATTTCAGAATTTGGTCCCGGTCACCTCTTGGTCCGTCCATTCCCGTCGCCCCCTCCCTCGCACCAACAGGAGTGACCTCCCAGCATTGAGCCGGAGCAGGCCTCAAGCACCTGCCTGGCGTGGCCCCAAAACAAAATGATGCTGCTGACAATATTAATAATAATGATCAGGAGGTTGAATGGGCGTACAGAAGGAATTCACAGAAATGGCCATGGTCACTGCTTTCTGTTTGAGTTGAAATCCAGTTTTCCGCCTTGTAGAGGATTAGTATTTCAGTTTTGCACTCCCACGTTACAAACTCAGCTCCTCTTAAGCCAGGAATTCTTGCGCTTTATTAAGGCTTGCTGTGGCCATTCAGCCCTAAGGCTATTTTGCAGAAAGCCATGGCCAGCCCCTCCCTGAGCTAAACCTCTTTCAGCAAAGAAACTCCCTTCACCCATTCCCTCCTACTTCCAGTGGAGTGGAGTGAGTGCCAGGAGCACTGGGGATGGGAGCCTTCAGGGAGGGGGCTGGGAACCTTCAGAGAGGGGCCAGAGCCTTCACGGAGGGGCCAGGGCCTTCAGGGAGGGGCCAGAGCCTTCAGGGGAGGGGCCAGGGCCTTCGGGGAGGGGCCAGAGCCTTCAGGGAGGGGCCAGAGCCTTCAGGGAGGGGGCCAGAGACTTCAGGGAGGGGCCAGAGCCTTCAGGGAGGGGCTGGGAACCTTCAGAGAGGGGGCAAGAGCCTTCAGGGAGGGGCCAGGGCCTTCAGGGAGGGGCCAGAGCCTTCAGGGAGGGGCCAGAGCCTTCAGGGAGGGGCCAGGGCCTTCAGGGCGGGGCCAGAGCCTTCAGGGAGGGGCCAGGGCCTTCCAGAGGAGGGGCCAGGGCCTTCAGGGAGGGGCCAGAGCCTTCAGGGTGGGGCCAGGGCCTTCAGGGAGGGGCGGCCCCTGTCACTCAGGTGCAGAACCTCTGCAAGCGCTGTCTACATTGACCTTTTCTTTTCTCTGCCAGCCCTGAGGTCTCAGCCCCCTCCTGCCAACCCAGGAGCACTGGGCTGCCTCTTTCTCTTCCAGATCATTCTAACCGTTCATGACTTCTCCGGGAAAGGGAACACCTCTCCCTGGAAGCATAGGAAAGGGGAGCCAGTCGCACCCAGAGGTCATCTCTGAGTGTGTTCACACCTTCAGGCCAAGGCACTCTGAGGAGTCCTCGTCCATGAATCCCACCACAGGCTGTCTGCTCGCAGTTCACTCAGCTGCCCCAGAACCTCCGAGTGATGGAATAAAACTATTAAAATACTATTTTTTTCATGCATTTTCCACCAAAGCATTGTTGTCTGGTTTTATTACCGTCCGCTAACTACCCGGTTCCTCTGCTGTTGTAATCGTTCCAATATCCTCACCGATAAAGCCCGCGTGAGTTGGCTCAATCTACCAAGCAAGAGGAAAGAGAAGGGAGCAGGGAACTCCGTAATAAAGATGTCCGAAGGGTTTCCGGAGTCCAGCATCAACAGAGGTACAAGAGACAGCAGGAGCTAAGGAGGAAAGCAGCAGGTCTCAGCTAGCTAATCCCACCTGTGGTCTAGGTAGCCAATCAAAATGTAGAAGGGAAACCTGGGGCTGTGATTTGGCAACAAATAAAAGGCAACCCCAGGAGAGACAAGAGAGGAGAAAGAGAAAAGAAGAAAAGACAAGGGAAGGGAAGAGCTTCCGCTCTCTGACCAGCTGCTCCCAACCGGCTCCCTCCCTGTCTCCCTGGATCAGGAAGGGCGGCATGCCCATGTACAGGGCCCAGTACAGATAGGCCACAGAAAGCCAGGCAAGGGCTGCTACAGGAAGGGCCAGGCTCAGAGGCCCAGGTTACGGTAGGGCTTGGAAGCCCAGGATAGCCCAGGTTCAGGCAGGGTACAAATGTCCAGGTACTGAGCACAGGAGTTCCACCCACATGGAAAGGGTAGAGGCTGGAGACTAAGAAAAGCTGAGCACTGCCAGGAGTAATTCCTGAGTGCAGAGCCAGAAGTAACCTCTGAGCATCATCAGGTGTGACCCCAAAACTGGAAATAAAGTAAAAGAAAACAAGCCTAGAAGTCTAAGAAACAAAGACCCAAGAGCTGGGTGATGGCCACTGGACACACTCATGCACGCTTACACATGTATGTGCTAATCATCAGATATACACACCTGTGGTGTTCATGGACACGGGGCCCGCGTGTATGTGTATATGTGCATGTGTATGCATAGAAGCCCCATAAAAGTGCACACATGTATGATGGTTTTTTTTTGTCTCTGTAGAACTAACCCTGGAGGGGGGAGTGATAGTTCAGCAGGTCGGGCGTTTGCCTTGCACATGGCTGACCTGGGTTCAATCCTCGGCATCCCATATGACTCCCCCAAGCACCTCCAGGAGTAATTCCTGAGCGAAGAGCCAGGAGTAACCCCTGAGCATTGCCAGGCGTGACCCAAAAAAGCAAAAAAGAAAGAAGGAAGGAAGGAAGGAAGGAAGGAAGGAAGGAAGGAAGGAAGGAAGGAAGGAAGGAAGGAAGGAAGGAAGGAAGGAAAGAAGGAAGGAAGGAGGGAGGGAGGGAGGGAGGGAGGAGGGAGGGAGGAGGAGGGAGGAAGGAAGGAAGGAAGGAAGGAAGGAAGGAAGGAAGGAAGGAAGGAAGGAAGGAAGGAAGGAAGGAAGGAAGGAAGGAGGGAAGGAAGGGAGGGAGGAAAGGGAGGGAGGAAGGAAGGAAGGAAGGAAGGAAGGAAGGAAGGGAAGGAAGGAAGGAAGGAAGGAAGGAAGAAGGAAGGAAGGAAGGAAGGAGGGAGGAAGGAGGAAGGAGGAAGGAAAGGGAGGGAGGAGAGGAATGAAGGAAGGAAGGAAGGAAGGAAGGAAGGAAGGAAGGAAGGAAGGAAGGAAGGAAGGAAGAAAGGAAGGAAGGAAGGAAGGAAAGGGAGAGGGAGGAAGGAAGGAAGGAAAGGGAGGGAGGAGGAAGAAGGAAGGAAGGAAGGAAGGAAGGAAGGAAGGAAGGAAGGAAGGAAGGAAGGAAGAAGGAAGGAAGGAAGGAAGGAAGGAAGGAAGGAAAGGGAGGGAGGAAGGAGGGAGGAAGGAAGGAAGGAAGGAAGAAGGAAGGAAGGAAGGAAGGAAGGAAGGAAGGAAGGAAGGAAGGAGAGGAAGGAGGAAGGGAGGGAGGGAGGAAAGGAGGAGGAGGAAGGAGGAAAGGAGGAAAGGAGGAAGGGAGGAAGGAGAAAGGGAGGAAGGGAGGAAGAAGGAGGAAGGGAGGAAGGGAGGAAGGGAGGAAGGAGGAAGGAAGGAAGGAAGGAAGGAAGGAAGGAAGGAAGGAAGGAAGGAAGGAAGGAAGGAAGGAAGGGGGGAGGAGGGAGGAGGAAAGGAGGAAAGGAGGAAGGGAGGAGGGAGGAAGGAGAAAGGGAGAAAGGGAGGAAGGAGGAAGGGAGGAGGAAGGAGGAAGGGAGGAAGGAGGAAGGAGGAAGGAAGGAAGGAAGGAAAGGAAGGAAGGAAGGAAGGAAGGAAGGAAGGAAGGAAGGAAGGAAGGAAGGAAGGAAGGAAAGGGAGGGAGGAAGGGAGGGAGGAAAGGAGGAAAGGAGGAAAGGAGGAAGGAGGAAGGGAGGAAGGGAGGAAGGGAGGAAGGGAGGAAGGAGGAAGGGAGGAAGGAGGAAGGGAGGAAGGGAGGAAGGAGAGAGGAAGGAGGAAGGGAGGAGGGAGGAAGGAGGAAGGAGGAGGAAGGGAGGAAGGAGGAAGGAGAAGGAAGGAAGGAAAAAGGAAGGAAGGAAGGAAGGAAGGAAGGAAGGAAGGAAGGAAGGAAGGAAGGAAAAGAATTAACCCTGGAAAATAATTGAGTGAAGAGCCAAAACACATGGGCCCCATTCCCACTCTCTCTGCAGATCCCTGGAACTTGAGGTCTGTCACCCCCACACAGTCACAAACAGACACAGAATCCCAGGTCCAGCGACTGAATCTGGCTTCAAATTTTCCTAAAACCACAGTGTAGGGAACGGACACACCTTCATGCCCTGAGCATTTTCACCACTTCATGAGCCTCTACAAGCATCCTCTCCACCACCCTTTCCTCACAGGGGCCTCCAACTCACATAATGGTCTCAGGGGAAGCACATGGGTGGGAGAACAGTTGCTTTCAAATCCGATCATGTATCCAAGGCACCGAGAGTTAAACAGACGTGGGTGAGTGCCCAGAGCTGCGTTCAGTCCATTCGGGGCAGGATCTGAGAATTTGCTCTTCTACCAGTTTCTCTGGTAGTGCTGGGCTTGGTGCAGGAGCCACACTTTGAAAACACGGTGCGGCTCAGACGCTAAGATGCTGCCTCCGCCCATCTCGGCCCCTTCTTTGCAGGTTGCAATGCACTGGTTAGCAAACTCCTGTGCACACATGAATCATTTATAGATTTTTAAACAGCAGATGCCTGGGCCTCACCCCAAGGTTTTCATCCACTACATCAGGGAGGTGGGGGTGGAGGGTGTTAACACCAAGAAACTCTTAGATGATGCAGATGTCTCTGGATCAAGGTTCAGACCTCGAGATCATTGCCAGGTGGTGCCCAGGCAAGATCAGCATCAGCTGGCTCTGGTGCCCAGGCCCTGCTCTCACCTATAAAGTCAGCAGCAGAGCTGGGCAAAGGGCTTTACGTTTTTGTAGCTCCTGGGGTGACTGCACGGTCTCGCCAGATGGGAAACCACGGTGGTGTCTGTTTCCTGAGCTGTCTGCAGCTCAGCCCTCCACATCTTTGGTCCCAGATGGACTTAGAGGGGCAAGAGAATCCTCAGAAAGGCAGTGGGCTTGGTTCTCCTGCCGCGGGGTCCACCCAGTCCCTCCGCTGAGACAAGGTAAAGGAAACGAAACCACGAAGGGTGATATCCGCCCCAGCAGGCGTGTGCGTGGCCCAGGGAGGTGGGGAGAGACTCGGAGGGGACCAGCAGACAGGGGAGCGGCAGGTGCGCTGTGAAGCAGAGACCCGAGCTGGCGGGTGGTGGCCACAGCAGGTGGACAGGGCTGGGCAGGTGCACACACGGGAAGGCGCCCAGCCCTGCGCCTACAGGCCCGAGCCCGGGACTGCAGACAGGAGGTAAGGAAAATGGGGAAATGGGAGAGGGCAAGAGCGAGGCCGGGGCGGGGGTGGACGTGAGGGGGAGCACTCTCAGGAAGACGGTGCCCATCTGGGATGCTGTGGGGCCGCGGCAGGACAGCGCCTGCTCATCTCCTTCAGAACTTCCTCGGGCGTCCCACCTCCACCTCCAGAAAGCGGACGGAGGCTGCACCCAGCTGCAGTGAGGCAGAGAGTGGTGGGGACAGGAAGTGCCGGAAACAGGCAGAACAGGGTGTCAAGGCGGGAGGGGCTCGCCTAGCCCCAAGGTGGGCACTGGGAGGAGGGGCACTGTGTGCCCTCAGCCTGGGCTCTGTGGAGCCTTAGCGGGTCTGAAGCGACTGCTGGGAAGACCATGGCTAAAAGGCCCCGGCAGCGTGGCTGAGAGCACTCACTTGGCTGGAGGACCCGGGCACTGTGGCTGGAGGACCCGGCAGCGTGGCTGGAGGACCCGGGCTTGTGGCTGAGAGGACCCGGGCTTGTGGCTGAGAGGACCCGGCAGCGTGGCTGAGTGGACCCGGGCAGCGTGGCTGAGTGGACCCGGGCAGCGTGGCTGAGTGGACCCGGCAGCGTGGCTGAGTGGACCCGGGCAGCGTGGCTGAGTGGACCCGGGCAGCGTGGCTGAGTGGACCCGGGCAGCGTGGCTGAGTGGACCCGGGCAGCGTGGCTGAGTGGACCCGGGCAGCGTGGCTGAGTGGACCCGGGCAGCGTGGCTGAGTGGACCCGGGCAGCGTGGCTGAGTGGACCCGGGCAGCGTGGCTGAGTGGACCCGGGCAGCGTGGCTGAGTGGACCCGGGCAGCGTGGCTGAGTGGACCCGGGCAGCGTGGCTGAGTGGACCCGGGCAGCGTGGCTGAGTGGACCCGGGCAGCGTGGCTGAGTGGACCCGGGCAGCGTGGCTGAGTGGACCCGGGCAGCGTGGCTGAGTGGACCCGGGCAGCGTGGCTGAGTGGACCCGGGCAGCGTGGCTGAGTGGACCCGGCAGCGTGGCTGAGTGGACCCGGGCAGCGTGGCTGAGTGGACCCGGGCAGCGTGGCTGAGTGGACCCGGGCAGCGTGGCTGAGTGGACCCGGGCAGCGTGGCTGAGTGGACCCGGCAGCGTGGCTGAGTGGACCCGGGCAGCGTGGCTGAGTGGACCCGGGCAGCGTGGCTGAGTGGACCCGGGCAGCGTGGCTGAGTGGACCCGGGCAGCGTGGCTGAGTGGACCCGGCAGCGTGGCTGAGTGGACCCGGGCAGCGTGGCTGAGTGGACCCGGGCAGCGTGGCTGAGTGGACCCGGGCAGCGTGGCTGAGTGGACCCGGGCAGCGTGGGCTGAGTGGACCCGGGCAGCGTGGCTGAGTGGACCCGGGCAGCGTGGCTGAGTGGACCCGGGCAGCGTGGCTGAGTGGACCCGGGCAGCGTGGCTGAGTGGACCCGGGCAGCGTGGCTGAGTGGACCCGGGCAGCGTGGCTGAGTGGACCCGGGCAGCGTGGCTGAGTGGACCCGGGCAGCGTGGCTGAGTGGACCCGGGCAGCGTGGCTGAGTGGACCCGGGCAGCGTGGCTGAGTGGACCCGGGCAGCGTGGCTGAGTGGACCCGGGCAGCGTGGCTGAGTGGACCCGGGCAGCGTGGCTGAGTGGACCCGGGCAGCGTGGCTGAGAGGACCCGGGCAGCGTGGCTGAGAGGACCCGGCAGCGTGGCTGAGAGGACCCGGGCAGCGTGGCTGAGAGGACCCGGCAGCGTGGCTGAGAGGACCCGGCAGCGTGGCTGAGAGGACCCGGGCAGCGTGGCTGAGAGGACCCGGGCAGCGTGGCTGAGAGGCCCCGGCAGCGTGGCTGAGAGGCCCCGGGCACTGTGGCTGGAGGCCCCGGGCACTGTGGCTGGAGGACCCGGGCACTGTGGCTGGAGGACCCGGGCACTGTGGCTGGAGGACCCGGGCACTGTGGCTGGAGGACCCGGGCACTGTGGCTGGAGGACCCGGCTTATGGCTGGAGGACCCGGCGAGGCAGAGCAGGAACCGGGCCAGTGAGGTTTGTCAAGGGCAGACGCTCCCTCCCTGAATCAGTGCCGTGATTCTTTCAAAAACCTTCCATCTCTGAGGTAACAGGGGGCTACCACAGCACTAATATCAGTGCTTTCGGCGTACAAAGGTGACTGCACTCCTCCCCTGACAACAGGCCAAACACCTCTGCCCACTGCTCCGGGGTCCTGTCTAGTCTGCCCACCCCTCCTCACCCCACGGGGAGCCTCGGCCCTGCTGTCAGAGTCCAAGGGTTTGTTTGATCTGCCATTGTCCGCCCCTTGCTTTGTTCTTCATGAATCAATCACCCAGCATTCGTCCTTCTCCTTCTGACTCGTTTTCCTTTTGGGTCACACCTGGCGATGCTCAGGGGTTACTCCTGGCTCTGCACTCAAGAATTACTCCTGGCGGTGCTCAGGGGACCATATGGGATACTGGGGATAGAACCTGGGTCGGCCACATGCCACCCCGCTGTGCTATCACTCCGGCCCTATTTCAGTCTCTAGAGCTGAGTGTGACCCCACTGTGTCCATACACTACACCTTGTCTAGCCCCTACCCCGGGGCTGTTCCTGGGTCTTGGCTCTGGTCAAGCTGCATCATGAACATCGGCTTGCACAGGTCTCTTCCCGGGAGGGAAAACAAGGATTCTCACTGTGCGGCCATTCTCGCGCCTGGCGCCCGTATCAGGGCTGGAAGCTCGAGCTGGGATCTCCATGCCGCGTCTCGGCTTCTTGTTCCTGTTTAAACCGGCTAGCTTCTGAGCACAGCGGCAGGGCTCTGAGCTCTGAGCCACAGCTAAGCCCTGATCACCTGATCACGGCCGCCTGTGCCCCCAGCAGACACATAAAATGACAGCGTTGCCCGTCTGTCCCCCTTCCTGTGCTAAGTTGGCCTCTGGGGCTCCGACCTGCTCTCAGGTCCCCCAGGCCTTGCCCCCTGGCCGACTGCTCTCCTGTTGCCAGCCGCAGACTCTCCAGCTTTGAAGCTCCTTGTCCGTCCCTTTGCCTGCGGCCCTGCCCACAGCTGGTCAGTGGGCACTGGGTTTCGCCGGAGATAAGAGCACCCACTCCTGTGGCAGCTGCCCCATGAACCCGTCCGCTTTGTAGATCCTTCCTCATCCGTGACTGCTGGGCACAGATGACACACGGTTCCGCAGAGAGCAGAGATAAGAGGGGGGCACCCCATGGGGACAGGAAACAGCCAGGAAGTCATGCTGCAACAACAGAGACCCTACCCTCAGTCGCTCCGCCTCTGCTAGGAAAGGCAACAAGCAACCTTCATTCCCAGCCTCTCTCAGCCCCTGGGGTGCCAAATTTAACTGCAGGGTCCTCATAGATTTTGCACCATTTTGTTTATTTTGCAAAAATGTGGGAGCCTCGATTTTATTGTTGCAAGGGGGAAGCCACACGTCACACTCCAGTACTCAGGACTTAACTCCTGGTTTGATGTTCCGGGACCATGTGATGGCCCAAGATCAAATGTGGTTCATTACTGCAGGCTTCTCAGGAGCTTAATGCAGCAATGTTGTTTATGCATTTTTATTTGGGGGCCACACCTGGCAGTGCTCATGGTTAACTCCTGGCTCGGGGCTCGGGGTCATCCCCAGTGGTGCTTGCGTCTGTCCCCCTTCCAAAACCCCTCCGGTTTTGTAGATCCTTCCCTCATCCGTGACTGCTGGGCACAGATGACACACGGTTCCGCAGAGAGCAGAGATAAGAGCGGGAGAGGGGGAACTGCGGCAGAGGGCACCCCATGGGGACAGGAAACAACCAGAAAGCCATGCAACAACAGAGACCCTACCCTCAGTCGCTCTGCTCCTCTGCTAGGAAAGGTAAGAAGCAACCTTCATTCCCAGCCTCTCTCAGCTCCTGGGGCGCCAAATTTAACTGCAGGGTCCTCATAGATTTTGCACCATTTTGTTTATTTTGTCCCGTAGCAGGATCTCCTCTCTCTTTCCCCCTTTACCCTGTCCCCTCTCTTCCCCCCCCCGCTCTCCCCCTGTCCCCCTCTTCACCCCTCTCCCCCCTCCCTCTCCCATGCATTGTAGTTTGCAATGCATACATGGATGCTTTGCATGGTGGCTTCCTCAAACAGTCACCAGAGGGCGCCAGAGCATCTTCAAAGTGGCCCAAGACTATTCCTCTCAGTTTCCTCCCTGAGCGCGAATTTCTTCTCAGGCCTGTCTCCCACCTGGTGGATTCATCAAAGCAAATCAGATTGTAGCTACTGAGAAACTCATTAATAGGGAAGTCCAGGGAATTTACCTGATAACCCAAGTCCAAGTTCCTTATCCTAAGAAGGAAATAAATGGCGTCTACTCTTGTGGCTCTTTTCATGGGCAAGCCCAATGATTGTTCCGTCCGTGACTCCCATATTTCTACTATAGACTGCAATTTGCGTTGTGAGGGGCCCGGGTCTCGCCCGCTGGTTCCTCGTGCTTCACCCCCATGAGTGTCCGTGGTCTGGCCCTTCCCTGCTCCCTGCCTACACGCGCGTTCTGGTTGCTTTGCAACATTCGATGCTATTTTATCCCTTTTAAAAAAATTCCTCCTTGCTCTATTATTGGGGGGCTGGGGGATACAACCAGCAGTGCCCGGGGCTTCCCTCCTGGCTCTGTGCTGGGGGCTTCCTCCTGGCAGGCTCTGGGGACCATATGGGGTGCCAGGAATTGAAACTTGAGTGGGCTGCGAGCAGAGCAAGCATCCTACCTGTTGGTCTATTCCTCTGGCTCTTCGATGCCGTTTTTCACTTCCTAGACCTTCATCCCAGGCTGTTTCCTTTCTCCCCTCTATGATCTCCAGTTAGCATCTCTGTGACTGCACCCTCCGGTCACACTGGCAGCTGCTGGTGGGTCCTGGCCGTGGCCTCAGCTTCCCGGGGAGCCCCCTCCCAGATGCGTCCCAGACTCGGCTCCTGACCAACCACACATCTATCCCCAGAGCTGGGCACTCCCGACCTCAGCAGTGGGGGCGCTCTGCATGTTTGTCTGGTGTGGCGCTGCAGACCTTGACAATGACCAAGCTGAATCCTGTCTTTCCTCCGGGTCACCCCTCCACCCTGCACCCCGGTGCCAGCCTCTCTCTCTCTATGCCTCCAACAGCAGCTCGTTTGGCAAGAGAACTCTCCTTTGTGAGATTCTGTAAGAAACTCCCAGCCTGGCAGAGCCTCTGGAAGCCTGTTCCCACACCCTTGTGGCCAGAGAGGCCCTAACTTACAAAAAAGTTCTTAAGAATCCTAATGACCCTGTAGATGTCCTTCTGACTCGCAACATCACATGTTACTGGCTGGTCGTGTTTATTTGATCTAAAAGCAAGGGAAAGGGGAGTGGTGAGAAGGACAACTGTTAGCCCCGCTTTTAAGGTGGCTTCTCTGTGACAGGGAAAGTCTCATCAGCCACAGTTCTCAGTCCTTACACTTACCGAGGGCTGTGAGCCACGGATGCCTTTGAAACCTCCCATCCCTGCAGAGAAGCAGAGAAATATGCTTGTGCTCGAGGCAGGCACTTTCCCCAAGCCTCCTAAAGCTTAAGAAGGCAAATAAAGTAATATGTTTAGTGCTTGTTTACATTATCTTACGGTGAATGCTTGAAGCAGACTTTATACAAAGACTCAACACATACACACACACACACCACACACACATACACACAAACACTTATGTTCCTACCATTCCCATTGGAAACTTAGAGCATACACGTTCAGTGTTTTCGGTAGCCACCAAGGTCCAGAATCAGCATCTTTTATGTTTTTATTCTTATTTTATTTTTTAATTAATATTTTATTATACCACCGTGAGATATACAATTACAACATTGTTCATGTTTGGGGGTTTCAATCACATAGTGTTCCAGCACCCCTCCCTACACCAGTGCCCATTTCCTATCACCAATGTCCCCAATTCCCTCCCACCCTCCCATAGCCAGCCTCCATGGCAGGTTATCTCTTTTCTCTCTTTCTCCCTCTCTCTCTCTCTTCCTCTCTTACACATTGTGGATTGCAATACATACACTTAGAGGCCATCATGTGCATTTTTCTGCCTGTATTCAATGCTCAGTTCTAGGTTGGTATTAGCCCTTTCGACAGCTATTCGCACATATTCCCTTCTCTGTCTTACCTAGCCTCTGACTCCCACACGTTTGTGGTAATTTCCACCTTTGGTAAGACCTCCTGATCTACATTTCGCCTGATATTGGATTATGGTATCATAGTATGTATATATATTTATGTCATGCAAATAAATGCAGTCATTCTATATCTGTCTCTTTCCTTCTGGCTAATTTCACTCAACATGATCCTCTCCATGTCCATCCATTTATAGGCAAGTTTCATGACATCAATTTTCCTAACAGCTGCGTAGTATTCCATTCTGTAGATGTACCAAAGTTTCTTTATCCAGTCATCAGTTCTCAGGCACTCTGGTTGCTTCCCAGATTCTGGCTATTGTGAATAGTGCTGCTATGAAAATAAAAGTGCGGATGGTGTTTCCGCTGCGTATTTTTGGCTTCCCAGGGTATATTCCCAGGAGTGGTATGGCTGGGTCAAATGAGAGATCAATTTCTAAACTTTGGAGGAATGTCCATATTGTTTTCCCAAAAGGCTGTACAAGTCGACATTCCCACCAACAATGGATGAGAGTCCCCTTTTCCCCGCATCCACGCCAGCACTTGTTGTTCTTCTCCTTTTGGATATGTGCCAGTCTCTGTGGTGTGAGGTGATATCTCATTGTTGTTTTGATTTGCATCTCTCTGATGATTAGTGATGAGCATTTTTTCATATGCCTTTTGGCCATTCAAATTTCTTCCTTGTCAAAGTTTCTGTTCATCTCTTCTCCCCCATTTTTTAATGGGGTTGGATGTTTTCTTCTTGTATAGTTGTACCAGTGCCTGATATATCCTGGATATTAACCCCTTATCAGATAGATGGGTGTTGGGTGAATATTCTTTCCCATTCTGTGCATTGTCTTTGTATTTTGGTCACTGTTTCTTTCCGAGGTGCAGAAGCTTTTTAGTTTCATGTAGTCCCATATATTTATCTCTTCTTGTAGTTGCATTGTTAGTGGTGTTTCAACTTTGAAGATGTCTTTAGCTTCAATGTCGTGGAGGGTTTTTCCTATATTTTCTTCAACATACTTTAATGATTCAAGTCTGATAATTGAGATCTTTAATCCATTTTGATCTTATTTTTGTGCATGGTGTTAGACACAGGTCCCAATTCATTTTTTTACATGTAGCCATCCAGTTTTCCCAGCAGCACTTGTTGAAGAGGCTTTCCTTACTCTATTTTGGACTCTTTGCACGTTTATCAAAGATTAACTGATGATGTGTTTGAGGTTGGGTGTCAGGATACTCAACTCTATTCCATAGGTCCACAGGTCTGTTTTTATTCCAATACCAGACTGTTTTAATTACTACTGCTTTGTAGTACAGTTTGAGTTTGGGAAAGGTGATGCCTACCATCTTTTTCCCAAGGGTTGCTTTAGCTATTCGTGGGGGGTTTATTATTCCATACAAATTTCAGGAGTGTTTGGTCAATTTCTTTGAAAAATGTCATGGGTATCCTTATAGGGACAGCATTGAATCTGTACAAAGCTCTAGGGAGTATTACCATCTTGACAATGTTAATTCTCCCCATCCATGAGCAGGGAATGTGTCTCCATTTCCTTGTGTCCTCTTTTATTTCTTGAAGCAGTATCTTTTAGTTCTCTTTGTATAGGTCCTTTACACACCTTGGTTAAGCTGATTCCTACGTATTTGATTTTTTTTGTGGCACAATTGTGAATGGAATCATTTTCTTAATATCCCTTTCTTCTCTTTCATTATTTGTATATAGGAAAGCCACCAACTTTTGTTACCCTGCCACTCTACTATAAATATCTATTGTTTCTAAGAGTTTTTTGGTCAAGTGTTCAGGGTTCTCTAGGTATAATATCATGTCATCTGCAAACAATGATAGCTTGATTTCTTTCTTGCCTATCTGGATGCCCTTAATGTCCTTTTCTTCTCTGATTGCTATGACGGAGTACTTCCAGTACTGTATTGAATAAAAGAGGTGAGAGAGAGGCAACGTTGTCGTGTCCCTGATCTTAAGGGGAAGGATTTCAATTTTTCCCCATTGAGAATGACACTCGTTGTGGACTTTTGGTAGATGGCTTTGACTATATTGAGGAAGGTTCCTTCAATTCCCATTTTCTGGAGAGTTTTAATCATGAATGGATGTTGGATCTTGTCAAATGCTTTTTCTGCATCTATTGATAGGATCATATGGTTTTTATTTTTTTTCTTATTGATATGATGTATTATGTTGATTGACTTGCGAATGTTGAACCATCCTTACATTCCTGGGATGAATCCTACTTGGTCATGACATATAATCTTTTTGATGAGTCTTTGGATTCTGTTTGGATTCTGCTAGTATTTTATTGAAGATCTTAGCATCTGTGTTCATCAAGGAGATTGGTCTGTAATTTTCTTTCTTTGTGTTGTCTCTCCCTGCTTTGGGTATCAGGGTAATATATGCCTCTAGAAGCTGTTTGGGAGTGTTTCTGTGAGAATCGGCATCTTTTCATCACATACTACCTTTATCAACCAGACTTGTTTGGATACTGGTCCTCCAGCCAAGGCTCCACGCCTGATTATTAAACCATAAAGGGAAGCAAATCTCCGGATGCACTGTCAGTAGGATGCGTTCCACCAGCAGGGTGGGAGTGACGCTTCCCTGGTAGACCCAACCTGAGGCTGGACTCGTGGGCCAGGACCCCCAAAATACCACACAGGATGGTCAGAAGACCACGTGGCATCCACCAGCCCGCTCTGCTTTTTCTTAATGTTCGCCCAGTCTTTCTGCAGAGGGCTCTCCCTTGGACTGGGAGATAGTACAGGGATTAGGGTGCACGCAGGGCATGTGCCTCACCTGAGTTTGATCCTAAGCATCACACACCCCCTCAACATTGCTGACCCTGAAGACCCCCAAAACACCACCAGGATAGCCTTCAGGTCCCCAGCACTGTAGAGCCTGAATAACATTGCCTCTTTGAGCCCTTGAGTTAAACTCTATGTCCCAGCTGACCGAGAATCAGTGTCTTGGGGCTGGAGTGATAGCACAGTTGTAGGACTTTTGCCTTGCATGTAGCTGACCTGGGTTTAATTTCCAGCATCTCATGTGGTCCCCTGAGCACAGCCAGGAGTAATTCCTGAGTGCAGAGTTCAAATAATCCCTGAGTATTGCCAGATGTGACCTAAAAAGCAAATAAATAAATAGATTAATAAATAGATTAATAAATATATTAATAAATAATAGGTGAGTAAGTAAATAAATAGATGAATAGATGGATGAATGGATAAATGGATGAATGGATGAATAGATGAATGAACAATAGGAATTAATGCCCTCCTGGCCCCAAAGCATGACTTGGGAGAATTCCACCATGGAAAAAAAAGTATTGCCCCTCCTCCTGCCTGTAGTTTTACTGCTCAAATGTCAAGGGTCTCTGAGGACACCTCTTCGCCCCCTGGGCAACATCTTAGGCATCTGAGATCACATTTCCCTCTGCCTAATCAAGAGATGCCTGATATGACCCAACTCATTTACCCTGTCATACCTGCTCACCATTTAGCACTTCATTGTGAGTTAATCCTTATCAGTTCAAGTTGTTTGTGGCTGGGGCTTCCCCGGAGGTGCTCAGAAAGCCTAGTGGCCCTCCTGGTGATTTTTGACCAACTAGGTAAGTGGTTTAATGCAACTGTTGGACTTCAAAACCTCCCCTCAGGACCCAGAGAAATAGTCTGGAATGTCTTGCAGGGGGTTGACCTTAGTTTAGTCCCTACTGATTGCAACACTAGGTGCAGTCCTGGAGGCTGAGCAGGCACCTCTGAGGTGGCCTGGGTAGCTGTTGACACCACAGGGCCTGAGCAGCACCACATCCTTGGGTCTTTACCACGCAGCTGCAAAGCAGGTGCTCTAACACTGAGCCATCTCCAGACCGCCTCATCCAGGAACGTGCTTAGGAAGATCCCTCCCCACAGACTGCAGAAAAGGGCGTGGGGCCTGTGGGAGGCTGAGACCGCTGGCTGGGCTCTAAGAACCACTGCCCAGCTTCCGGGACAGGAAAAGGCTTGCCCTATGCGTGCAAAGAGTAGCCTCACATGACCTGTGATCACCTGCCAAGTGATTGCTGAGGCACCCACAGAATCCATGTGTGGAAATTTGCCCTTGAAGAGGGTGGGAGTTGATGGGGTGTCCTGATAGAGATGAATGGAAGGATGCGGCGTGTGGCGGCCACTCACGGGAATGCGTGACTCACTGCCACTCGGTGTAGCCCCTGCAGTCTAGCAACCTGGGCTCGTTCACTATCACCATTTCAGACTCTTGACTTCAGTCCTTTCCAACGAAAAAGGTAAAGAGGATTGCTTTAGAGCAGTGCTCCCCAACCCGACAATGTGCTCGCAAATTCCCTGGGGAGTGATGAAATACCGACTCGTGGAGGAGAGATAGTACAGGAGGAAAGACACTTGCCTGGCATCCAGTCCTTCATCCAACCCTGGTTTGGATCCCTAGCACTGCATATGGGGTCTGTCAGGGGTCACTCCTGAGCACAGAGACAGGTGTCTCTTGAGCGCTGAGGGGTAGAATGAAATAAAATGCATATTCCTGTTCTGACGGACTTGGCAGAGATCAGAAATGAGATTCCTCGTGAGGATCTGAGCTGCCCCTGCCGCAGGTCTGTGGGCCACCCTGTGCAGCTGCAGAACAAGAGTGGACGAAATCCTCCCCTCGCTGCTCGGTTAGGGAGCAAGGCCGCCACAACCTCCCTCTGGTGCTCTCCAAGCACCGATGCCAGCCTGTGAAGGGGGTTGTGGTGGCACAGCAGTGGGCATGAGCAAGTCAGAGCTAGGAGCTGGGCAGGGGCAAGCCAATAAACTAGCTCAGCTCAAATGCCGCTCATGTGCAGTGATCTCTTAATTCTTGCATTTAGCAAGGCAGGTGTTAACGATTAGCTACCATTAAAGCTTGTAAATCAAAGCTTGGAAAGAGGGAGTCGGTTTCCCTAGGGTATTAGAGCCAGCTGGAATTTGAGGCTGGTCTGTCGAATCCCCAGATCCATCTGATCCCACTCTTCCTCGTTTGGGAGGAATTAAGACGTGAGTTGTTCTGAATGGTAGTTCAGTTGGCTGCATGTTAGAAACAGCAAGAAAACTTAAGATACCCACAAGCCAATTCTACAGACACTAAGAGAAAACCTTTCTATCAGCATTTTGCATGAGCCCTCCCACCCCCATAGCCCCAGGTAATTCCAAAGTGTAGATAGTTCACACCCAGTTCTTGTAAGAGGTGAAGGAAGGGCCTTTTCTGAACTTACCTCTGGGTCCGTTCCTGGAATCCTTTCCAACAAACACATAAAATAATGGAGTAGGATGAAGTCTTGACACCATGCTTGCTGAGACAAAATGCACAGAGAAAAGCAAACAGTTTCAGCCACTGCTGTAGGCATTACATGTCTGGGAAAAGTTAGGAAAACTGAAAATTCAGCAAACTGAAATCCTTAAAATCCAACTAGGATCCTGCTCAGATAGCTCCCCTCATACTATGCATACATTAGACAATGGATCCAGTGAATGGGTGTAATGAGGAACGAACAATGGACAAAACAATCTAGAAGCCAGGTTGAGTAGAGAAATGGGGAGCCACACTGAAGCCAGAGACAATACGGCAAGGGGGCTTTATTCACCTGGTACCAAGCTGCTGTGGAGCACACAGCAAGTGAAGGTGTTATCCTTGGGGTTAGGATTTTTTGGGGGGCTCACAACTGGCTTTGTTCAGAGCTTATTCCCAGAAGTGCTCAGGGGATCCTATAGGCTACTGAGGATTGGACTCAGGTCTTCCTCACGCAAGGCAAACAACCTGCCTGCTGCACTCTCTCTCTGGCCCCAGGATTATAATATTTTTAGTGGTACAATGGATTGCATCAAGTGGATATATAAATGGAGGGATGAAACAGTTTGAGGCTTTTCTAGAGCCTTTCATGTGTCATATATCGTCAACCAAGAAGAAAAAACTTAAGGCTGCCCAGTGTCCTCCAAAGTAATCACAGATTCTGCAGAAAGCAAAGCACTATGTCACCAACCTGCACCCAAGACTGTGGGTGACTTTCCTCTCCAAGACTGGACGATACAAGATGCTCATTTAAAGCTAGTTTCTCCCTCAATTGTATACAAGAAGCTGCTGAAACACTGGTTTTTGGATATGGATGGAAGTCAACTCTACGATTCTGTAAAAATGTGAGTGACAAGAAGTCCAAATTCTGAATGAGTCTCAGCATGAAAAGTCAATGCAAGAATGTTTTTTCAGCACTTACCAATTTTTTAATTCTTTTACTGGAGTCATCTGCCTTGGTCAAGAGTGTTAAGCTCATTAGCAGTGTCACGTGTAAGTTTATGAACACAGGGGCTGGAGAGACAGGATAGTGGGACTGTACACTTGCATTGCAGAACTAGCAGGTGTGATCCCTGAGCACAGAGCAGGGGAGTAATACCTGAACACAGCTGGGTGTGGCCAAAAATGTAAAAAACTGATGAGCGCAGACTTCAAAATGAATAGTCCAAGGAGGCACAACAGTAGCACAGCTCGTAGGGCATTTACCTTGCACATGACTCCCCCAGGTTTGATCTTCGTCATCCCATATGGGTACCCCAACCCCGAGCACTACTAGGAATAAACCCTCAGTATAGAGCCAGGAGGAACCCTGAGTATCTCCAGCTGTTCTTCCTCCTTTCCGGTCAAAAAAAAATTGAGCGCCCCATCAGTTGAGTCCTAGGACCTTTCTCTCCTCCGGGTCCACATTCCCCTGGCCCATTCTGAGCCTTCGGGTGATGCCTGACTGAGGCCCGCCCACATGTACTGCCTTGGGCGTGTTGAGAGCTTATCAACCTCAACGACCAACTGTGGGTTTGATGCACATCGGTACATTCCTCACCCCTAGCCCAGCCCATAGCTTGTAACTAAAGATTAGTGCACAGGTGTTGGGGGGGGACACAAAATAACATGGGCTTCGGGGAGAAGGGACTCCAGGTGGAGGAGTAATAAGCAAGGTTGAGCCCCTCCCCTTCTGGAGCCTCACTTCTCCCCACGTCTCTATTTCCCAAGACCTGGGACTATCCCTTCACTAGTTGTGGTACTTTCTACTTTCCCTTCACTGGGAGAAAGTACCACGTATTCCAAGGCGCTGGGTTCTAGCCTGACTTCCTGTTTTAAAGCTGAGTAAGTCAACCAAGAATTCTAACAGTGTTGAGTGTTAAAAGTCAGGATTTGTGGATTAGTGGCAAAGCCTTCCTCTAATTCCATCGTCATTTTTATATCTTAACCTTAAATAATAAGTTAATTTTTTAATTCCCAAATATATACTGAAATACATAAAGATTACTCAGTTATATACTGAGATTAATGTTGAGCTGACTTTTTATTTTAATTCTATAAAAAGCTGAGTGCATATATGTCTTCTCTGCTGGGCTTAGTTTTGGTTTGAAGTAAAGTGTGGAATCCTGTGTGTTTTATTTTTATTTTTTTTTTCTCGCTCCAAGAACATGAAGAACCTCAAACCATTCCTTCAGGTCATGGGAATGAGGTCTATAATTGCTACTGGTTTTTGACATATCAAATATGACACGGGTAGCTTGCCACACTCTTCCGTGAGGGTGGGATACTCTTTTTTTTTAATTTTTTTTTTATTATACCACCGTGAGACATACAATTACAAAGGTGTTCAAAATTGGTTCTTGGTAATACAGTATACCAGCACCCATCCCTCCACCAGTGCCCCATTTCCACCACCAATGTACCCCACCCCCTCCCACCCATCCCCAGGCTGCCTCAACAGCAGGTAGCCCTGTTTCCTCTCTTTCTCTCTCTGTCTCTCTCTCTGTCTCTGCATCTCTCTCCCTCTTATTTTACACATTGTGGCTAGCCCTGCAGATATTTAGAGTTTAAAACTTAAGTCTCTTTGTGTATATTCAATGGTGAGTTTTAATCTGCCATTACCATTTCACACGTTTAGTAAAACACTGGTATCTATTTATGTCGTATTAATGAATGCAGTCATTCTATATCTGTCCTTTTCCTTCTGACTAATTTCACTCAGCATGATGGTCTCCATGTCCATCCATTTGTAGGTAAATTTCATAATTTCATCTTTTCTGACAGCCGCATAGTATTCCATAGTGTAGATGAACCACAGTTTCTTTAGCCAGTCGTCTGTTCTCGGGCATTTAGGTTGTTTCCAGATTCTAGCTATAGTGAATAGCGCAGAGATGAATAAAGAAGTACAGATAGTGTTTCTGCTATGTGTTTTTCGGTCTCTCGGGTATATTCCCAGGAGTGCTATTGCTGGATCAAATGGGATCTCAATGTCTAGTTTTCCGAGGACTGCCCAAATTGTTTTCCTGTGTGTTTTAAAGGCAAGTGTGGAATCCTGTGTGTTTAAGGGAAGGTGGGAGATCGTGTATGTTTAACATAAAGTGGGGAATCCTGTGTGTAAGGGAAAGTGAGGAACCCTGTGTTAAAGAAAAGTGTGGAACTCTTGTGTTTAAGGGAAAGTGGGGAATCCTGTGTGTTTGGGGGAAGTGGGGAATCCTGTGTGTTTGGGGGAAGTGGGGAATCCTGTGTGTTTTGGGGGAAGTGGGGAATCCTGTGTGCTTAAGGAAAAGTGTCGAATCCTGTGTTCAAGGGAAAGTGGAATCCTGTGTGTGAGGGAAATTGAGGCATCAGAAGAGCAGGGAAAGTCTCTGTGTGCTGTGGCGTCCCTGCACATCTGCGTTTCTAGAGCCCTGTGATGGTGAGGATTGCTGAGGCCCTCAGGGGAATTTATGGAGAATTAGATCCTAAGAGCTCAGTTTCCCACCTCAGAATTTGCAGCAGTATGGCCCTGCTTTAAGTCAAGGGGTCAGACAGTCCATTGAACAGTTTGCACCCCGGGTCCCTATGCCTGTGGCCTGCACCCCAACCTTGGTAGATGCCACCAGCAAGGAAAAGAGAGGCAAGGGAGATGGGCAGAGGGAGGGAGGCCCAGGAAGGCGGAGCCCTCTCTGGCTCTCAGCGGGAATGGCTACAGGGAGCACGTTTCTGATAACCACCAGAGCCCTTTGATCAGGCTGAGCTGACAAGCTGCAGGAGCAGCAGCAGCAGCAGCAGCAGCGAGAAGCCTCCAACTGGACCAACCATGAGCAGCCTGTGACGGTGCCGCCCTCAGCCCCCTTTTAAATGCAGCCCCGCCAGCCCAGGCTGTTCTTGGCTGCGTCCCTGCTGGCAAGCTGCATGCAGGCTGCACTGGGTCTCGGCCCCTCCCACTCACCCAAATCACAGAACTGAGGCCTTTGCTGTAACCCTGCAGCAGCCCCTGACCCGTGGGGCCCGATGGGTCGTTCATTGCCCCTTCTCTGCCTGGCCCAGTTTGAGCAGAGCGAGACCCCCCAAGGTGGAAATGATGCCCTGGTGTCAAGGGCTGGGTTGTAAGAGGCCAAGAGAGAGGAACAGAGAAGTTCCGCTCCCAGCGTACCCATCCCTCCCCTGTTCAGCCCAATCCAGAGAGACTAAAAAAATATTCTCGCGGATCTTTTTCCACACTGTCTCTAGCTGAAACATTGTTAGTATTTTTAATTCTGAAGATTAAAAAATAGCACTAGCAGGCCCATTGCTGGATAATCTGGCTTCTCTTTATGCCCCCACGGGACCCCAGCGCCCCTTTCCTCAAGCCATCAGAGCGCCACCTGCAGGAGCTGCGTGATCCTCATCCGAGCATCTCAGCTGTCGGTGGTTTCTCTGTGCAGTGCACAACCTGGACACCCTTAGGTTGTGGACTCCAGGGACCACGTGACAATATGATGGGCCCTCACGGGCCTGTGTTTAGTTAAGGTCAGAGTGACAGCACAATGGGAGAGGCGCTTGCCTAACACACAGCCCCCCTCCCAGTTCCATCCCCAGCCTCTCACCGGTGCTCCCCAAGCACCGCCAGGAGTGAGCCGGAGCAGGAGTATGCTCTGAGCACATTCTGCTTTGTGCCCCCCAAACCCAAATTAATTCATTAAAAACAGAAAGAAGGTGAAGCACGTGGACACGCGATAAAGATACTAAGCTGAGCTGCCCTCTTCATCTGCTGCATGCGCACAACACTCGGCTACTGAATGGAGCTGAATAACGGAAGGCATTGATGGGCTTCAGCCACAGGCACCTCCAGGGCCCCGGCCTCACCCAGCACCAGGCTCCGCTGGCAGATGGGGGAGGTTGCAGAGAGACTCTATGAGGGCCTGCGGCCAGCTGCTGGGCCCTGCTAGGGAAGCCTTCCACAAAGAGCCCACCCCACACCCCACCCCGAATGGCTTTTCTGGGTCACCGCGGGTTTTGGCTCCCATCTGGGACTCTTTGTCTGACTGCTTACCAACTCAAATGCCGTGGACTCAGAAGACACTGCTGCAGGGAACTCCGTGTCCTGGCCTGGCATCCCGGCCTCCCTCAGTGGGGGGTAGGAGAGCAGTAGGAATGGACAGTGTGTTTCCTCCTTAGGAATCTCTCTTCCATTGAGAAGAACCCTGGTCGGGACACAGAAGTGCCCGCTTCAGCGGCGTTCCAGGAGAACTCGCAAGGGTGGGTGCTGTCCCGTCATGTGGCCACCAGAGAATTTGCAAAGCTGAGCTGTTTATAGAGGCTGGACAGCCAGCAGCTACCAGAAACAAGCACGACAGATGCAAGAGATGGTAGGGGGAAATACTTGAGTCATGTCACTAGCTGGAGTTTTGTTCTCTTCTTCCCCACTTTTTCATCTCCCTCTTGCCCAGATACTGTAGACTCCCTCACCCCTTCCTGGAAGGAAAAGTGTCATAAAGAGAATAGAAAAACTGACAAGGCGGCCACCTTGTTCCAGATTCTTTCAGCCCTGGTGGAACTCTGCAGTCTAAAACACTATTTTCACTTTTGGCGAGTGGTTGGGCTCACACTCAGTGCTCTCAAACACTGATCCCAGCTCAGGGCTCAGAGGCCGCTCCTGGCAGTGCTGGGGGAACCACATGGGGCGGAGATCAAACCTGGGCTCCTGCCCGCAACACTCGTCAGAGAGCTCCGCCTGCTGGTCCCTCTCCGGCCCTAACATTTTATCCTATATAAAGCACAGCCGTGGTGCTATGGCAGTGCGGGTGTCTGTCCAGGGAGGAACAAGGACAGAATTGCTTTAAGTTCCCAGGAGTGTACTGAGGCCCAGGAATGGAGTCGGGGTGTCGACTGTTGGGAAAGCCAGGCGTAATAGGAAAGAAAGCAAGTGTGAGAGTCTGGGCTGAACAGGAAGAAAAAAACTTCTAAGAGCAGGAGCTTTATGGAGAAAGTCAAAGAGGAGAGAAAATTGATATAGCAGACAGAAGGGGCACGGTGCGGTCAGAGGACAAGGAGAGGGAGGGGTTTGCTGGGTGAGTGACAGGGGAGGTTTGAGGGACTGGAGAAAAGACTCAGGAGAAGCTGAGCTCTGCGCTCTGCAGACACTGCAAAGGGGGTCGGGTCTCATTATTAGGTGCCCGGTTTTCCCTCCAACCATCCATAGCCAGGGCAAGTGGACAGCAGCAGATACTGGCATCCTGGGAACTAGTGTAGGAGAATATGGCGGCTCCTGGCACAGCCACTATTAAGTCCAGGTTTCTGCAAAGTTGCTCTCCATGTTCACCAGCGGCACCTTTGGGTTCTGGGACACGTGCGGGGGAGAGCCCCTGTGGCCCTGCACCTTGGATCCCGCTGGCCCCACACAACAGGCAATGCCTGGCACACCTCGGCCCACCAAAGGTGTGCGAGCACCACCGGCCAACAGCTACCCGCAACAATACCACAGCCAACAACAGCAACAAAAAGTGAAGGGGGTGAGGGAGTTGGGAATTTTAGGATGGTACCAAAGTCTGTCCTAGCACACGCCTGGATACTGGACAAGTTGCCTAAATGCTGTGAGCCTCAGTTTCCTCACCTGCAAAATGGGAATAATGGAATGGACCTGGTAGGATGGCTGTGGAGGTTGCCGGGTTACTCAGAGCAGGACCCAAGGCCTGCTTAAGGGCTTTTCACACTCTAATCGTTCCCACAGAGGGTGTCCATAGGAGCTCAAGGAAACTGCGTCCTTTCATCCTGTCCCAGGTCTTCTGGCTGCTTCCTTAAGATTCTTTTTTTTCTCCTTCTGGGGAACACTGGGGCTTATTGACTCCTTATTGTAGCAGGAAAAGAATATTGGGGGAGAGTTGCCTGAACCTCATGACTTTAACCAGGGGCCTGGACCTATGGCCTCTCAGGCACACACCAGAGTTGCAAGGGGCACCTGGAGGGAGGGGGACCCTCCCCAGACGACATGGAGCCCTGCGGTTTGGCGGGTGTCCAGGGGGTGGAGCCAGAGAGTTGCCTAGAGCCTTGCTCAGTGTGACAAGGGCTATCAGCTGCGCCAGGCAGGCGGGGATGAAGAAAACCATGTGCACGGCAATTTAGAGGATTTTGTTGTGTGAAATTTCGAGACACCTATGCCAAGCTTTGCCTTAGCTAAAGGAGCCAGGACGCTGACGTTTTAAGAAGAATGGGGGAAAAGCAGCTCCTCACCCGCATTGGAAGTATTTGCCTCCCTTACAGAGGCAGCCTACTGGATCCGGGATTCTCACCTGGCAAAAGGGACATTCCAGAGCACCATTTCTGCTTTGTTTTTTTCCTGCCTGGGGAAAAGGGCAGGTTGATTCCCAGACAGCAAACTGGATGCCCTTGTCTCCCCACCCTCAGGCCTCGCCGCACCCTCCCCAGGCTCTCAGAGTTTCTGTACCTGTACAGAAACTGTGTCAAATGGAAGAGAAAATTCCAGCCCGAAGCGCTCACAAGTCTCCATCTGTCTGGAGACCACTTGGACTCCGCTGGGGCGGGTGTTGGGAGAGTCTTGAGCAAGACTCTGAGACCTGAGCTCCAAATCTCCTGCCCCAAATATTTCAGGGTGGAAACACAAATCAGAAGCAACAACTTGGAGAAGTGAAAGATGAGCTTGAGTGGGGTCATGGCCTGGCAGAGACCGGGGAATGGCGTGGAAACAATGGCAGAGCCCTTGGCACCACGTCTGGAAGAGAGCGAGAAAGAGAGCCGGCAGGTAAGACCAGGGACCAGTTCCTGGGCAATTCTTTGGCTTTGCTGCCTGCAGTGGGTGGAGAAAGCCAAGCCGGGCTAAGCAGAGCGGGGGCCCGAGTATAAAACTATTGGGTGCCTCCCTCCCGGCACTATCTCCTCCCTTTGAATAGAGCCCGGCAGGCTTTATCAGCCAGTGCCTTCTGCCACCAGGAAGCCAGCTGCGGTGAGTCCCCCGCTCCTCTCTGTTAGCTGTAGTAGGGCCAGGGGGCTTGTTTGTCTCTTCGCCTTCTCTTCTTTCTACTCTTTCTGTTTGAGGAAGAAACAGGTTTCAAATGGCCAGAACTGAGTAGAAGCAGCCAGGTCAGGGTCCTGGAAGACTAGAAAGCAATTCCCCAAAGCTACTGGGAACTTGCCGAAACTTGGATAGGGGTGTCTTTCGCTCAGGATTCCGGAAGCAGGGTGCGAGCACCTCCTGAGTTGCACAAGAAGCAGGATTTTCAGTCTGGGAGGTCCTTCTGATATGGAAAATGATTGTGAGTTTACTCATACTTTATAGCAGTTTGGGGCTGTGTAGTTCAAATAACTGAGTTGGCGATGTATCAATATGACTCCATAAAAACGGGGGAAAGAAAGGAAAAACCAGGGCACTGGGCAGGGCCTTTTCAATTATGGTTTTATGCCCAGCCTGCATGCGCTGTCATGCTGGAAGAAGGAGGGACTGATGCGACAGTGAAGCCACGGAACTGGCAGCGTCTCTACAACTTGCACTTAACCGTTGTGGAACTCAGACCCCAAGGCTCCCTTGGAGGCGGTACCTCGGAAGGGAGAAGTATTTTAATCAGGAGCCAGGAATATTTGACAGCATCCTCTTTGTCTCCAATTACAGCTTTAAAGAAAACCAAGTCTGTCCCACTACTAAAATCAAAAACTGCCTAAAGATCGTTGTAAGTACCCAAGAAACATCCGTGCTGGGAGGCTCTCTATTGTCAAGTGTGACTGTTTAAATGCTTTCTTTCTATCTGCGAGACTTGGGGGTTATTTTAAAGTGATGCTGGAGGCAGAGCAAGGCTTTCGGTCTCTCCGATGGCATTCATTTCTAACATATGTCGCTCAGGGAATGATCTGCTTCGCGCGATGAAACCGGAAACAGGTCAATAAAATCTTGAAGTTGCTTGTATTGTAGTGATGAGTGCTGTTTTCATGCACTGGTCTTCTGTGTTTTGAAAAGTGCCTTCTGATGCATGCTGGAGAGTTTTGAAAATATTCCTGGAAAGTTGACTTTAGCATATTACAGACTTGTGGATAGGTCAGTCCCAGAGATGCTGAGGCATGGGAAGATGTGTATTAGGAGGCTCTTCTTTCGGCAGGGGCAAGTAGTGAAAGGGTATGGTTGAATTTGTGGTTGTTCTGCCCCCAAGGTCAAACCAGGATGATTGAGGCCGGAGCAACAGTACAGCGAGTAGGGCATTTGCTTTGCAGGTGGCCAGCCTGGGTTCAGTCTCCAGCATTCCATATGGTCCCCGGAGCATTGCCAGGAGTAATTCCTGGGTGCAGAGCCACGAGTAATTCCTGAGTGCAGAGCCAGGAGTAACCCCTGAGCATCGCAGGGTGTGATACCCCCAAAAAATAGAAAGAAAAGAAATAAAGAAGAGAGAGAGAAAGAGAGAGAGAGAGAGAGAGGAATGATTTCAAAGTGTCGGGAAGACATGCTATGTTTATTCCCTCGGTGGGAACCTAGACTTTGAGCAGCTGCTCTTTCACTCCTTATTGGCCGGGAAAGAATCTTAGGTAGCATTAAGGGATCTGACCCCAGGCTGGCGGCTAAGACCCACCAGAGCTTGCCTATCCCCACAGCCAGCCTCTGCTGAGTAAACTTGTCTGATCTCCACTTCGGAACCGTGGGTTTTCCCTTCTGTAAAATGAAAGCTTGAAGTATGTGATCTCTAAAACCTCACCTGGCTCTCAGTTGTTTGCATCTTGTGGCTTTGAACAAATTGTGAAGTTGAAGGGTTTCACTGTATCCATGGTGTGTGTAGTTTAAGTGGTGGGAAATACACAGGAGCCTTTTAGCCAGGGAAAGGTGAGCACATGCCCAGAGGGAATATGGATGTGACCGTTCCAGCTGTCTCTTTCTTTCCTTTTATTCCCTTCCTTATTTTTGCAGCCATGTACGTTATATTATATCTATCCTATTGGATTGCTTATTGTTATTCTCTAGCAAACAAAAAATATAGCAAATGCAGTCTGAAGAACCATAGTTTGTTCCTTAACTAGCCAGGCGGTTTAAGTGTGGGTTAAAAATACAGACAATACAATTCGTTTCTAAGACATGTCATATTTTCCACAATTGTGGATTTTTCTTTCTTTTTTTTTTTTTTTTTTTGCTTTTTTGGGTCACACCCGGCAATGCTCAGGGGTTTCTCCTGGCTCTGCACTCAGGAATTACTCCTGGCGGTGCTCGGGGACCATATGGGATGCCGGGAATCGAACCCAGACCGGCACAGGCCGGCCTCGTGCAAGGCAAACGCCCTACCCCTCTGGGCTATCGCTCCGGCCCCCAATTGTGGATTTTTCTGAGTCACTTAGTTGAGTGAAAGTTTTTCGTTTTCAAACCAAGCCAATGGAAGAAAGTAAAAGTTTAAAGGGGAAGGAAAAAGAGACACCAGACATACAACTTTTTTCTAATATATGTAAGTGTAATAACTTGTATTTGTTTTGGGACCACACCCAGTTTGTGCTCAGGACTTACTCCTGGCTCTGCACTCGGGCATGGCTGCTGGAGGTGGTGCTCTAGGACCATATGGGATGCTGGGGGTGAACCTAGGTCAGCCCCATGAAAGGTAAGCATCTTAGCCACTACACTATCTCTCAGTGGCCCAGTCAAACTCTTTAAAAATAAAAGAAAGAAAAGAAAACAAAAGAGAGAAAGAAAGAAAGAAAGAGAGAAAGAAAGAAAGAGAGAAAGAGAAAGAGAGAGAGAGAGAGAGAGAGAGAGAGAGAGAGAGAGAGAGAGAGAGAATTGGAGAAGAGTCCACTGGCTGAGCACAAGCTTTGCTTCAGGGAAGCCCTGGCCCCATTTGGCACCACATGCTCCCCCGAGGCCCCGCAGGGAACCATCCTGAGGACCCCTCAGTGCCACTGGGGATGGTCCCCAGACCACATAGACAGAAACAAGCAGGAAAGAAAGAAAAAGCTATCACACTTGTTGAATCCACTAAGTAAGCAAATATTGTTGTTTATTATTATTTTAATTTTTATTGATTTCAAATTGGTGGTTTACAATTAAAATTTTTATTTGGCATAATAATTAGAACTGGTGATTTATAATTACTATTCATAATGGGCATAATTTCAACAGCACACCATCACCGTTGTACACTATATTCTTTTTATTAAGGTTATGCCAAGTATTTAATAATTCATTTTTAGATGAGACAAAATGTCATTTAGCAGTCTTTTTATTATTAATTTATTGGTTTTGGGGCCACACCCCGGCTGTGCTCAGGGCTTACTCCTGGCTCTGCAGTTAGGGACCACTCCAGTGGGCTCAGAGGATGACCATATGTGATGTGGAGAATCCAAGCAGGGTGGGCTGCCCGCAAGAGATTGCTTAGTCCGCTGTACTCACCCCAGCCCCCTAACAGTATTTCAGACTGGCATTCTACTGTGCATTCAACGTGTGATTACCAAATTAAAAATCTTTTTAATTTAGTATGGCTTGGAAGCCAAGGGGTGTCTACATTACATGACTTGCCTTGCACACCACGCAAAGTGTTTGGGAGTCCCGCGACATCAGAGCTAGCCGCCACCCACACAAACCACAAGGAGAAAACCAATTAACAGTAGCAAGCAAATAAGGTGGTGGGGGTTGTGTTTGTTTTGTTTTTTGTTTGTTTGTTTTTTGTTTTAGTGCACATATCTTTTTTTTCAAAGACTCTTATTTTTCCTGTGTATTTGAGGGGCTCAGGATTCCTAGGGCGAGCAACCCCAGACAAGAAAGAGAAAACCAACAGCAGCAGCAAGCAATTTGAGTGGGTGTTTGTTTGTTTGTTTAGTAGTAGTACATGTATCTTTTTAAAAGACTCTTATGTTTCTTGCATATTTGAGGGGTTCCAGCTTCCTGGGTGGGCGTTGTGGGTTGACTCCCCCACGACTCAGACAAGGAGAGAGGGCTCGGGCTGCAGAGTTGCTCAAGGGTGGGGCGTGGGGGTTCGGGGTGGGCACAGTGCTGGAACCTCCCCACGCTACTCCCAGGATTCTGGGGGTCCGTGCAACGCAGCGGCATCCCGACCCTAAAAAAGAATCTTGTGACAGGGGAATAGAATCGTGTCACAGGAAGGTGACACGACAGGCCATTCAGGCCGACAGACAAGGCCCATTCCGCAATGGGCCTTGTCGCACCTGTAAAGAACCAGGCTGGTTTACTTTGTATTAGTCTACCAAAGTGGAACCTTAAGTATTGCTTTGACAGGGCCCCGGCAGCCCCTAAAATGGAACCCCAACGCCCCGCCAACCTTCCAGAGCACAAGGACAGCCTAAAGCAGCCTCTCCTGCGGGTGGCTTCCTCTCCCCCTTCCGTGCCTTTCTCGTATCACCATGCCAGGGAAGCCCCGTTGTTGGAGGGGCTAGAGTCCTCGGGGATCTAGAGATAGGAGGCATCCGGGACTGCACCCGTATGGTCATGCGGGGTTGGGACTTGGCCTCGGTGCTGAGCCACGTGCTGGGCGCTGTTTCATTCCCCCATGATCCGCATCTGGGTTTGTCCTGGGGAGTTGGGCAGTTTCTGGGGAAGGCTCTCCCTCTAGGGGCGCCCGCTCCTCCCGGAACCCGCCTCCCCACCTGGTGTATATACAGCACCTGCTCCCTCCTCGACACCCCCCCCCCCAGCACACCTCTGGGGTCTAGAAGACAGAAAGAAAGAAGTGCACAGGATTTGATTCCCGCCATTGGTGCAACCTCATGATCCTCTTTGAACACTTTTGGAGCATAAAGCCTGGGACCCACCCGCAGAGAATTCAGCAGGCTAAAGTTGGGAATGGCTTGTGGGGTCCATACAGCCACTGTCCCTACGTGAAGCCGTTGGCCCTGGAATGTCTGCCTGCACCCCAAGTTCCAGGGCATCTTCTGATTATGTCGTGTAGGCTCAGCCTGCGGGTGGTATGGCCAAGGTCGCACCTGCGCTTGATGGACGGTCCAGAAGGTCACGTGGCACTCACTTTCCTCATTATATTAATGGGGCCGCATGGAATTTGTTTTGTTTAGGGGCCACACCTGGCAGTGCTCAGGGCTTTTGCTTTGCTCAGGGATCGTTCCTGGCAGGGCTTGCTGGACAGTATGTGGTGCCAGGGATGGAACCTAAGACAGCTGTGTGCGAGGGAAATGCCTTAATGCTATCTCACCAGCTCACTGCGTGGTATTTTGACAACGGAAAAGATAGAAGAGGCTCACTACAGGCTTTCGTGTACCCAGACTTCTGTATTAGAGTATTAGAGTTGCTTGCCTTATTTTCCCTTCATCTTAAATCCCAGTTAGGCTGTGGATTGTTTTTTAATTTCCTAAAGAAATACCATTAGAGTATTGTGACAACATGATAAGTGGAATTACAGTTCTAAATTACTTCTCATAGCCAGTTCTCAGGCCTGAGTTTCCCCATTTCTTCCCCACCCACTTTATTTAAAGACCGTGGTTCACAAAGTTGTTCATGATGATATGTTACTGGCATTCCCATTCAAACACCAATCCACTATTACCTTTTCTTCATCACTGTCTCCATTCTCCCAACCACCCCTCAAGCCTGCCCCCATAGAAGGCCCACAATCATTTATTTCATATTGGTTGTTACCACTGTTTAACAGTATGATTAAAAATTTTTTTCTGTAGAAAAAAAATTGTGTAATATGTTGTATCTCACCATGATGACATTAAGTCCTAGTTCAAGGATTTACTAAGCTGTTGTTTCTAGTTAATCATTCTGTGTTAATATTTTGTTAGTAAAGATTGGTTGGTGTCTATGTCACATTCCATTCATCTGGTACACTACTACGGGTATGTCAATGTTACAGAGTTTAGAGATGTCGCAGATGTGGCCGCATGCTACAGAAAATTCCAAATATTTCACTGTGCACTTTGTGAGGCTCAGTCCTGAGGTGGTTCAGTGGTAGGCATGGTGGCAGCTTTGGCTGTGGAAACGGCTGCCCGGGCTTTGGCAGGATGAGCTAGCCCACCCACTCCCAAGATCATCCCAGAGGTCTGAGCCAGAACAGGTGTCTGGGAAATTTTTAGCAGCTGGTTGATCTCTTGTAAGATTTATTTATGAGTCAGGCCTGAGTTTTGGAAGAAATATCCGGGGCTTCATGGGGTTTAAGTGGGGACCCACTGTTTAGAATAAATGGTTCCCTGGGGTGCAAGTAGACTGCTCAAATGGGCTGAGAGCAGGTGGGGTTAGATCTCCAGCACCACCTGGTGCAGCTCTCCACACCACCCCACGCACACACCCAGATAAATGGTTCCCTGGGCAACCAACGAACCAACGTCACTGTCTGCCCAGCTCCTGGAAGATTCCTCTCTCTGAATATCCTCCATTTCACCCCAGTCTGTGGATATTGGAGTGACACATGACAATATGATCTCTCTATTAGGCTGTGCCTTCAATCAAAAATAGTTCAGTCTTAACTGCTGGTGAGGGTGGGGGAGGGAACTCAGGTCACTCAGGTTCTCGATCAGGTCTGGCCAGTTACATTATCAGGTTTCACATCTGTATCTCCAAAATCTCTGAGGTGATGTATTTAAAATGCTCTAAAATAAATAGGCATGTACCGGAAGGGTTTTGAACATAAATTTGTTCACCCGGAATAACTTGTATGCATAATTGTTCCTGCAGGGGATAAAATGTCACTTCTCTGTTTTTATTCATTGCTTCCACTGTAGAACTTGGTTTGGTTTGGTTTGGGTATCATACCCGTTAGGGTTTATTCCTAGCTTTGCACTCAGAAATCACTCATGGAGTGGCTTGGGGGACCATATAGGGGTGTAGGGATTGAACCTAGGTCAACCATATGCAAAGAAAGCATCCATACAGTGTAGTATCACTCCAGCCCCTGGGTTGTTTGGTGTGTGCATGTGGGTGTATCTTTTCCAGGAATTAAATCCAGGACCGCACACCTGCAAAACAAGTGCTAGGACCAATGAACTAGCTATGCAACCTAAAAGAGAAATTAAATAAAAACTTCCTGGGTCTAGGAGATAAGTCAAAGGGTTGAAGTTCATGTCCAGCTGGCACCTCCAGGTATGACCGTATTGGCCCCCAAGTACAGGCATAAAGACCCCTGGGCCCTAGCACTAGTGAGGAATTCCCACCCCCAGATAAAGATAAAAGAGAAGGTTTTAATATTTTATTATACCACCGTGAGATATACAATTACAACGTTGTTCATGTTTGTAGGTTTCGGTCACATAGTGTTCTAGCACCCTGCCCTCCATCAGTGCCCATTTCCCACCACCAATGTTCCCAATTCCCTCCCCTCCCATAGCCTGCCTCCATGGCAGGTTCTCCATAAAAGAGAATTTCTTGACTTAGACTATAGCTTCAGTATATATGAAATCTTGGATCCTGTGACTCTTCCTCCACTGTATACACACAAATCCTTCATGCAAAGCTTCATTAGCGGTCCCACCAACAGTGGTGGCTAACAGTGTTTGGCCCAGACACAATTAACTTTGTCCAGAATGGGATGCATAAATCACTCCCGCATTATGGAATGATGAATGGTCTGCCATTGTTTCAAAGTGAGATGGTGAGTTGTCCCCATTGATTTCTGTCCTGGAGTCAGAATTTTTTAAGGGTATAACTTTATTATCTTTTGATAAGTATTTGTTGGCTCTGGTAAATGAAGCCATGTTAGAGCCCCAAAGAGCTGAGAAAACACCTCCCTCACGGTGAGGCCTTGGGGAAACAATGGCTGATCTAGCTGTGTGGGCTGTGTGGCTCCTTGTTACCTCCCAGGTGCATGCAGAGCCAACACTCACCATTGGGCCTTCCAGGTTTGAGGGGTGGGGAGCACCCTACACTTAACCTGGAGGGACTCTTGACTGGTCTTACACACAAGGTGCTTTTGCCCATATTTTTTGCCCATCCCTGGGATCCTATCCTTCGTATCCTTTTGTTTCTGACCTTGGCACCAGGGTGCTCTTGTTCCATGTTCTGAGTTTGGAGGTGTTCTTGTTGCTCAGGAGACTGGAAAAGCATCTGAGTGATCACAGCCATGGCAGTAGGTGTTTGCCTGCAGCACACTCCTGTCGTCATGCCTTGCCATTCCCTTTTCTTATAGCCCACCCACCCCCCAGGTTTCCCTTGGCTGTTGTGATGACTGGGGGTTGCACTCCTGCTTGGCTGTGGAGCTTGAGCTTATGTGGTGGCGCTTGCATACTTCTCTCAGTACTTGTGGAGGTCATGCACTTGGAGGCTGAGATGTTCGTATGCGTTATGGCTGCAGGGCTCACGTGGTATCACTAGAGAGCTCATACAATGCTTATGTGGCATTGTTGTAGCACTCATTCACCCATTCCCGAGGCAGTCACACTCATGCTCATTGGAATGTTCACACACACTCACAGGGTTGCACTCTTGGCATTGTGCTCATTTGCCTTTAGTTGTGGTGCTCTTTGGGGATCACACAGTTGATTTGTGCTCGCCCACACATATCTGCGCACCAGAGTTCGCACCCTCTTGGGAGGTGTTGGGCCAGTCCCACACAGCAGAGCTGCCAGGACACTTGGTGCCTATGGGCAGTACCAGGCGTAGAACTCACGGCCTCACACTGCAAAGGAGCAAATTTGGCTGCTCACTTCACTGTACTTTCTTCCATTACAGCTCTATGGTTTCCAATAGCGCTGTCCGCTTCCACCTTCCCTAGCTCCTATACCTTTGAGGAAAATTATCCTTGCATATAAATAAAAGTGATGTAGCTAGGGCCCTTCACCAGGTGTGAGGATCTAGTCAAACCATCTTGCCTTGAAGAATCTCTATTGGAGCTGGTGTTGACACACACCAACTGTTTTGAAAGATTTTTTTCTACCCTTTCAACCTTTGAACTATAAAACCTACCTTTTTTTAAGATGAAATTTTAATTTCCAAAGACTGCTTATTTTGGAAGTAGTGGATTGGTCTGTGTTAGTGAGCTGATCACTTAGGAACTTGGTCTCTGGTTCCTGTGTATATGTGGGCAGTTTAAGCACTGGAACTTTGCCCTTCTGATATTTTTTTCTTTGACTCATTCCATTAAAACTCCCCATGTTTATGTCTTTCCCAGCAGATGGAGTCTTTTATGGGTGGCATAAGGTGCTCAGACAATGTGTATTGAACTAGAACTTGATGAGATGCAAAGCCAGAAATATGTCTTGGAAGCAGTGATGGCAAAAGTAGGAGGGGCTTGAGATTAGGGTAATATTAAGAGAATGATGTCAGGGTCCTTATGAAGTTCCTTAAGCCTATCCTCGGTGGCTGCTCTGCCCAGACCCATGGCTGGCCAGTTCTGAATGTTCTGTATCAGGGATTGAACAAATCTGTTCTTTTGAAGGAATCTGAGAAAGAGCAAGCAAGCTCCATGGAGGACAGCCCCAGAATGGAGAAAGTGGACCGGAGTGAAAGCGGGGGCCATTATATCAAAGGAGACGGTGCATCCCCAGGGCGCTGGGCTACGTCACCGGGGATATGAGAGAGCTTGCCAACTGGCTGAAAGGTAAGTATGCCCCCAGCTGCAGAGACTTGGGAGAGTGACTTTGGAAACTGTCTTGCTAGTTCTTCTACTTTAATCTTTAATTATATTTTCCTGCATTAAGTTCTTAAGTACAGAAAAACATTTTGCTTTCAAACACGTATCATCCTTTCTTTTTTTTTCTTTTATGGTATAAAGATCACAACATGAGATTCATCCTCTTAACAAAAGAATTGTTTTTTTTTTTAATTAAGAGTAATGATTTACAGGGGCCGGAGCGATAGCCCAGCAGGTAGGGCTTTTGCCTTGCACGCGGCCGGCTTGTGCCGGCCTGGGTTCGATTCCCGCATCCCATATGGTCCCCCGAGCACCGCCAGGAGTGATTCCTGAGTGCAGAGCCAGGAGTAGCCCCTGAGCATTGCCGAGTGTGACCCAAAAAAAAGCAAAAAAAAAAAAAAGAGTAATGATTTACAAAGTTATCCATGATAGATTTTCAGGCATACGTCATTTCACTACCACGGTGTGAACTTCTCTCTGACAGTGTTCCTGGTTCCACCCACTCCAGCCTGCTACATTAGTGGGCACGTTTTTAAGTTTGTTTATTGCAGTCTGGGGTCCTCTTCTTGCAGTGTTGTTGGTTCTGTGACTTAGGTGGGCGCATATACCTCACCTCTACATCACTGGCGCACCAGGGCCCCTGACTCCTGCCCCTGGTGCCGCCCCTGCTCCCTACTTCTCCCCTCCATTTCTTTACTATTCTCATTTCTCTAATTTTCCACTAACTTTTATATTTCTCCCCCATTTTATAACATTTTTTGGTGAAGGGGTGGGAGTTCCGCACCACGCCCAGCTGTGGTCAGGGATCATTCTCGGCAGTACTCAGAGGATGCTGTGCAGTGTCAGGGATTGAATCGTGACGTGTCGCGAGGCCAGTGGCTTACCCATACTATAAACTGTCTCTTCGGCCTCTGTTTTGTGACTCTTCAAATGGGCCCTTCACAACATGGTTCCATCCTATAACTCTATTTCTTGAAAACTGGTGTTTTAGAGCCAGGAGCTAGTATAGGGTTAGGGCACATGCTAGGCTTGATCCCCAGCAACTCCTGGCTTCTAAAACGAGACAGGGAATAGACCCTGGAGGGCCCGTGCCCCCGTCTCTGAAAGAACATAGCAGCATCACATCCTCAGATACTGGCATTGGTCAAGATCACCAGGAGTAACTCTTGAGCACTTTTATTTTTTATTATACCACCGTGTTATATAATTACAAAGATATTCATAATTCGGTTCAGTCACACAGTGTTCCAACACCCATCTCTCCACCAGTGCCCCATTTCCACCACCAATGTCCCCACATTCCCTCCTACGCCACCCCCCCAGCCTACCTCTATAGCAGGCACTTTTTCTTTTGCCTTTCTTTCTCTCTGTCTCTCTCTGTCTCTGTTTCTGTCTCTCTCTTCTCTTACACATTGTGACTTGCCCTACAGACATTTAGGGTTTATCATGTAAGTCTCTTTGTGTATATTCAATGCCGAGTTATAGTCTGGCGTTACCATTTCCCACAATTAGTATCACTAGATCACTAGACATCCCGTTGTTCATCGATTTCCTCAAGCGGGCACCAGTAACATTTCCATTTGACCCTATCACGTGCCAGTGTAGCCCAATGGTGTACAGTGTAGACTAGTATATATTTATATCCCATTAAGAACGCAGTCATTCTATGTCTGTACTTTTCCTTCTGACTAATTTCACTCAGCATGATAGTCTTCATGCCCATCCATTTGCAGGTAAATTTCATGACTTTGTCTGTTCTGACAGCTGCATTGTATTCCATTGTGTAGATGTACCACAGTTTCTTTGTCCAGTCTTCTGTTCTCGGGCATTTAGGTTGTTTCCAGATTCTGGCTATCATGAATAGAGCTGCAATGAATATAGAAGTAGATAGTATTTATTCTGTGTGTTTTTGGGTCTCCAGGGTATATTCCCAAGAGTGATATTGCTGGGTAAAATGGAGTTCAATATCTAGTTTTTGGAGGAATGCCATATTGTTTTCCAAAGGGCTGGATCAGCTGGCACTCCCACCAAAAGTGGATGAGAGTCCCTTTCTCCCGCATCCACACCAGCACCAGTTGTTCTTGCCTGAGCACTTTTAAACTGAACATTTAAGGGCCTGGACTATAAATCAGTGGTATAACATCCTTTGTGTGTCTGAGGCCCTGGTTCAATTCTTACCACGACCACACCACCACCCCCAAAACCCTGAAATTGAACTGTATGTAATCCATTCCTTTGGTTTAAATCTGTCTCCTCAGCATAGTAAATCAGTGTGTTCAAGGCATACTGGAGCTCAATTTCTAGAAGGGACTGTGTGGGTAAGTATAAAGCTTTCAGGGATGGAGGAATCTCTAAAGGGTTCATAGAGAAATCTTGAAGGAATTGAAAATTGTTTTCACCCTTCATTCAAGGAGAGGTTGATGTTTTTGCTCAGGGCTTGTCCTGAACTTAGGAAGTTTGTTTTGCTCAGGGCAAGTACTGGCTGTGGGCAGTCACTTGTGTCCCACTTCCTTAGCACCACTGGTCTCGTGTCTTCCAGACAAACCCCCACTGCTCCAGTTCATCGACTGGGTTCTTCGGGGGCATATCGCAAGTGGTGCTCATCAACAACCCCATCAGTGGAATCCTGATTCTGGTGGGACTCCTGGTGCAGAGCCCATGGTTGGCTCTCAGTGGCTGTGTGGCGACCGTGGTATCCACTCTGACGGCCCTCTTGCTCAGTCAGGACAGGTAGGTGCGACCCTCCAGCCTGAGATCACAGGGAGGGGACCAGTGAGTGACTATGGGCAATAAAGCCCCACCCTTCCCAGGAAAAAAAAAAGCTCTTTGTTTTCAGAGAACTTTCTATTTGCCTTTAGTCAGAGCTAAAGGGATCATTTACAACCTTTCTTCATGGCAGCTGGAGAGGTGGCCAGTCTATATGAATACAGGTTCTCATGGCAGCGCATGGTAACCCGATCTAAGCTACTGTTAATTCCCAGAACTTTCTAAAGGAAGTGTCTTGGATACCTGATCTGTTATTTCTCGACATTTCTTATGAGCAAAAAAAAAAAAGCCCATGTTTCTGGAACCAGGGACATAGTACAGCAGGTAAGACCCCTTCCTTGCATGTGGTCAACCCAGATCCCTGGCATCCCCTATAGTTCCTGAGCAATCAACAATCACCACTAGTGACTGCTGAGTGCAGAGCCAGGAGTAACTCCTGAGCAATGCTGGGGATAGCACAAAAGCAAACAAAAAATATGCATATTTTCATGGGGAAAAAAGTCTTAGTGACTTGAGAGCACCCAGGATAGCTTGTTTCTATGATTATTTTTTTAGGGGCCGGAGCAATAGCCCAGCGGGTAGGGCGTTTGCCTTGCATGCGGCCGGCCCATGCCGACCTGGGTTCGATCCCCAGCATCCCATATGGTCCCCTGAGCACCGCCAGGAGTAATTCCTGAGTGCCGAACCAGGAGAAACTCCTGAGCATCGCCGGGTGTGACCCCAAAAGGAAAAAAAAAGATTATTTTATTTTTTTTATTATTTATTTATTTATTAATTTTTTTGCTTTTTTGGGTCACACCCAGAAATGCTCAGGGGTTACTCCTGGCTCTTTGCTCAAGAATTACTCCAGGCGGTGCTCGGGGGACCATATGGGATGTCAGGAATCGAACCCAGGTCGGCCACGTGCAAGGCAAACACTCTCCCCGCAGTACTATCGTTCTGGCCCCTTCTACAATTATTTTAGCAAATTCATTCTTCATAGATAGTACAAAGGTTAACTCTGCTTATAGAGAAATGAATGACCACAAATTCCAGGTTCTGACTTAGAGAAGTATTGATGGGTCTTCTGAAATATGTAGTTGGTTTACAATAGCAAGTATTTTATAGTTGGGCCCATCATTGAATAGGGAATGTGCTACCTCCCCTGGGTAACAGACAGCAAACTCCTGACTAACCAGTTCAGTCTTCCCAAAGTCCAAGATCAAAGCCCCAGAAGATGGTCTGCAGACAACTAAACTCTTCTAACTTTTACCAAAAATTGCCTGAAGAGGTTCAGGAGAGTGAACCAGTATTCCACTTTCCCATCAAGTCAAGGAGCCCAATTTGTTCTCTCTCGATGATGATTTTTGTATCCTAGTTTAAACCCTATTCCAAAGCTTGAAGGGGAAAAAAATAGGACTTTTCAGTTTGGGAATGGGTGCAAGTTGTGCCATACTGAATAAATTCCTTTATTGCTTTGCTCCAGTATGACCCACTTTCCTAATCAGTACCGCTTAGAAGAGAAGCCACAGTTGTGGGCGCTCAGTCTCAGATCTCTGTGGCGGACTTTCCGAAGTCCATTCTCTCCACAGTAACATGGTTATTTCTCTTAGGAGCCCGAGTCCTCCTGCAGTTGTAAGGCTAGAATTCCACTAACTGTAGTTATTACCACTCATTTTCTCTTGAGCACACCCAAGCACTGAATCTCCAGGACAGTTGCAGGGAGGAAAAGTCTTTCTCTGGTAGAGTCCCAGTGTCCAGAGGGCATGAGCACTGTCCGGGCTACACCAACACAAATTCCTTTACCTCCCACATGTCTTGAGGAATAATTTAAGGGAGGCAAAGGACTCTAGAACGGGAGTCCCACCTCTCAGCTCTCCCTAGATGAACGGATGTGATTTCACCTGACTCCATGTCACAGCAAGCCAAGTAGACACTCATAGCCATGCCGTCATCTGGTCCCACCCTGTACAGTGGCTTCAGGGTGCCTCACCTTCCCCTCAGGTCCTGCATTGGACCCCACCCACTACCTTTACCACCTTCACAGCTGCAGACTTTAACCATGAGTGAGCCCTCAAGGCACTCTCCTTTGCTACATCTCAAGCTCAGGTTGCTTGTCAACCACAGGAATTATCCAATAGGCTGGAGAGATAGTAGAGCCAGTATGGCCTTTACCTTGCACAGAGCCTACACAGGTTCCAGCTCTGATGCTGTGTATGTCCCTGAGCACCACCAGGAGTGACCCCTGAGCACAAAGCTAGGCATAAGCCCTGAACACAACTGGGCCTGGCCCAAGTCATCATGCCCTCACCCATACTTGCACGCACACACACAAACACACAACACATGAGTTATTCTGAAGAGGGCAGAGAGATAGTAAAGGGTTAAGGTGTTTGCTTTGCATGTAACCAATTTGAATCCCCAGCACCATATATGGTTCCCCGAGCACTGCCAGGAGCCTCTCCTGAGCACAAAGTCAGAACTAGTCCCTGAACATGATATAGTAGGGTGTGGCCCCAAACCCTTCTCTTTCCCCCAAATAAACAAATTATTCTATTAGCAACACCCTACTCCTCACCTAGGGGAGGTTACCAATAGAAACTTCCCAAAGGACAACATTTTGGGGTATCTTTGTTTACTTGTTTTTAAATTTATTTGAAACACCATGATTTACAATACTATTCATGATAGGGATTCATGTGAATATTCCAGCACCCCACCCTTCACCAGTGCCTGCTTCCCTCCACCATTATCTCAGTGGAGGATGACTTTCAGCAGTGAAGCTAGATTCTGTGAAGCCGAACAGACACAAGAAAACCATAGGTGTGAATTCTGCAGTCATTCCAGGGAGTCTTGCCACAGAAAGGCAAAGTCATTGTTTTTCTCTATAGTCACATAGAAATATGTACTCAGAGGTAACATGCGGATGCCCTGAAGATGAAAATGTGTGCCGAGTTGGAAGATGAATGCTAAGAAGTTCAAAGACACTTATGAAAGTAAACTTACTTTTCAAGCATCTTACATCTTGCACCAAGAAAATCAGACTTGGGAAACAGTTTCATGTAAAAGTTCCATTCAAGTCAGTGGCCTTTAATGATTTAAAAGAAATACTAACTTTTCAAAGGAAAGGCTGAAAGGAAGCAGAACGGTTTGCTAATTTCCTTTTCCTCCCCCGCAATGCTAGAATTTCTATCTTTAGCTGGGATGCCTGAGTCAGGGGTCACTAGCTGCACTTTTGTGTTTTTAGCTGTGTCTATTGCGCTTTATCGGTATTTGTGTGGTTCTTCTATAGACTTTGGAATATATTTCCGGGTAAATCATCTCATTTTCTAATGTCAATAGGATCTGGAAGCTATGCCTACTATGAATAGGGGAGCCCAGCCCAGGGGCTGCTGCCTCCCCTAAAATATTCTCGCTGTTCCTGTTGTGCTCAGGGCGGCCATTGCGGCTGGACTCCATGGCTACAACGCCACGCTGGTTGGGATCCTCATGGCTGTCTTTTCGGACAAGGGAGACTATTTCTGGTTGCTGTTAATCCCCGTGTCTCTGATGTCTATGACTTGGTAAGTTGTACCTGGTTTTCAAGAACATTTTTAAAATAAGGATGAGGTGAGGGGAAGGAATGGAGAGTTACTGTTTTAAAGGGCACCACATTTTGATTTTACAAGACAAAAACTGGATGGAACTGGAGTTGATGGCTGCTCAGAAATGTGTCCTCAACGCTCCTGAGCTTCACACTTGAAACTCATGAAGGGACCAAGGAGATGACTCAAATAATAGAGCACTTGCCTCGACTGGGCTTGGCTCAGCTTTGATGTCTGATCCTTTCGTGTCCCAGAGCTGCTGGCTGTGGCTTCTGGGGAAATAAAAGTAAAGCAATTATATGGTCAGTTCTTTTGTTTTGTTTTGTTTTTGCTTTTTTGGGTTACTCCCGGCTCTTCACTCAGGAATTACTCCTGGTGGTGCTCGGGGACCATATGGGATGCCGGGATTGAACCTAGGTCAGCTGCGTGCAAGGCAAAAGCCCTACCCACTGTGTCACTCCAGCTCCTATATGGTCAGTTTTAAGTGCTCTACATTGTACATATTCTTTGGGGGAAATGAATATAAATTCAAAGGGTGTCTGTTGGAATTTACTGGTGCATATGATTTTCCCACACACTCTTTTCCAGTGCCCACCCCCAAGATTCTGATGTAATTGTTCTGGGAATTGCCCTGGCAGTGGGACTTTTAACTATTCTCCAGAGAATTCTAAAGGACTTCTAGATCTGAATCCACTTCCTAGGTCAGAGGTCATCTGCCCACTCTCAATCAGAGTCAGTGATTGCTTCTCTCCAGCCCTGGGGTTATGATTTGGTTAATCTAGGGTAGGGTCTTAGAGTGTGCCTTAAAGTGTGCCTTAGGGTGGCCATAAAATGTGAACCAAAAGGCTCCCAGGTAAAGCTGGTGTTCGCGGTCTAGTGCAGGAGTAAAAGCAGCTTCCTTGCAAGCAGAACATCCCATTTCCATCCCCAGTATGGCATGGTCCCCTGAGCACAAACCAAGGAATGACCCCAGCACCTAAATAAGTAAAACAGGAATATTGCTACACCTGAGAAGCACAGCCCACTCTAGACAGTACCTGTGGCCTGCCCACCATACTAATGTGATTTGCTGGCTCCACTTTTAAGTCTGGGTGCCATGAGAGCAAACCCAAGGGCCCCAGATCATTGGATCTGGTCACCTGCTCACAGACCAGGAAACAGCAGCTTGCCCATCCACTGCTCCAGGACACACTCTCTGCTCCCTACATGTACATTTTGGACAACTGTTTCTGTTTCAACGTAGATATTCTAAAGACTTTTGGAAGGTCTGGAGAGAGCTCAATGGACTGAATGCAGTTTGCCTATGGAAGGCCCAGGTTTGACCCCTAAGCATTGCTGGGTTCCACCCCCAAAAACAATTCATTAAAAAAAAAAGTACAAGTCCAAGGATTTTTCAGGGAGTAAAGCTACTCTAGAATCTAAAGATTCCCATTGTCTGCTGACTTCTCCCATGTACACTCTTCCTCTCGGTTTTCAGCCCAATTTTCTCGAAGTGCGTTATGTTCCGTGTTCTCCAAATGGGACCTGCCCGTCTTCACCCTGCCCTTCAACATGGCACTATCCATGTACCTGTCAGCCACGGGACACTACAACCCCTTCTTTCCAAGTGTGCTCTTCACACCTGTAAGTGCAGTTCCCAATGTCACCTGGACTGAGCTCAGTGCCCCGAAGGTAAGAGACATGCTTTCTCCTATGGATTTACCTATGGATGTGGTTTCCTCCAAATATCAGTATTCTCCTGCCTTCCTCCAACTCCAAAGTATGGTGTCTGTGAATCTCCCTCCTCTCCCTAACATCTGGAGAAGTGCCATTGGAAGCCAAACTTGCGATGCAAACTTACGCTGTTTGGTTGAATGTAGGGGAGCCAGTGTTCACCAACAGGGGCCTCCAGCCCAGGTTCAAGTCCTCTATAACCTGCCTCCTTCCTTCAAGGAGGCGCCTCCATTAGATCTCATTATTGAACTGCTCTATTCTGCTTTTCCTTAGGGTCAATCTCATAAAATATGTATAAGAATTCAGGGGTGCGCCTCAGCTTTGGCAAATATCAGAATCATTGTTTTTCTTTTGTTGTTTGATTGTTTTGTTTTACTGAGGTAACTGGTTTACACAACTGTATATGTCTTGCGGTACATTTCTGCACCTCTTCAAAATATATAATTTGCCTAAGCTGAGCCCATTTGGTGGGGTGGGGTTTCCTTCTGGCCTTCATATCCACAACCAAATTGTAGGGAGTAAACTCATCCAATGTACGTAGAGATGTCTGGCTCCATATCCTGATTTCATCCCTGAGAAGGTCCAGGGAGATCAAAGTGTGTGAGAGTGTGTGTGTGTGTGTAAGAGTTTGGAGAAGGTTACAGTAAGTTGGTTTTTTCCATAGTGAAAGAGATTCCTGTGGTTGCGAGATTAAATCTACAATGGCACCCCAAGTATATTCTTGGGTATCCAGTAGGTTTCCATCCCAATGTTTTAATCCCCTCCTTTTCCACATGGCTTTTGCAGCTGTTGAAAGCCGTGCCTGTGGGTATCAGTCAGATCTACGGCTGTAACAGCCCATGGACAGGAGGCATCTTCCTGTGCGCCATCTTCCTCTCCTCCCCACTCATTTGCCTACATGCAATCATTGGCTCGCTGCTGGGGATAGCAGCAGGTAAGCCAGGGGCCAGCCCCCAGCTCTGACCTTCCTCCTCCATCCTTGATCTTACCCCAGGTGTCTCTGTCCCCTAGTCCCTGCCTGAGGGGTCTGCTTCTGGGGAACAAAGTCATGCCTTCCCCTACCTCCGGACTCTACCTGGAGCAATCCTAGCTCTCATCCAGTCTCTGTTCCCGCCTGTCTTGCCCACTAGGACTCAGCCTCTCAGCTCCATTTGAGAACATCTACTTGGGCCTCTGGGGGTTCAACAGTGCCCTGTCCTGCATCGCAATCGGGGGCATGTTCATGGCACTCACCTGGCAGACCCACCTCCCTGGCTCTCGCCTGCGGTGAGTAACCTGGTCCTCAGGGTGGGGTCAGGGGCCAGTCATCTGTTACTCTGGGATGGAAAGCAAGGGGGATACACTAAGGGTGGGGTTCCAGCCTGTATCCACTGCTTTCTCCATGTATACCCAGACAACTGCCAGCCCCGAAGAAGGCTCAAAGTCAGGCTGTCGTGCCATGGGCTGTGGTGAAGGCAGGAGACCCTGTTGGGGACCACCTAGCCATTTGCCGTCCCTCTATCTGAGGAGCAATCATGACTAGCTGTGTTCTTCCCGATTACTTGACCTAAGGAACGAAGAGAAAATGCTTAAGCTAAATCTGGGGCCCACTGCTCCTGCCCAGTCGCATGTCAGTACCTAGAGTGCTGAGAGACCCACAGGAATGCGGCTCCTCTCAAATTTGAGGGCTTGGCAGGAGAGCCATTTCGAAAGACTTGTTAATCATTACTGACCCTCTCCCCTCACCTTCCCAGCCTGTGCCAGCGCCAGGCCCTGTGTCACCACTGGAGGAGTGAGGGCGAGGCTGCATCTTTAACAAGGAGTCGAACAGGGCTGAGCCTGCTCTGGGGGGTCAGGGTGTGGAAACCACTGAACCCCTTGGAGCCCCTGCTCTAATCAACTGACCCACCCAGAGGGGATGCTGTTCTTCCCCACCGCATCCTCCTTACCTGGGGTTCTGAAACGGGAAAGGTAGAGTAAGGCATCAATCCAGCATAAATGCCAACCTTGAAGGTTGACTTGAAAGCTAACTTCCCTGTCTGTACCCCCAACCCCCTCCACCCCCCACCCATTCCTCCTCTCTGCTCCAGAATGACTCTCAGTGCCTCGGGCAAACCCATAGGCGTCAGAGCCTTTCCCCAAGGGACAGGGGTGGAGGGACAGAAAGGTGCAGAGCTTACTTGTAATCTAGTGGGGATACTTGTCTAGACTCTGTTCATCATCTGACAGATCAATTGAGCTTGATCATGTGCAAGGAAAAAGCAAAACAAGTGAAAATGTAATATAGTTATTAGAGATGGAAGCAGGAAGTAAAAAATATTTTTCTCCTGCTCCCTGAACTTTCTGCCTCCTTTTTATAAACACCCTGGAATTACAGTAGGTTCACGTGGATAATTCCAGATCCTCTCCCCATCTAAAAATCCTTAACTAAATTAAATCCCCACCACAAAGTTGCTTTTTGTGCAACAGACAACTAAATAACAACCATTTATTACAGAACTGCTCTTTGGATGAGGAGTGGACATCTTTGTAGATGACCATTGAACCTCTCACGCTTTAGATAGATCATGTTTTCTTTGTTAGGACAGTGCAATAATTAAGGCAATCCCCTGAATTTGTAAAGAGCCAAATCCCAGTGCAAAATATCCAGCTCTATTCATTTAAATTTCACCAGAGGACAGGTTCACTCCAACTAAAGCCACACCAATATTTCCTTGTATACATTCATTTCACATATGTGACGGTCTCTTTCATCCTCACTTTCATTTCAGCCTCCTTACTCTTTGAACATGACCCTTTGACACAGATTTCCAGCCCCTCTTGTCAAGACAGCCTCACATGTAGAATGCCATGACAAGTTGCAGCTTGCCCACATCACCCTGATACTGCCAAGCAAATGACCAGCCTTTACTTGTCATCCAAACTAAATAAATAACAGCCATTTATTACAGAACTGCTCTTTTCATTGTTCCAATGGCTCTTTTGGGTAGAGGAATTCAAAAGGAACCTGGCTGTGCCTCCTTCCTCCAAACCCGAAACTACAATGCTAAAGAAAGACTCAATTTTTTTCTTTATTTTTTTCCAGTGTTTCCAGCAAAACTATAAACATATTTTGCATCCTATTTTATGGCGGGGTTCTCATGAGTGGGATTCACTCACTGCAGCCTGTTGAGAGAAAGGTTGTTTACAAAGAACTGAAAGGCTACTTTCCCTTGAGCACTTAGCGCTTGCACAGCATAGACCCTGGGGAACAGTTACTCTTTGGGGTACTTCAAGAAGCTCTTTGAATCCCCTCTGCAATGAATTCTGAGTAACTGATCACTTTTTTCCTTGATCTTTGCCTTTGTTGTTTTACATTGAAAGTCATACAGACACTCCAATTCCCACAGTTAAGATTCAATTTCACTGGGCTGGAGAGCCAGTACTGTGGGTAAGGCTTTTGCCTTGTGCAGCTGACCCCAGTTTAATCCTCATACCACATGGTCACCTGACCAAAGACCAGAAGTAACCCCTGAGCAGCAGTGGTGTGACTCCACCCAATGTTTTAAATTAAAAAAAATCATTCGCTCAAAGTAAATGAAAACACCATGTGACTACATTGACCTGTGTGTCATTTTAATAGTACAGGGGCAATGTAGAGACGATACCCAAGCTGATATTTGGTTTCTGTGATCTTTACATTTCTACCCAGTTATGTATACCATTGCTTTTTATTAATCATATATTTGATGAATTATATACACCACTCTGAATATTTACCCATAATACATGAATTGCAGATGTACAGAAACCACATATCTCAAGAAACACAAATTTCATTTTAATTCAACTGTGCTTGGATAAGCCCACAGGGAGCTGTGTTTGCCACAGAAGGATCTAAGTGTCAGTAATAGCAGTAACAAATAGTAAACACAGGCAAGCCACCTTGATTGAGTGCTTTCTGTCTGCTGAGCCCCACATTAACTCCTTTCATTCCTGTACAGTTTTTGAAAGCTATTTCCATCCCCATGGCATAAACAAGGAATCAGGAGCAACAGGTTTTAAGTGGTAGAACCCAAATCTGAACACTGAGCTGCTGACCCTACGGTCACACCAAGCCAGGGTGTGGGGTTAGCTGGGAAGCCGCATTCCGGGATTTGTGTCGGGAGGCAGTCTCTCCGGGAAGGAGAAGTACACAGTACATTGTTCTTTCCTCCTTTTGTTGTAGCCCTGTTCACTGCCTACTTCTCCATCAGCATGACACACATGATGGCTGTGGTAAGTCTGCTGTGCACCTCCTGCAGCAGCGCGGGTCTGTTCTCTGTTCTATGGAAATGCGCCTGAGAGCCCGTGGGTGGCGATGGGCGCCAGCCCCAGGACACTGACACTTGCTGTTGCCTGGTCCAGCTCCTCAGTTTCTAGCACCAAGGAAATGTCAGCCCCGGTACCAGCCTCAGCTTGCTGTGAACGACAGACTACTTGACTTAAAGAAGGGACATTTAAGTTGGATAATGGACTCTCTGCATCATATGCTGATTGTCAAGAAGTTGAATGCAGAATGTCTTTTTCCCTCCTTTCCTTCCTCTTTTGTTATAGTCGCCATGATATGGTGTCACACACACACTTGATTGTGTGGCTCAAACATTTAGTTATAGGGTTCACACACATGCCAGTCAGGGATCACTGTGGAGCTTGCACATGGGCTTGCAGGGGGTTGCCATGGTACTCACATATGCTCCCCAGGAGTCACCCTGAAGGTCACACACATGCTCCCCTGGGGTCAAACTCCTGACCACAGGGCTGGCCCCAAACCTTTTTCCTCCTTTGGTTTTGGAGTCATACCCAGCAGTGGTGCTTAGGAAGCATATAGGAGGATGCCAGAGACTGAACTTGGGTGAGCCTCTTGCAAGGCAAGCACCCTGTCCACTGTACTATTTCTTTGACCCCCGGCCCATCCTTGAGTTGTGGGCACATACCTGATTCTGGTGACTGGAAGTCAGGTGCAGCTTAGGGAGCTCAGACAACGAGCCGCCAGGCACAAGGAGCAAAGCTGCAGAATCACAGTCAGACTCAGCACCAGACATGGACCTCTCAGCCTCACACTTCCAACACTACTGTCTTCATATTGAGTTATGCCAACTTGAGAATATTGTTCCACTAAAATCCCAGTTGTTGTTGTTGCTGTTGTTTTTAACCAAGTCAGTAATTTTTCTGTTAGTCTTTGTGGGAAGCCACAGTTAGTCATCAAGGCATAATCAGACCCATTTCATGGCTGAATTATTTAATAGGCAAAATCCTTGCCCAGTAAGTGCCTCCTCCCACTGTCCCTCCTTTTCACACTGTCCTGCCCTTGGCTCTTCTCCATCCCCTCTGCTAAGGGGCTAGTGCCTCCCTGACTGTTCGGTGTTCTTCCCCTCTTTGAAATCTCGGCTGATTTTCTTTCTTCTCTCTCTCTCTGTCCTCTCTTCTCTCTCCCCTCTCCTTTCTTTCTATCTCCTCTCACTCTCCTCTATTCTCTCTTCTCCCTCTCTCCTCTCTCCCCTCTCTCTCCCCCTCTATCTTGCCTCTCCCTCTCCTCTCTCTCCTCTCTCTCTCCTTTCTCTCCTCTCTCTCCTCTCCCTCTCCTCTCTCTCGCCTCCTCCTTCTCTCTCTCTCTCTCTCTCTCTCTCTCTCTCCTCTCTCTCGTTACTGGTGACACAGGCGAGTCTCTGCCAGCCCGGCCATATGTGTTGAGGTCCTTTTGCATGTGGGGGGGTAGTCAAATTCCTATTGCAAGCCCTCCAACATGTTCACTGGAGCATTGTGGAATCCTTTACATGCCAACAGAAGTTCGAGCGCTTCAGTCCCTGGGCCAGAAGTGGGAAGACTGTGCCCTGTCATCAGCTAGGGGGAGTTTGAAAACTACACATCCTTAACTTCTGTTCCTTGACATTGCTGATAAAAGTGGCTCTTGAACAGGGGCTTGAGCACCTGTGTTTTTAAACTCCTCTGAGGGATTCTGTCAGGCTGTCAGAAACCCACCCTAGGGGTCAGATCCAGGGCACAGTATTTGCTCAACTTTGTTTAAGAAGGAGCTATCCTCAAGGAGCTAAGAATGAGAAGCCAGAATAAGGAGTCAGAGTGAGAAGGAGAATAAGAACCCAAGAGCTAGCCTAAGGGAGAGAGGACCCCGTCGGCTGAATTAACAAAGGCAGCCGGGTGCATGTGATGAGAGGGTAGGGATCACTGGTGGTTTGCTAAGTGTCAACTCTGTGCCCAGAGTCATCTTGTGCCTCTGGTATGAGAAGTCTCAGTGAAAGGGTGGGAGGGAGAGACAGACAAGATAGATACGTAACTGACTGCCATAAAAACAGAGGATAACATCTTAGACAAAGATTTAGCTATGCTACACACTCTGACATCTTAATCTCTGTAGTGAGAAGCAGAGTCCAGAGCAACAGCACTGAGATTCATCACCCAGGCTCAAAAGCACGGGGGGGTACTATGTGGGTTCACTTCCTAATAGGACCTCCAAGGATCACGAGCTTGTCTCTCCTTCCCCAGTTTGGCCTGCCATCTGCCACCTGGCCCTTCTGCTTGGCTGCGCTCCTGTTTCTCCTTATCACCACGGGAAGCCGCAACATCTACAAAATGCCTCTGAGTAAAGTCACCTACACAGAAGAAAACCGTATTTTCTATCAGCAAGCGAAGAAAAGACTGGTGGAAAGCCCTTTGTGAGAGCCAGGTCAACGCCCAAGGTCACATGGCATTTCTGACTCCCTGCCCGGCAAACTGTCATTTTCATTACTAGCAACTGTCATAATAACACTTTGACAATCTGTTCCTAAGACATATTTTGTTTTTTCCATTTTATGCTCCAAGACCATGTGCAGGCCTGGGAGCAACATATCCCATAGGTGTGCGCTGGCTGGGGAATCTTAAACTTATAAAGGGTCCTTGGCACTAAGACTAACACATGCTTTTGAGGTTCACGGTGCTCAAACAAAGAGAAGGGAGGCTGGAGAGCCAGATATTGATTTTTTAATCAATTCTTCATATTTGGTTGCTCAGATGACGCTAACAGTATTAAACATTAAGCTCTATGAACGAGCTAGGCCTCAGTGAATAGAATTCACAGTCACAAAATCAAGGCCAACCTGGTATTCTCAGCTAAGCAGACTGGCTTGTTAAAATCAATATAAGTTACACATTGGAGCCATGGGCAGCATTGTGCTGGGGATAGCAGGGACAGACTGTTCACTGAGCTTAGTCCTGTGTTCCTCAGTCTTGATGTTCGGGGTGGGCTGGGGAGGAGCAGTCTCTTACTGGAGATATTGGGGTTTTATCTCAGGCTGATGAAACTGCAAGAGGGAGAAAGGGATTTCATCAGTACACGTCACTTTCCTTGGAAAACTGAAAAGGGATTTTTTACTGCATTTTCTTCTTCCTTAGAGTAGCTTTGTTTTTCAGTGAGATAAAATAAGAAAAGTTCTTGGCTTACTCAGTTTCTTGATATTAAAGGAAGTTTATATTTTTATAAAATAGCATAGCAATATTTACTTTAGTCCCTAAACTGATTTTGTAAATGCCACCAATGCATTAAAATCAAGCTAAACACACCCAAAAACCCTTTACAATCACATTTTCAATTCATCTGAGGTATGACGTTTTATAAAGACTGAATGTGAAGGTCAAACTCCTTCCAGAAGTTTTGAAGTTCTATAATTTTTTACTTTAAAAAATCATTCTTTTCCACATGCTTACTGTACTCTCACTCAGGACCCAGAGTATTTGAACAACCAAAGTAACCCAAGTAAAGGGTTGTGCTGTTTTGCCAATGAAACATTACCCATTCTATAAAGATCCATTAACCCAATTTGCTGAAGATGGTGGTGGAAGATGATGGGCATCACCTTCCACCTGAGTCTGTATCATCTCAGCATTTTGGAGGATGAGAAACATGAAACTCTGGAATCCTCAATGTTTTCCTGGGCTTGCATTGCTCAGTGCTGAATGAAACAGCAAAAAGAGAAGTCACCTTATTGATAGTTGAAAGGATAAATTCACTTCTTTTTCTCAGGAAAACAGTTTCCACCATAAAACCCTGTGACCAAAGAGCCTTCGAATCCATGAATCTGAAACAGTCACATATTCGTGCATATCCATATGGGCAAAGTCAATTTTCAATATTTGAACTGAATTTCCTTGGAAGGAAACTTATGAAATAAGAAATGAGGAGACAGATGTGGACAAAGAAGCAGTTAAGATAACGAGCAGGGAAGCCAAGGGTCCATGTCCAGGACAGAGCATTCAGCTCATGTGCTAAGTACATGCTGCTTCCCTGTGTGCTCTCAGACTTGTATATAGGAATATTTAAAGTCTTGTATATTTGCTACTTTAAATGCTTTCATTTTCCCAAGCTATTTTTTGTCATTGAGTATTATTCTAAAATTAAGCATTTTATTCATTTTTTGAGAGAACCTTTGAATTCTTTATTTTTCATTTAACCAATTTCTATATGTAAGAGTGTGAATAAATGATACTCACAGTGTGAATTGTGTTTGCAAGTCTTCTGTGCCATTTGACTAGAATGTATATTAGCAACCACATGGCCAAGTCTGCATTGCTTATATTTCCCAAGTGTCCAAAATTTTGGTCCTTTCTTAAACTTGATAAGAACAACAGATGTGAGACTGAGTAAAGTCCTATTCAATTTCAGATTTATGGGTTCATCCAAATGGGTATCCCTTCCAAGTAGTCATTGTTCTTAGTCACTGATGCAAATGAATGAATTGCAAAGGTCTATTTGGGGCATGTTCCTAAATTCTGAATGGAGATACTCTGAGAATCAGCTTTCATGAGTCTCCATATTGGCCATAGATGTCCTGGTGACGCTGTAAGATGATCCTGCCCCTTTGGGTGAAGGTCCTAGTGGTTGTAGACCATTAGGGATGCGGGGAAGGGGAGGGGTCAGAATTCTACAATTAGTGACTTCTCACATTCTGTCCCTGGACCAACAGTCCTACTTGTCTCTTCCACATAAAACACTTGCACTCCTCTTCCCTTTGCCCATGTTTAACGTATGTGAAAGAAAAACACGGTAAGAATGGAAACTACTCCAGAAAATTTCAAAGTCCACCCAAACAGGAAACAAAAAGAAGCCACAATGGATGGGCCCCTTTGCAGTGCCCTGTCAAAACCAAACCTCTCCCATTGATTGCTATTGTTTCGAGATCATTAATTTACAGGAGTGAGTGGGTCATTAAATATCCCATTTGGTCTGAGGTAGGAAACTGAAACTTTTTAAGACTCCAATACTATATATACCATCAACAGCTACAGGTGCCAACTTGCTCTTTACTCATGATACCTGGTTAGCATGGAGGATGGTTGGATGGCAGGTTAAGTTCCAAGGAAAGTTAAGAACTTCTAAGGAAGCTTCTGACAACCTTACAAGAATATCTGTGTGCTTGGTAAACACAGATGGAGGTTTTATGCTTATGTACATGCTTAGCTTGCCCCATCCAAGAACTTTCCTCCAAAGACTTTATTCTCTAGAGTGCAGTCACCTTGTCCCTACACTGATAACGCCACCAACAATGAGAAGATTTGGAGTTCTAAGACCAAAGACTTCCATCACTAAAATAATCTTTGACACAGATCCTGAAGAAATCGAAACATGTAGAATAGATAAGGTCCCTTTAAAGAAGATAATATAGGGGCGGGAACAATAGTACAGCAGGTATTGCACTTGCCTTGCACACAGCTGACTCAGGTTTGATCCCTGACATTTCTATGGTCCCCACAAGCCCTGCCAGATGTAATTTTGAAGTGCATAGGCAGGAGTTACCCTGATCATTTCTGGGTGTTGCTCTAAAACCAAAATTTTTTAATTTAATAAGGAAGAGAATATAGTTTCGTCAGAGTCCCTTTCACAGCTCTTAAAAACAAAACTAGAAAATAAGTACTCTATATCAGAGAAGCCGCACAAATGCTGGCTGACTTTGACCGAGAATGAGGAAAGATAGGTCTACAGCTGAATCTCAACAAAACTATGTTCATGAGAAATGAATAGTTCCAGAGGCCCCATTCATTCTTAATGGAACAAACATCTCTGAATGCAGCAGTTATGTGTACCTAGGTCGAGAAGTCAACATGAATGACCTAAAACCTGAGCTGCGCAGGAGGAAGAGAGCAGCATGGAATGCCTTCAAAGGCATCGAAGAAATAGCTAAAAGGACAAAGAACCTCCAGCTCTGGGCACATCTCTTTGACTCCACCGTTCTCCCTGCATTAACATATGCCTCAGAGACCTGGGCCCTACGAAAGCAGGATGAGAATGCTATTTGGGTCTCCCAGAGAGGAATCGAAAGCTATGCTTGGAATATCACATCTCACTCAAATGAGAGAAGGAATCCGAAGTTCTGACCTCTGTCGCTATTCCAGAGTCAGGGACGCTGTCTCGTTTGCCAAGACATCGAAAATCAGATGGGCTGGACATGTAATGCGATTTGGAGACAACTGCTGGACTAGAGCCGTTACCGACTGGATCCCACGGGATGTCAAAAGATCACGTGACCGCCTACCTACAAGATGTTTAGACTTCTTCGTCAAGACCCTGAATGAACAATTTGAGGCTCTTTGTATTCATGAAGCAACCAGATGCCATTGGGCTACGCTGGCACATGATAGGGTCAAATGGAAATGTTACTGGCACCCGCTCGAGCAAATCAATGAATAATGGGATGTCAAGTGATCAAGTGATATCAGAGAAGATAAAAAAATCTAATCAAAAAAATATCCCCTGGGTCTGACCCTCATTTCCTTAAGGAGTAGGCAGTAAGTATTCACTTACCTAAGCAAGCCTGAAGGGTTGCAGACCAACTACTGCAACTTAGAAATTGAAGACCTCTTGACTCTGTGCCTCTTGGAGACAGTGTCCCAGAGATTGTAAAAGAAAATCTTTGTGATGTACTGGACATGGTGGGGTCCTCTGGTATAGCAAATTAATCATTAAAATAAGCAACTAACACCACTTATCTCACGAGCTATTTGGCTTCAGATATAGATTTACCTTCTGGAGAAATCAAGAGTTTCTCATACTTGATGGTAGCACTTCTTATTTTAACTGATAGCCTAATGTTGATATGCAAGGCTGTTAGTGTTTAATTTACTTATAGAGGTTACCCAAAGCCCAATAAACCAATGGGCTAATCTGACAAAGTTAAATTTCTGAGGCCACAAGGCCAATAAGGTTGGGGAGTGTCAAGGAAGGCCTTCATGAAGTCCCCATATTTAGGCTGAGAGGCGAACAGATGTCGGGATCTGGCAGGCAGAGGAAGATCCTCTGCGAAGGAAGACAGGAGGCGGTGTTTGTTTTGGAGTGAAGACAAAGTTTGGGTCTATACCTAGCAGTGCTCAGGCTTATTCCTGGATCTGTGCTCATTGATCACTACTGGTGGGGGAGCATATACAGTGTCAAGGATCAAACCCAGGTCTGCCACATGCAAGGCGAGTGCCTTACCCAGTGTACTATCTCTCCATCCCCGGGAGTGGTGGTCTCTATGGAGGAAACCTTATGGGAAAAGCCTGAGCCAAGAAGATGGGAACTTTCAAGGCGGGTGAGAAATAGATGTGGCTGAGATTACAGTGAGTGAAAGGGCTTTGCAGTGAATTCAAGAAACCAGTTAGAGGAGATGATTAGAGAGGTGATTGGCTTGGACTCCAGTGGGCCCAAGGAGGGAAGCAGAGGGCCCAGAATGGAGCATTCAGCTCATGTGCTAAGGAGGATGTGAGAGAAGGAGGTGATGATGGCGTTGGTGATGGATCGATGTCAGGAGTGAAGAGAGAAAGGTGTCAAGGATGGTTTCCTGATTTCCTTTTGGACACAAGGGGCGCTGGTAATGCCACACAATGTGGCAGGGACTGGAGCATCACATTCTTTATCAAGCATCAGTCCATATCTATGTGTCACTCACTACAGGAACTTCGCCAAAACACCTCTTCAATTGCAACACAACCAGAACAAATCTCATCTCCTTCAACGCTCTGTTCCCCTCCCATGTTGACTCATCGAGAAAATTACCACCCTCCAGCCAGCACTAAAGCCGGATAGAGTGTCATCCTTGATGTCATTTTCTCCTGCAGACAACAGCCAAACTCTAGAGATTCTGCCTCCTGAGAGCCATGCAAATTCAGCCACTCATTGGGACATAATTATTGAATGGCTTTTTATAATATATTGGGTGCTGGGATGACAACAGCAAACCAGTCTGTTATAATCTCCTCCTCTCATGAACCTTATGGGGTGAAGTGACAAGTTAATGAGTGTATAGTGTGACGAATGAGGAGACAGGCAACAAGGTAGAGGGAGGTGTATCCCAGTGACCTCTCCCTTTAATGAAAAAAGAACAAATCATTTAATACCCAGGAGCCAGCAGTTGGGATGATTTGGGCTGCGAGCAACAGAATCTCTAACTATAGGTGGTTAATACAAAAATTCAGTACCCAAAAGTCGGAAATTCTATTCCAGATTGTGTATATTTGCTGATATCACTAAGGGCACAATCTTCTTACCATCTTAAGCATCCTTAAAAGACTCCTCTTTCAGAGAGAGAGAGAGAGAGAAAGAGAGAGAGAGATGTGTGTGTGAGAGAGGGGGAAGTGCCTGCCATAGAGAAGGTTGGGGCGAGGGGTGGTGGGAGGGAAAACTGGGGACATTGGTGCTGGGAAATGTGCACTGGTGGAGGGATGGGTGTGGGAACAGTGTGTGACTGAAGCCAATAACTAACAGCTTTGTTAGTGAGGTCGTTACTAACTAACAAAACTTAGTTACTGAGAGTTAGGTCGATCTCTCAGTAATGCAATTTAAAAAAAGACTCCCCTTCAGTCTCACTAGTCTCATGGGCACCACAGCAAGGAGAATGGAGGGATGGAGGGGGGCAAATGAGTGCTGCTCTCACGTTGATCTTATTTCCCAGAGAGGCAAATCTTTCCCCAAAATACTTTCACACGTGTATTTGGGCAAAATTTGGTCATATGTCCTGTCCTGACTGCAAAAGCATCTGGAAAAGCCTCTTTCTGGTATCGTCAGCATCCACTGTGGCACGCAAGCACTACCATATTGCAACAGAAGAAGGAGAAATGGCTTTTTAGACATGTGGCCAATGTGTCTGCCTGAGAAGCTTAATGAACCGCCCTGTTCTCCTTCTGGACCCAGAACTATGTGGCCAGATCACACCTTGGAAAGCATATGGGGACCCACAGAACAAGGCTATCAGTTGTGGAACTCTCAGAGGAATTTGGAAGCAAGAGTCTACCCAAGAATTTTCATACAGAGACATTTTGTGGAACACTTCCTGGACTATTCCCAGAATATTTTTAGGCTATTCCAAACTCATCCAAGGTTTTGTAGCCTCTGACTAACAGGATTCTGAGCAAAGGGTAAGATGGTCAGTAATAATGCTCAGAGCAGGGAAGGTCTAGGATCAACTCATGTTCTAATTAGTTCTCTTGATCTCAACAGCTGAAATGTCTAAATTATTTCATGTCAGAAGGCCCCACTGGAAATCGCGGAATCTCCATTCAGTTCCAGCTCGAAGAGGTGCTGAAAACAAGTGTCCACCTTTTTCTGCTTCACAGACACAAACAAACAATGAGAAAGCCAGTTTCCTGTTTGGTTTGGGTCCTTTGGCTCTGAGCCCACAAGAGCTCTGAACTGTATCGCAATGGCATGCGAGGACTTGATGGGGAAACGTAAAGCACAGAGGAAAGGTGGCACAATGCCAGAGAACCTGGCTAAAGTTAGTCTCCTGTCCACAGACACAATGCCCTCTAGGACATGAGTCAGGGCCCCGAGAACAGCGCATCTTGGAGCAACAGGCACAAATTTACACCCAGGCCGACCTAACCAGGCTCTTTTGTCTCTCTTCCGAGACCCCTTGATGGTCTCTCAACAAGAGAGGGAACCCATCTGTAGTAGCAATTAGCTACATGCAGTCCTTGAAACAAGCCCAAGTCAAGGCAGACGTGAAGTGTGAGGGACACAATGAATTATAAACAGGAAGAGCAAAAATATGTGTGAGACTCAATACTTTTATATTGACGTTAGTCAATATAAAGGTTAGTCAATATAAAAGTGTGGGTGGTACACTCCACACAGCAGAGCCTGGCAAGCTACCTGTATTGTATTTGATATGCCAAAACCCAGTAACAATTATAGACCTCATTCCCATGACCTGAAGGAATGGCTTGAGGCTCTTTGTGTTCCTGGGTGAGCAGATGCCCTTGGGCTACACTAGCTCGGACAAGATGTATGGAGATGTTACTGGTGCCCGCTCCAGCAAATGATGAACAACGGGAAGACAAGTGATACAAGTGAAGTGATACAATATAAAAGTATATTGCTTTTATATTTATATCACATATTTATATCACATATTTTGCTGAGATGCTGAATATTATAATACACTAGATTAAATATTATTTATATTACAACTGGTATTTGGCCAAATACCAGTAACAATTATAGACCTCATTCCGGAATGGATTGTGGCTCTTTATGTTCCTGGAGCAAGCAGATGCCCTTGGGCTCTACTAGCATGAGACAGGACATATGGAGATGTTACTGGGGCCCGCTCAAGCAAATCGATGAACAACGGGAAGACAGTGATACAGTGATTACAACTGTATAAAAGATTACTAAATATTATTGAATCCGGGACAGGAGGCTGCAGTGCTTAGGGGCCATGCCCAGTATGCCTCCGACCTGGTTCCCTCTCCAGCACCACGTGGTATACAGAGCATTGCGGGTGCAGCCCTGCACGCCCCTGAGCACGTCCAGGTAGCCCTGGTGGTCCTTGACCTACAGAGCCTGTGCAGCATTACACAATCTTAACACCGAGTCACTGACCCAGATGACCAGATATCACTAGGCACTCCTAGTGCCCAGCACCCCCAAACACTGCTTGAAAATCACCCCTGACCTCCTAAAAGATTATTAAATCAATTTCATCTTCTAAAATTTTTTCAGTATGACTACTAAAACATTTGGGGAAATTATTTTGTTTTGGGGTCATGCCTGGCAGTGCTCAGAACTTATTCCTGGCTGTGTTCCAGACACCTCCTGAAAATGCTCAGGGGACCAAATGGAGTGCCATGGATCAAACCCAGATTGGTATGTGCAAGGCAAGCACCTGTCCACCTGGCCCCCCGAACATTTTCAAACATTCCATAATTTCCCTTTGTGACTTACACTATAATTCCATTAGACAACACTGGGCTAGGCATCAGCTCAGGAGTCCCCTGGTTTATAAGGGCTCCATGGCAACTTGGATGGCATTGAGTTGTAGGAACTCCAACTTCTGGAGAATTCATTCTTCCCTTAGAAAGAAAGAATGGGCCAGAGGCCTCCCTCCAGCATGTTGTGCAGTCAGCTAATCCTAGAGTCTGTATCGGCAGATGTATAAATCCAAAGATCGTAGAAACATCCATTTCAGGCAAAAGACCTTTCAGGAATATTTGTGTAACTGAGGGGGTGTCAATTTTTTAAAATAATGATAATAATGTGACTGCAGAAAGAGGATACTGATTGTGTGTGTGTTATAAAGTTATTCTAGAGATAACATCTAAAGAGAAGTCTCAGAAGTGCTCAGAGCTAGGACAGAATCTATGGGGTTCATGAGATATTTCCTGTTGCCCCACATGTGAATGATGTAGTCACCCAGATCTATTAAATATTCACTAGTCACAGTAATAAAAAAAAAGTGAAGCACGTTGGGAATAAAAGGGAATAATGAGGAATATGGCAAATTGAAGCTTGCACACCCTTACTCAAAAGGTTGCACATTCAGATTTGTTTAACCTAACCTAGCTAGCCATTAAAAAAACAACTAGGTGGGGCGGAGCGATAGCCCAGCGGGTAGGGTGTTTGCCTTGCATGCGGCCGGCCCATGTCAGCCCGGTTCGATCCCTGGCATCCCATATGGTCCCTTGGTTACGGTGGCGGTGGCACGGTGGAGGTCTCACACACTTATTGCTTTGTGTTGGGGGGTCGCACTCATGGTGCCAGGCAATGCACTCAGCAATGAGCAGGCTTGGGGGAGGAACGGGAAACTGGGGACAAGGGTAGAGGTAAGGTCACTGTGGTGGTGGAACCGGTGTTAAAACATTGACTGTCCATAACAACTGTATTATAAACAACTTTGTAAACCATGGTGCTTAAATCAAGTAAAATAAAATTTAAATTTTAAAATATTTTATTTATTTTATTTTATTATTATTAATTTTTTTTTTTGCTTTTGGGGTCAGATACACGGGGTAGAGCTGCTGCTGGCTCTCCCTGTGCCCGGCTGATCAAGAGGCACCCAGGAGGGTAGGCAGGTTCTAGCGCTGGCCCACCATCCCAGCAGAGCCTCGCAAGAAGCCAGAGGAACCCCCACACCATTAGGGCTGCCATTTTCAACATCTGGATCCCCACAGCTCGTCAGAGCTCCACCTAGCAGAAGAGTGATCACAAGCCCTGCTCGCCATAGTCCCACTCTACAGCAGTCTATTTCAAGCCCAGACCCTCGAAAGAAGACAGAGGAACCCCCCACACCATGAGGGGCCACCCTTTTCAACATCCAGACTCTACAATCAGAGCTTCACCCAGCAGAAAAGCCGATATTTCCTCATCTCATCAATAAATGCGCGACATGAGGAGGCTACTACAAGAGTATCCCACCCGCACAGCAGAGCCTGGCAAACTACCCATGTTGTATTGATATGCCGAAAAGCAGTAATGATTATAGCTCATTCCCATGACCCGAAGGAATGGTTTGAGATTCATATTCCTGGAGCAAACAGATGCCCTTGGGCTTCACTAGCATGTGACAGGATGTATGGAGATGTTACTGGTGCCTACTAGAGCAAATCAATGAACAATGGGCAGACACGTGATACAAGTGACAAGTGATTGGGGTCACACCCGGCAATGCTCCAGGATACTCCTGGCTCTGCACTCAGGAATTACTCCTGGCGGAGCTTGGGGGACCATATGGGATGCTGGGGATCGAACCCGGGTCAGCCGCGTGCAAGGCAAATGCCCTACCCTCTGGACTATTGCTCCAGACCCTAAATATATTTTAAAAGGTGAGGAAGGGAAGCAATGGGGGGGTCAAGAGCCTCAGGTACATCAGTAACGTGGAGGATCTGTACGGCTCGACATCCAAACCATACGAACACATGAGATCCAAACTACAATAACTAAACTTTATAATGTGCCTGCCAGGAGGGGCCAGATGACAGGAACTTGTGAATACTAGTGGATGGAAGTTGACACTAGCAGGGGCATTAGTGCTAAAGCATCAGGTCTGAAATCCATTAATGTCTAAAACATTCTAGGCCGCCGCCTCCAGCAGCAGCCAGCGAGGCCCATCGGGGAACAGCAATCAACAACGCACACTCCGGGCCCAGCCCGGCAGACCCTCCGCTTCTTGGACGGGTATGGGAGCACTGCGGCGCCCACCAGCTGCCCGAGAGCAGGTGCTGTACCCTCCCCTGGGGCATGGCTGGCTGGGCGAGCGCATGGGGAGGTGGTAGAGCCCTAGGCCCCAGCAGAAGGTAGAAACTACAGTCCCCAGAAGTCCGGCGGAAGTGGAAGTAAATGGACATTTTGAACTCTCACCCTGGTCTGCTTCTGCCTCAAGTACCCTCCCTGGGGCGTGACTGGCCGGGCAAATGGGTGCTTCCATGGGGCGTGGCTGGCCTGGTGGGCAGCGGCTCACATGGCCACATATTAATATAAAAACAAGGAAATTTGACACCAAGGGAAGGTAATACCTCCAAGAAAAAGAAACAGTACCCCAGAGGAATCTATCCCCGGAACACTGCAGCACCATGGGGAAACAACACAGATCCCCAGTTCAAAGAACAGATGAAGAAACCAACCCTGAAGTCTCAAAAAAGAATGCAGATATGCAAAATCTCTCTGACAAGGAATTCAGAGAAGAAATGGTTAGGGTGCTTCACGAGCTCAAGGAAAAAAATGGAACAGATGTCCAATAAAATACAGGAGGACATAAATGAAGCATTGGAATGGGCAGTCAATAAAGTCATTTCCTCCCATAATATTATTAATAATTATTATGGGAGGAAATGAGAGCAGAAAATGAGAACAATGCAAATAGAAATATCATCACGAAAAAAACTCAGTAGATGAAATGAAAACACAGTAGGGGCTCTCAATAGTAGGATGACAGCAGCAGAAGAGAGAATCAGTGAGACTGAGGATGAGCTACAGAAAGCACTCAGGCAACTACATAAGATGGGAAAAGACCGGAAAATGGATCAGCAGCGGAACAGAGAACATTGGGATGAATTCAGGCTGAACAACGTATTGGAGTCCCAGAGGGACAGGAAAGTAACCCCAAGGAAAGTAAAACACTTAAAACATTCTTGCTGAAAAGTTCCCTGAGTTAAAGGATGAAGGCATCCAGATCCAAGAAGCCCGAAGGGTACCAGCAAGAAGAGAACCCAATAGAAAGACCCCAAGACACATCCTAGTCAAAGTAATGGATGCCATAGACAGAGACAGAATTCTTCAGGCAGCAAGATCAAAGAAGGAAATTGTGTACAAAGGAGCATCCATTTGACTATCAGCAGAATTCTCAGAAGAGACCCTCCAAGCCCGAAGGCAGTGGTGGGATATAGCAAAAAGGCTCAAAGAAATGAATGCCTCAGCAAGAATTTTTTTATCCGGCTAAACTCTCACTCAGATTTGAAGGACAGCTATATAAGCTTCTTGGATAAACAATAGCTTAGGACCTTTGTAAACTCAAAACCAACCTTAAAAAAAGGACTGGAAGAGCTACTCTAAGATGAGACAAAACCCAAAAGAACAACAAACCTATACAGAAAGATGGCACAAAATCCCATGACAATAATCTCTCTCAATGTCAATGGTCTAAATTCATCAGTTAAGAGACACAGAGTGGCAAAATGGATCAAAACATTGAATCCGACATTCTGTTGCCTTCAAGAAACACACCTGAACAATCGGGGCAAAGACAGGCTCAAAGTAAAAGGCTGGAAAACAATCCTTCATTCAAACAATCCCTCCAAAAAGGTCAGTGTGGCCATACTAGTATCGGATAATATAGACTTCAGGCTGAAAAAGGTTAGAAGGGACAACGAAGGCAATTTCTTATTAATTAAGGGGTATGTATACCAGGAAGAAATTACACTACTAAACATATATGCACCCAATGAGGGGCCAGCATAATACTTAAAACACCTGCTAAGAGACCTCAAATAAGACATTAACAGAAGCACAATAATAGTTGGAGACTTCAACACTGCTCTATCAACTATGGACAGATCAACAAGACTGAAACTCACCAAGGAAATATTGGCCCTGAAGGAAGAAATGGAAGAAAGAGAGCTAGTGGATATATACAGGGCTTTTCATGCCAAAAAAAGCTGAATACACATTTTTCTCCAGTGCACATGGAACATTCTCCAAGATAGACCACATGCTGAGCCACAAAGCATACCTCAAAAAAAAAAAGATAGAAATTGTGTCAGCTATCTTTTCAGACCATGATGCACTGAAAATGGAAGTTAACCGTACACAGAAACAGGGAGTCAAACCAAACACCTGGAACTGAACAGCTCACTGCTGAACAACAAATGGGTCATAGAAGAAATAAAACAGGAAATCCAAAGATTCCTGGAAACAAATGAAAACGAAGACAACAACTATAAGAACTTGTGGGACACGGCAAAAGCCATGTCAAGAGGAAAGTTTATAGCTCTGCAAGCATTCATCAGGAAACAAGAAAGGGCCCACATAAATAACCTGACTACACAGCTGAAGACATTAGAAAAAGACCAACAAAAGGAGCCCAACCCAGGCAGAAAAAGGAAATAATAAAACTTAGAGAGGAAATCAATGAGTTGGAAACTAAAAAAAACAATCCAAAAGATTAATGAAACCAAGAGCTGGTTCTTTGAAAAAATAAACAAGAATGACAAACCACTGGCAAGACTTATAAGGACAGGGACAGAGAGAATCCAAATAACAGAATCAGAAATAAAAATGGTGACATCACAACAGACACCACAGAAATCCAAAAGATCACTAGAGATTACTTTGAGAGTCTGTATGCCATGAAACATGAGAATCTAGAAGAAATGGATACATTCCTGAAGTCCTATAACCTCCCACAACTAAAACAAGAAGACCTGCAATACCTGATTAAGCCTATCACCATTGAGAAAATTGAAACAGTAATTAAAAGTCTGCCCAAACACAAAAGCCCAGGTCCAGGTGGATTCACTAGTGAACTCTACCAAACCTTTAAGGAGGACCTACTGCCAGTCCTTTTCAAGTTCTTCCAGGAAATATAAGAAACAAAAACACTTCCAAACAGCTTCTACGAGGCACATATCATCCTGATACCCAAAGCAGGGAGAGACAACACAAAGAAAGAAAACTACAGACCAATCTCCCTGATGAACACGGATGCTAAGATCTTCAACAAAATACTAGCAAACAGAATCCAAAGACTCATCAAGAAGATTATGCATCATGACCAAGTAGGCTTCATCCCGGGAATGCAAGGATGGTTCAACATTCGCAAGTCAATCAACATAATACATCATATCAATAAAAGAAAAAATAAAAACCATATGATCCTATCAATAGACGCAGAGAAAGCATTTGACAAGATCCAGCACCCGTTCATGATTAAAACCCTCCAGAAAATGGGAATTGAAGAAACTTTCCTCAAGATAGGTACAGCCATCTAACAAAAGCCCACAGTGAGCATCATTCTCAATGGGGAAAAGTTGAAAGCCTTCCCCCTGAGATCAGGGACAAGACAAGGTTTGCCCACTCTCACCTCTTTTATTCAATATAGTACTGGAAGTACTTGCCAGAGCAATCAGAGAAGAAAAGGACATCAAGGGCATCCAGATAGGCAAGGAAGAAGTCAAGCTATCATTATTTGCAGATGACATGATGTTATACCTAGAGAACCCTAAACTCTCTACCAAAAACTCCTAGAAACAACAGACACATATAGTAGAGTGGCAGGATACAAAATTGTTGCAGGACACCTAAAAGCCTAGGCCTCTGCATCTGCCCTGGATTGCCTCCTGCAGATCACTTCATAGATAGGGGGATAGTCTGAATGTGGCAGTCTTATCTGACCATGTATTCTGTACTGGCTGGTATAAATATTCTCCCATGCTACCACAATCATCATGGGACTAGCTAGATCTTACCAGCATATTTGCCTGGCCACGTTGGATCCCTAAGTAATTAGACCAGACAGAAATGCTGTTTGCCTCCAAGCAAACAAGCATGGCTCCCCTGATATACTCAAAAGCAACTAAAATACAAAACTACCATGAAGTAGAAGAGACTTGTGAAGGCTTGGAGAAATATTTAACTGGCATTAGTATTAGTCTTTGGTACAGAGACATGCCATCTCAGAAACCCCCTTCTCTACCCTATAAAGGCATTTCCAGGCAGATCTTGGCTCAAAACATTAGCATATAAAAGGGCCTAGGTGAGGTGCACGGAGGATTACCTAAGGGCATTTGACCCTCCCTGCTTTCCATAACAGTGGGAGGGAGGTCCGAGTTGCAGGGGTAAAATACTAGCCTGCTTCCTCTCTTGCACTCTCTTTTTGGGTGCTTTTTTGGGCTCTCTCTTTGTGAGCTCACACCCTTCTTGGGAGTCTTGTCTTCTCCTTTTACAGGGCCTTCACACATGGTGGCCGCCATCTTGGCCTACACGTGTCTGGAGTTCTAGCTGGGAATCCTAAGCACAGGGCTTTTCCTTTTGCTGATTTGTATGCCTGAACCTGTGATAAGTAAAGCCTTTTAAAACTGCATCGGATTCCCAAGTTTTCATCCATTCCTCGCCGGCTCGGAGGTAGAAGGGAACTAGCTTCCTGGCACTGTCGGGGACCCCGGGCGCTCCCCAACACAAAAATCATCACCCAAAAGTCGGTGGCTTTCCTATATACAAATAACGAAAGAGAAGAAAGGGATATTCAGGAAATGATTCCATTCACAGTTGTGCCACAGAAAATCAAATACCTAGGAATCAGCTTAACCAAGTGTGTAAAGGACCTATACAAAGAGAACTACAAGACACTGCTTCAAGAAATAAAAGAGGACACAAGGAAATGGAAACACATTCCCTGCTCATGGATGGGAGAATCAACATTGTCAAAATGGTAATACTCCCTAGAGCTCTGTACAGATTCAATGCAGTCCCTATAAGGATACCCATGACATTCTTCAAAGAAATTGACCAAACACTCCTGAAATTTGTATGGAACAATAAACCCCATGGATAGTTAAAGCAATCCTCAGGAAAAAGAAGATGGGAGGCATCACCTTTCCCAACTTCAAACAGTACTACAAGGGAGTAGTAACTAAAACAGCATGGTATTGGAATAAAAGCAGACCTGTGGACCTATGGAATAGAATTGAGTATCCTGACACCCAACCTCAAACACATGATCAGTTAATCTTTGATAAAGATGCAAAGAGTCCAAAATGGAGTAAGAAAAGCCTCTTCAACAAGTGGTGTTGGGGAAACTGGGCAGTGACATGTAAAAAATAAATTTGGACCTCTGTCTAACACCATGCACAAAAATCAGATCAAAATGGATTAAAGATCTCAATATCAGACTTGAATCCATAAAGTACATTGAAGAAAATATAGGAAAAACCCTCCACGACATTGAAGCTAAAGGCATCTCAAAGGTGAAACATCACTAACAAAGCAACTAGAAGAAAACATAAACATATGGGACTACATGAAACTACATGGGGTTCTTTTGCACCTCAAAAGAAACAGTGACTAAGATACAAAGGCAGTCCACAGAATGGGAAAGAATATTCACCCAATACCCATCTGATAAGGGGTTAATATCCAGGATATATCAGGCACTGGTAGAACTTTACAAGAAAACAAACAACCCCATCAAAAAATGGGGAGAAGAAATGAACAGAAACTTCAGCAAGGAAGAAATTCAAATGGCAAAAAACATATGAAAAATGCTCATCATCACTAATCATCAGAGAGATGCAAATCAAAACAACAATGAGATATCATTTTACATCACAGAGACTGGCACATATCCAAAAAGAGCAACAACAACAAGTGCTGGCATGGATGTGGGGAAAAGGGACACTCATCCATTGTTGGTGGGAATGCCGGCTGGTACAGCCTTTCTGGAAAACAATATGGAAATTCCTCCAAAGACTAGAAATTGAACTCCCATTTGACCCAGCCATACCACTCCTGGGAATCTACTCTGGGAAACCAAAAATACGCAGCAGAAACACCATCCCTACTTTTATGTTTATAGCAGCATTATTCACAATAGCCAGAATCTGGAAACAACCAGAGTGCCCGAGAATCAATGACTGGATAAAGAAGCTTTGGTACATCTACACAATGGGATACTATGCAGCTATTAGGAAAAATGAAGTTAGAAAATTTGCCTATAAATGGATGGACATGGAGAAGATCATGTTGAGTGAAATTAGCCAGAAGGAGAGAGACCGATATAGTATGACTGCATTTATTTGCATGACATAAATATATATGTATATATTATGATACCAATATCCAAGGTCAAGTGAAACATGTATCAGGAGGTTTTGTCAAAGGTGGAAATTATCACAAATGTGGGAGTCAGAGGCTATGTAAGACAGAAACTGGAACAGTGTGCTAACAATTGTCAAAAGTACTAATACCAACCTAGAACTGAGCATCAAATACAGGCAAAAGATACACATCACTACCCTTTAATGTATTTTCTGAAATTCACAATCTGGAAGGGAAGGAAAAGAGAAAGAGATAGAGAGGAAGGGAAAGAAATAAAGAACCTGTCATGGAGGCAGGCTAGGGGAGGGGGAGGGAACCGGGACATTGGTGGTGGGAGATGGGCACTGGTGGAGGGATGGGTGCTGGAACACTGTATGACCAACACCCAAATATGAACATCTTTGTAATTGTATATCTCATGGTGTTATAATAAAATACTTATAAAAACATTCTATAGATATCTAAAAAATTGCAAATCATGGCTTTGTAACTCACTCTAGCAGTGCTTGGAAGGTGCTTGCTGGCAGTTGCATGCCGTTGAGGCCCTCAGGTTTCAGTGGTGGTACTCACTGGGAGAGGGAGGAGCGCTATGGTGTTCGTTCACAAACATATTCCCTTCAGGGACTGCGCTTCTGAGGTCTCTCCAATTTCAATGCTCCCCAGGGGTTACATCCCTTTCTGTGGTGTTCACATACTATCCTGGGCTGTGGTGTAGTCAGAAATCACCATGAGGGGGGATCACGGATAGTAGAAACTGCCACAATCAAACAGCAGAACTGACAGGAGCAGACCATGCTCTGCACATGTGGGTTACCAGGGATTTGAACCCGTGACCATATGATTCCAAAGCAGATACTCCAAGCAACTGCACTGCTCCTGCAGACCCCAAAATCCATTTTGTCAAGGTTCACCTAAAGTCTTAACAGCCATCCTTTACCATCTCACTACACTCAGTCTATGAGGGAGTCATGGCCCAGGGTACATCTTACCTACCACGAGCTGCTGTAGGATTCTTCCTTCTCACCTGGACAGATGACCAGATTTTATACAAACACAAAATGGCTAAAAGAAGATGGACACTGTGATTGCCCAGGCCTGTGCAACCCCTCCACTCCTCATGTGAGAAAGGTTTGTCCTTCTTCTACCTTCTGCTCATGACATCCTCCGGCTTCTATCCCTGGCTCACTAGTCCTGCCTCTGGCCTCCACATTCCTCATGGACATTACCTAGTCATGTGCAGCCCTTCCCCTCCCTGCAGTGCCCTCGAGGCTCCAAGACAGAAGCCATTGGGAGCCCCTTTTTCAGATTGGTCAATATTCTTGCCAGACCAGTTAAGGGTTTTTGTAGGCCACCCTGTGAGTACCCAAGGTCAGATGATCCGATTAGATGCAGACAGACTCTGACTAAAAGCTGGTGAAACTTAATACAAACCATTATTTCTTCCCAGGCAGTGAGGTGGGGTCTAAAGACCAGGATTTGGCACTGAGGTCACAACCTTGACATCAGAATCTGTTCCACCTGCAGATCAGGTCAGCACCTGCTTGATCTGAGAGCATGAAAGCCCTAAGATACCTCTAACAGCAGCCAAAAAAAATGCATGCCCGGTGTGGGGCGCCCTCGACCACCTGCGGTGAAGAACGACCACAACAGGATTCTTCTCATAACACGCTTTTACTGGAGCTCTTTTAGTTTCATACTTGCGATGGCGAAAGGACCCAGACCCGTTGTGCAAGCTGCTTTTATACAGTGCTATTCGGCATGTCCGTTTCCCATTGGCTGGTGCGAATGGTGTGATTCGACGTGTCCACTCCCCATTGGCCAGCACAGGTCATCCGAGCTCGTATGAGCTGACAAAACATGCCGTGATTGGACAAAGCCCAATCACACCACGCCAGGGACTCTGCGCATGCGCGGGACACAGGACCCTGCGCATGCGTGGAAAGGCAACGTGGCAATGGGCGGAGTAATGGCGCCCAACACCCTGGTGCCTGAAATCTGCCCTGGGCTGCTCAGTAAAGGAGCACTCTGCTGTGACATCAGCCAGTCATAAAGTTTTCGGGAGAGAGAGAGAGAGAGAGAGAGGAGAGAGAGGGAGAGAGAGAGAGAGGAAAGAGGAGAGAGAGGAGAGAAGAAAGAGAGAAGGAGAGAGGAGAGAGAGGAGAGAGAAGGAGAAGCGAAAGAGAGAAGGAGAGAGAGGAGAGAGAGAAGGAGAAAGAGGAGAGAGGAGAGAGAGAGAAGGAGAGAGGAGAGAGAGAAGGAGAGAGAGAGAGGGAGAGAGAGCACACAGAGGAGTCCCTGCTGGGTGGGAGGGGGTTAGTGAGAGGATAAATGGGGACCTTAGTGGTGGGAAATGCACACTGGGGAAGAGACCATTGCTGGAATATTATATGACTAAAATCCAATCACGAACAACTTTGTAACTGTGTGGCTCACTGTGATTCAATAAAATATAATAATAAAAATGTTTTTTAAATTTGAAATAATTTTAAGAGATTTCAGAACAGTCAAACCTTGATAGAATTTATTTACCCACTTATCATCCCTACCCCAGCACACCCCACCCCTAGCCCGCTGTAGCCGAGAGTCAACAAGGAAAGATTTGTGTTGCTGGACACATCCAAGAGAAAAGGGCTATCGAGAACTAGGGCAGTGGTCATGGAAAGGAAGGAAAGAGGAGGAAGAGGGGCGCTGGAGAGGAAAACACAAGAGAGGAAAACAAGGACACAGCACGATTAAACCCATCTTCTGCTGAGCCTATCAGTGAGGCTGGAGGAGCCGTGGGTGCGGAGCGAGGAGCGCAATCAGGCGTGTGCAGCAGCAGGACAGTTCATGAAGTTGGGGTGAGTGGAAAAGCAGCTTCCCTCCTCTGGGCCATTAAAAATTAAGATCCTTCCTCTTCCCGTAATCTCAGAAACCCCAGCTTGTTTGTCTTAATGGTCCTTTATTGTTTTTATGTCTCCAAATACTTCCCAAGTTCTTCTGGTAAGAACTCTGCCCTTTCCCAAAGGGATAGGCTACTTCCCCCTGCGTGGAGAGTTACGTTGGAACTGCCAACCTCAGTACTCTGCACCCACACGCAATGGAACTCAGCCCTGTCAATCCTGAACTACCCTTGGGAACACAGGGATTGGCCCAAAGGAAAACCACCTGACCCAAACGGAGTCAATCAGATTCTGCCTTTCCAGAAGTTGATCTTTCCCTTGACATCTCTCTCCCTGGGAGAGTACAGAGAAATGGGTTTTTCCCCCAGTCTCTACTCTAATTTCCCCCTAACCTCACAAGGGCAGCACTTCTTGATCCTGGCTATGTCTCTAGGGAGCAGCCTGGCTCAGGGGTAGCTTTGGTTTAAGGCTTGAGATCTGCACATGAGCAGGTCCCGTCCTGAGCCTCTCCCCCCAATACTTTAACATGTGCAGGAGGGGGAGGGTAAGGAGAGATCTATGGGGTAAGACACTTACCTTGCATGTACCCACCTGATGCCATCCCTCACGCGGCATATGATCCCACCAGCACTGTCAGGGGTCACTTCTGAGCATCACTAGGTATAAACCCAAAAATAAAATAAAATGTCCTGATCTTGCCCTCCTCTGGCCTTCCCTGCAGAGAAAATCACCAGGAGCAATGTCTTCCTAAGCCTGGAACTCCCCTTTTAAAGCATATTTCATGCACCCACGGTCACGCTGCCCATTCCAGGCCAAAAGGAACCCCTTCCCTGCCTTTTAAATTGACCAGGTCAAACTTCTTGGCTCCATTTGTAGACTCAGCTGAGGCACAGGCATGGGACCAACCAAGCTCATTTTCTAGAATAATCATCCTTAAAATATTAATGACAAGAGGTTAAAAAGCCCTGTCTGGATATTGAATGACTTCATTCATTTGCAGGATATAATAGATAGATAGATAGATAGATAGATAGATAGATAGATAGATAGATAGATAGATAGATAGATAGATAGATAGATAGATAGATAGATAGATAGATAGATAGATAGATAGATAGATAGATAGATAGATAGATAGATAGATAGACAGATAGATGATAAATAGATGATAGAGATAGATAGATGATAGATAGATGATAGACGATAGATAGACGATAGATAGATGATAGATAGATAGACAGACAGACAGATAGATAGATAGAAAGAATGATACTAATATCCAAGATGAGGCAAAACATGGATTAAGAGGATTGTCAGTGAGTGGAACCTACTGCAAGTGTGTGGGAGTCAAATGTTAGGTTAGACAGAGAAGGGAACAGTGTGCTAATAATTGTCAGAAATGATAATACCAGCCTAAAACTGAGTATTAAATGTAGGCAAAGGGATATACATGATAACCTCTAAGTGTATGTACTGCAAGCCACAATGTGTAAGAGGAGAGAGAGAGAGAGAGAGAGAGAGAGAGAGAGAAGAGGGAAAGTGCCTGCCATAGAGGCAGGCTGGGGGAGGGGGAGAAAATCTGGGGACATTGGTGATGGGAAATGTGCACTGGTGGAGGGATGGGTGCTGGAACAATGTGTGACTGAAACCTAATCATGAACAGTTTTGTAATTGCATATCTCACAGTGGTGTAATAGTTAATATATATATATATATATATAAGAAATCAAAAAACAATTAAAAAAAGAAAAGAAAAAGCCCTATCTGATCTCCTGATCTCCTGCCTTCGCTAAGCACACTTCATCCCAGAGCATCTGGATTCATTGGAGGGTTAGTCCCATAGTCTTTCATCCCAGGAATCAATCCACCACCCAAACGAGGAAGATTTCCACTCGAGGCCGACCATAGCCACTTCATCGAGCGTTGGAAACAACCAAGAGGTCCGGGTGATGCTGTTAGCCCGATCCCATAGGATCAACTCTAATAGATGTCACCCAGGTTCCATTAGGAGGGTTGACATGAAGCATCATCACTTAGACTAGAAGCTTCTGCCCAACTATCAACTTTGATCAACTGAGGGCCATGGTCAGCGAGCAGGCAAGGGTCACTGCCACCAAAATAAGGCCTGGCTATGTCCATCACCAACATGATGCAAGAGAACTCCTCCCAGTTCTGGGGAAGGGAATGCTCCCAGAGCAGCCAGGATAATGAAGGTTAAATTCCCCAGTAGAAGTGCTAAAGAGAAGATGGGCAGTGGCCAATGGGTGTCTTGGTAACTTGAAGCTATGCAAAGGCAAAGGCTGGTTCATTCATTATTATAAGTGCTTTTCAGGGGCTCTGGGTTGGAATGTTAGTTAGGTTACATACAAAGATTTTAGTGCTCCTAAAACACTGGGTGTTGAGTGGAGAGAAAATAAAAGCATCTGTTTGATTAGTTGGTTTGGTTCATTGATTTTCCTCTGAATGCCACCTCTGGTGGTGTTTGGGGGGCTAATCCCAGCTCCATGCTTCATCTCAGGGGACCATGTGATGCCAGAGATTGGACAGGAGTCTGTATGATGTAGAACTATCTCCCCAGCTCCTAAAATAATATTCTTTTTAGCCTGAGTGCCTACATTCTCTTACCTCATTACCGTCAGAGTAAAGTACCAGGAAGACCCAAGTTTGACACACCTAGTGCATAAAGATACACTCAGCTGGAGTTCCAAAAAGGCTTTTCCAAAAAGAGCTTATTAGATGTTAGGCATAAAAGAAGCAGGAGGAACATTGGTTAGGAGGCTCCACATATGCCAAAACCTGGAAGCAAGGGATCCCCAATTAAGTGCAGGAACTTTGAGCCAGTCTTTGAGCTGGGCAGAAAGCAGAGAGAGAGATAAGGCTGAAAGGAGACACTTGCAACATGAACACGCAGAGAAGCAGAGTAGTGTTTCTTGACTTCTTTCCAGCTGACCCCCTTACAACCTTGTTTCCCAGTTGCTTCCTCACCAGCCCCTAGTCTCATCCTGTGAACCTACCCCCCCATTTATATCATTTTCCCCCGTGGTCACCCTGGAATATCCTGGTAGCTCACAGGGAGTCATATGGTCCATGTTAAGAAACACGGTGCTCATGTGATCTCATCTGAACCACAGTTAACCCCCATGAAGGTACCCTCTTCCAACAACGTGGAAAAGAGAATTTGGGGAAAGACTGTTCAAAGAGCAGGAGGTATGTTGTCCCTGGGAGCATCGGGAAGAGAAGACACAGCCATTCCTTCCTTCCCCTTCTCCAAGGCCCTTCCAAACACAGCAGAAGTGAGGCGAGAACAGGAAGGGAAAGAGCATGGAGAGGAAGATTCCTCCTCCGCCAGGCTCGGAGAGAGGCATGACTGAGACATACAACATTTTACCGCCTCTTACAAATCCCGCTCAGCCTCAGAAGTGTATTGTGCTGCAAAGGTCTAACTCTGAGACTGCAGAGTCAGTGCTAGCATGTGGATGCCAATTTACTTCTGCACGTTAGGTGCCGTCCATTTCTGCTGAGCCTCATCTCAGGACCACCTCAGGCCTCTCCTCCAGTCCCTGCTATAAGGCTCTACACATCTCCCATGGCCAAATGTGCATGTTGGGCTATTTATGAGTTGCTTTTATCCCACTCTGTGCCCTCTAAAACCCAACAGGGCCCAGGGTCAGAGACCACATAGCAATGGGAGACCGTGTACCTGGAGTAGGGAAAGATGAAGGATGACCCCAGGACCTTTTTTTTTTAACTCAATGTTAAGTAATTCGAAATATCACTTTTATTTGGGGAGTTAGGGCCACACCTTTAAGTGCTCAGGGCATACTCCTGACTCTGCTCTCAGGGATGACTCCTGGCAGGGTGTGGAGAAACATATATGGTGTGGGAATCAAATCCATGTGATTCACTGGAACAACAATGAATCCACATGAGGTTTCCCCTTCTAACCCATGTCAGCCATGTGCAAGGCAACTCTGCTATCTCTCTGGCCCAAAAGATCGCTTTTATATTAAAGTAAAACCTGAAGACAATGTTAATATAAAATCATATTCACCTCTGAGATAAAACATAACTTCCACAAAATTTTCTGTTGTTTTAATCTCAACCAACTGCCACTTAGAGGACTTCAGAAAACTATGAAGAATACTTGGCTATATGATAAAGGGTATAGGATGGAATTTCACAAACATCCATCTTTCCCACTCACCTCTCTTCTCTTTAAGAACATTACCCTCTGTCACACAAACTCTTTTTTGTGTGTTAGTCTTTTTTATTTTATTATGCCACCGTGAGATATACAATTACTAAGTTGCTCATGATCGGGGTTAAGTCTGTCCAGCTCTTGACCTCCCACCACCATCACCTTTGCTTCCCCCCACACACCAGCAAGGACTTTACCTTTCTAACTTGCTAACCTCCCATGAAGTCCTGTAAGATTGATGAATTACCCCTCTACCGAGTCCCTGTATTAATTTAGGGACTACGTGCCATAGCTCCTTTGTTTTACTTTAGTATGCCTGTATGTAGTGCTGGGTTTGACCCACTCAACTGCTAGAGAAATAAAAATATTCTTCTATTCTTCATATACCCCCAAACACACACACACACACACACACACACACACACACACACACAAAGTAAGAGAGCGTTTTCCAGAGAAATAAACAACAGCCCATCACCTACTTAGATTTAACGAGCACTCCTATATAGTATCTCATTTGAACCTCTCATAATCCAGAGAGGATATTTTCCTACCCACACTGTTACTGTATCACTGTCTTCCCGTTCATCATCGATTTGCTCGAGCAGGCACCAGTAACATCTCCATATGTCCTGTCTCATGCAAGTAGAGCCCAAGGGCACCTGCTTGCTCCAGGAACATAAAGAGCCTCAAACCATTCCATCAGGTCATGGGAATGAGGTCTATAATTGTTACTGGCATCTGGCATATCAAATACGACACGGGTAGCTTGCCAAGCTCTGCTCTGTGGGTAGCATACTCTTGTAGTCATCTCTAAATCCAGCATTTATTGATGAACCGCCCAGCCGCAAGCGGCCACGGAAGCCGGGTTGTGATAGGCTACAATGTGAAAAATGGACACATAGAAAGGCTTAAGTGATTCTTGGACAACCTCACAGGTGAGCAGAGACGTCTCTATTAGCACTCCAGAGCCTCTGGTCTCAGTTACCACAGATGAAGAGAGTAGGTGTTCAATCTTAGAATGGTAACAGGATATTCTAGAAGACCTTCACAGACTCCACACAGAAGAAAGCTGCCCAGAAGAACCCCACCTTTATTTTACAGGCACCAATCACTAAACATCATTAATTTAAGCCACAAAGTCTTGGTTTAAGCTACAAGTTTGGGCATAACTTGTTAGGGTGCAGCAGAAAGAAGTGAGACCCTTCTCACTGGCTCTGGAACCATCTCTCCTCTTAGCTGTCATTCAACATCTCTTGTGCTGTCATCACAGACTGCACATTAGGCAAAGCCGTGTCAGGTCCCCTCCTAGTTCCTTGTTGATGCTCTTTCACCCAGAGCTCTGCAAGGTCCTGAGCCACACCCAGTTCTCACCGATTCCCTCCTCGGCCTCCCTTTCATAGAAACGCCCCAAACCTCAGACAGTTCGTTCAAACTCTCCTGTCTCCCTTCCCAACTCTCTGATCATCTTCACCCTCCTCCTTAAGTACATGCTCCAGGTGTTTGAATTTTAAAGGACGAATTTAGTAAACCAGAAAAACAGGTGAAAATGAAAAAGTACCAGCCTCTTTTGAGGAGGCTTGAAAAGAGAGAGCCCAATTTTTCAGTGGTCTACAGATATATCCTTCCCCTTTTCTGTTCATTCATCTACATGAACCAGAAGATCACAAACTCATTCATTTTATGGCAGATATTAATAATTCCTCCTCCCATCTCCTTAACCAAGCAGGAGGTTCTAATTAATACTTGGCCTATAAATCGAACAATGGTTTGGTGTTTCATTTCTCTTGAAGGTACCATTGTAAGTTGCTTTATCTCTTCAAGGAAAATATCAGTTAGGAGAAATAAAACATTCACATGTGTAGGTATTTGAGTCATTTATAAACCACAGTCCATCCCTGGGAAATCTCTGCACTGCTCTGCTCATGACATACCTTCCTTCCCTTCCTTCCTGCTCTGATTAACTAAGAAACCACTGAAACAGATTTCTCCAGTGCTACTATACTGGTGTGAGAATAAGCCATTAACAGTGTCCAAACAAGCTTTCTTAATTAAAAAATTGCCTTTGAAGATAAACTCACTTTTCTATTGTGGGGCCCACCCAAGGAACCTCAACAGCTTCCTGTTTCCCTTGTCTGGACCTCGTGTGCCCACCAACTAGTATATGCACCTTCCTCAAACAGCTCTCAAGGATTGTATAAAAGGCCAGAGGCCCCAGATTTTCATGACTCAGTCTTTGTCTTAGGCCTCAGGCATCACATCCTGCTGTCTACCTAAAAAATCCAGAAGGCAATTGAAAAGACAAAGGGCACTTATTTAGGATCAAATGCAATGTGTGATATACAGCTTCCAGGAGCAAATTTAAACCATGACCCAACCCAAAGGAACAGTGTCAGGACTTTTTATGGAAAGAAAACGAGTGTGTGTTACATGGTATAAGATTAGTGTTAACAAAGGTAAAGAATTCTTATCTATAAGAATTAGTCATTGAGTGGGGGGATGATAAGGAACTTGACTGGTTCTTTTCTTAAACTAAAAGTTCACAGTTATCATTTACAGCAAATACCAATTGTTTGCTTGAGAGTGTCTTAAAACAAATGCTTCTGGCCCAGTTCATATGACAATCTCCAGCCAGTTTTTTCAAAGCCCTTTCCATATTTAATGCCCTCTCAAAACAACCAAAGTAACTCCTATTACAAATTTGTTCTTATCCTTTTTTTATACAAATATCTCTTAAAGATTTTTCTCACACACCTACATCTTTCATTTTCCTTTTCATGTCCTTAGTTTGTCTCATCTCTTTCATGTTTTGAAATGACCAGTTTTACTTTTAAGACAAAATTATTTTCTTTTTCCTCCACAAGCCATATGCTTTCTCTTACTGATTAATACACCTATTATTTTCCTTTATTTTGCTTTTTTGGTACACTATCACTATCTTCCCGTTAATCATCTATTTGCTAGAGCGAGCACCAGTAATATCTCCATATGTCCTGTCTCATGCTAGTAGAACCCAAGGCATCCGCTTGCTCCAGGAACATAGAGAGCCTCAAACCATTATATTAGGTCACAGGAATGACCTAATATAAATGCTACTGGTATTTGGCATATCAAATACTACACGAGCAACTTGCCAGACTTGCCGTGTGGATGGCATACTGTTGTAGTCACCTCTAAATAAAGCATTTATTGATGAACCGCGAGGGCCGCTAGTGGCCCTGCGAGCCAGGCTGTGATAGTCTGGTCTGCTGGGTGGAGTTGAAGCGAGAGGGAAGTCCGGATATGGAAAATGGCGGGCCCCATAGAGTAGGGGACTGTGGTCTGTCTTGTTGTAAGGCTCTGCTGGGTGGCAGGCCACGGCTAGAACCCGCCATGCCTCCCCGGGCGCCTCACGAGCAGCTGGGCACAGGGAGAGCAAGGAGCACTCTGCCCCATGTCTGAGAGTCTCTGGTTCAGCTTTCTGATTTTGTTTTTTTATTATACCACCGTGAAACATACAATTACAAAGGTGTTCATAATTGGTTCTTGGTAATACAGTATTCCAGCACCCATCCCTCCACCAGTGCCCCATTTCCACCACCAATGTACCCCTCCCTCCCGTCCCCCACCCCGCCTTAATAGCAGGTACCCCAGTTTCCTCTCTTTCTCTCTCTCTCTCTCTCTCTGTCTCTGCATCTCTCTCCCTCTTATTTTACACATTGTGGCTAGCCCTGCAGATATTTAGAGTTTATCACTTAAGTCTCTTTGTGTATATTCAGTGGTGAGTTTTAATCTGCCATTACCATTTCCCATATTTAGTAAAACACTGGTATCTATATCCTATTAATGAATGCAGTCATTCTATATCTGTCCTTTTCCTTCTGACTAATTTCACTCAGCATGATAGACTCCATGTCCATCCATTTGCAGGTAAATTTCATAATTTCATCCTTTCTGACAGCCGCATAGTATTCCATAGTGTAGATGAACCACAGTTTCTTTAGCCAGTCCTCTGTTCTCGGGCATTTAGGTTGTTTCCAGATTCTAGCTATAGTGAATAGCGCAGAGATGAATAAAGAAGTACAGATAGTGTTTCTGCTATGTGTTTTTTGGACTCTCGGGTATATTCCCAGGAGTGCTATTGCTGGATCAAATGGGAGCTCAATATCTAGCTTTCGGAGGAATGCCCATATCATTTTAAAAAAGGGCTGGACCAGTCGGCACTCCCACCAGCAGTGGATGAGAGTCCCTATTTCCCCACATCCACGCCAGCACCGGTTGTTCTTGCTGTTTTGGATGTGTGCCAGTCTCTGTGGGGTGAGATGGTACCTCATTGTTGTTTTGATTTGCATCTCCCTGATGATTAAAGATGAAGAGCACTTTTTCATATGCCTTTTGGCCATTCAAATTTCTTCTTTTTTGGAAGCTTATGTTCATTTCTTCTCCCCATTTTTTGATGGGGTTGGCTGTTTTCTTCTTGTGGAGTGCTACCAGTGCCTGATATATCCTGGATATTAACCCCTTGTCAGATGGGTATTGGGTGAATATCCTTTCCCACTCTGTGGATTGTCTTTGTATCTTGGTCACCGTTTCTTTTGAGGTGCAGAAGCTTTTTAGTTTTATATAATCCCATTTGTTTATCATTGCTTCCATTTGCTTGGTCAGTGGTGTGTCGTCTTTAAAGATACTTTTCATTTCGATGTCGTAGAGCGTTTCTCCTATGTTTTCTTTGATGTACCTTATAGATTCATGTCTGATGTTGAGACCTAGAATCCATTTTGATCTGACTTTTGTGCATGGCGTTAGAAGGAGGTCTAAGTTCATTTTTTTACATGTAGCTGCCCAGTTTTCCCAGCACCATTTGTTGAAGAGGCTTTCTTTGCTCCACTTAATGTTTTTTGCTCCTTTATCGAAGATTAAGTGGTTGTATATTTGTGAGTGCATTTCAGGATACTCAGTTCTATTCCATAGGTCTACGGGTCTGTCTCTATGCCAATACCACACTGTCTTAATTACAACTGCTCTGTAGTAGAGCTTGAGGTTGGGGAAAGGTGATACCTCCCATCTTCTTTTTCCCAAGGATTGCTTTAGCTATTCGTGGGGTTTTATTATTCCATACAAATTTCAGGAGTGTTTGTTCAATTTCTTTGAAGAACATCATGGGTATCTTTATAGGGACCGCATTGAATCTGTATAAAGCTCTAGGGAGTATTACCATTTTGATAATGTTAATCCTTCCAATCCATGAGCAGGGACTGTGTCTCCATTTCCTCAGGTCTTCTTTTATTTCCTGAAGTAACGTTTTGTAGTTTTCTTTGTAGAGATCCTTTACATTCTTTGTCAAACTGATTCCTAGGTATTTGATTTTCTGCGGTGCAATTGTGAATGGGATAGTTTCTTTAATGTCCCTTTCTTCTCTTTCGCTGTTTGCATATAGGAAGGCCATTGACTTTTTGGGTATTGATTTTGTACCCTGCTACTCTACTATAAGAATGTATTATTTCTAGGAGCCTCTTGGTAGAGAGTTTTGGGTTTTCCAGGTATAATATCATGTCATCTGCAAATAGTGATAACTTGGCTTCTTCCCTTCCTATCTGGATGCCCTTAATGTCTTTTTTCTTCCCTGATTGCTATGGCAAGTACTTCCAGTACTATATTGAATAGAAGTGGTGAGAGTGGGCAGCCTTGTCTTGTCCCTGATCTTAAGGGGAAGGCTTTCAGTTTTTCCCCATTGAGAATGATGCTCGCTGTGGGCTTGGTAGATGGCGTGGATTATCTTGAGGAAGGTTCCTTCAATCCCCATTTTACGGAGAGCTTTCATCATGAACGGGTGTTGAATCTTGTCAAATGCCTTCTCTGCATCTATTGATATGATCATATGGTTTTTATTTTTCTTTTTGTTGATATGATGTATTATGTTGATTGACTTGCGGATGTTGAACCATCCTTGCATTCCCGGGATGAATCCCACTTGGTCGTGGTGTACAATCTTTTTGATGACTCTTTGGATTCTATTTGCTAGTATTTTGTTGAAGATCTTAGCATATGTATTCATCAGGGAGATTGGTCTGTAGTTTTCCTTTTTGGTGGCATCTTTGTCTGCTTTGGGTATCAGGGTGATATGTGCCTCGTAAAAGCTATTTGGGAGTATTTCTGTTTCTTCAATTTGCCGGAAGAGCTTAAAAAAGAATTGAGAGTAGGTCCTCTTTAAAGGTTTTGTAGAATTTACTGGTGAATCCATCTGGGCCTGGGCTTTTGTGTTTGGGGAGACTTTTTGATTACCGATTCTATTTCCTCGATGGATATAGGTTTGTTGAGGTATTCCAAATCTTCTTGTTGCAGACTTGGGAAGCTATAGGAATTCAGGAATTTGTACATTTCTTCTAGGTTCTCTTGTTTCGTGGCATACAGGCTCTCATAGTAATCTCTGATGATCTTTTGAATTTCTGTGTTTTCAGTTGTGATGTCTCCATTTTCATTTCTGATTCTATTTATTTGGGTTCTCTCTTTTCCTTTTCTTACAAGTCTTGCAAGTGGTTTGTCAATCTTGTTTATTTTTTCAAAGAACCAGCTTTTTGGTTTCGTTGATCTTCTGGATTGTTTTTGGACATTCCATTTCATTGATTTCTGCTCTAAGTTTTATTATTTCTTTCTATCTGCTTGGGTTGGGCTCCTTTTTGTTGATCACTCTCTAAGATCTTAAGTTGTGAAGTCAGACTGTTTATGATGGCCTTTTCTTCTTTTCTGATGAATGCCTGAGGAGCTATGAACTTGCCTCTTAACACTGCTTTTGCTGTATCCCACAAGTTCTGGTAATTCGTGTCTTCAGTCTCATTTGTTTCAAGGAATCTTTGGATTTCCTCTTTGATTTCTTTTATGACTTGCTGGTTGTTCAGCAATGAGCTGTTAAGTTTCCAGGTACTTGGTATTGGTCTCCATTTTTGTGTACAATTAACTTCTATTTTCAGTGCCTCATGGTCTGAAAAAATAGTTGGCACAATTTCTATCTTCTTGATTTTATGGAGGTATGATTTATGGCTCAGCATGTGATCTATTTTGGAGTATGTTCCATGTGCACTGGAGAAGAAAGTGTATTCAGCTTTTTGGGGATGAAATGTCCTGTATATGTCTACCAGCCCTCTTTCTTCCATCTCCTCTTTTAGGGCCAGTATTTCCTTGGTAAGTTTCAATCTTGTTGATCTATCCAGGGTTGATAGAGCAGTGTTGAAGTCTCCAACTACAATTGTGTTGCTGTCAATGTCTTCTTTGAAGTCTATTAGTAGTTGTTTTAGGTATTTTGCTGGCCCCTCGTTGGGTGCATATATGTTTAATAGCGTGATTTCTTCCTGATATATGCATCCCTTGACTATTAACAAGTGACCTTCACTGTCCCTTCTGACCTTCTTCAGCCTGAAGTCTATGTTGTCAGATACCAGTATGGCTACCCCAGCCTTTTGGATGGGTTGTTTGAGTGAAGGATTGTTTTCCAGCCTTTTATTTTGAGCCTGTCTTTGCTCCGATTGTTCAGGTGTGTTTCTTGAAGGCAGCAGAATGTCGGTTTCAATTTTGTGATCCATTTTGCCACTCTGTGTCTCTTAACTGGTGCATTTAGACCGTTGACATTGAGAGATATTATTGTCATGGGATTTTGTGCCATCTTTCTGTATAGGTTGGTTGTTCTTTTGGGTTATGTCTCGTCTTATAGTAGATCATTCAGTCCTTCTTTTAAGGTTGGTTTTGATTTTACAAAGTTCCTAAGCTGTTGTTTATCCAAGAAGTTGTATATCTGTCCTTCAAATCTGAGTGAGAGTTTAGCTGGATAAAGAATTCTTGCTGAGGCGTTCATTTCATTAAGTTTTTTTACTATATCCCACCACTACCTTCGGGCTTGGAGGGTGTCTTCTGAGAAGTCTGCTGAAAGTCGAATGGATGCTCCTTTGTATACAATTTCCTTCTTTGATCTTGCTGCCTGAAGAATTCTGTCTCTGTCTATGGCATCCATTACTTTGACTAGGATGTGTCTTGGGGTCTTTCTATTGGGGTCTCTTCTTGCTGGTACGCGTCGGGGCTTCTTGGATCTGGATGCCTTCGTCCTTTAACTTCGGGAACTTTTCAGCCAGGATGTTTTTTAACTGTTTTAATTTCCTTGGGGTTACTTTCCTGTCCCTCTGGGACTCCGATGATTCTTATGTTGTTCCTCCTGGCTTCATCCCATTGTTCTCTGTTCCATTGCTGATCCATTTTCCGATCTTTTTCCATCTTATGTAGTTCTCTGAGTGCTTTCTGCAGCTCATCTTCAGTCTCACTGATTCTCTCTTCTGCTGCTGTCATCCTACTGTTGAGAGCCCCGATTGTGTTTTTCATTTCATCTACTGAGTTTTTAAGTGATAATATTTCTCTTTGCATGGTTCTCATTTCTGCTCTCATTTCCTCCCGTAGTTTATTGACTGCCCTTTCAACTGCTTCGTTTATGTTCTCCTGTATTTTATTGGACATCTGCTCAATTTTTTCGTTGAGCTCCTTAAACATCCTACCAATTTCCTCTCTAATTTCATTGTCAGAGTGATCATGCATATCTGTATTCTTTTTTGATTCTTCACGGTCAATTCCTTCATCTGTTCTTCGAGCTGGGGATCTGCGTTGTTTTCCCATGGTGTTGCGGTGTTCAGGGATAGATTCCTCTAGTGTACTGTTTCTTTTTTTCTTGAGGGTATTACCTACCCTTGGTGTTGAATCTCCTAGTTTTAGTAATAATAAGCGGCCCCCGCCGAGCCAAGCCGCACCCCAGAGACTCTACCTGAGATGCAGACAGGCCGGGGTGAGAGTTCAGAATGACGGTTTACTTCCGGTTCCGCTCGGACTTCTGGGGGTTGTAGTTCCACCTTCTGCGGAGACCTGGGGCTCTACCACAGCCCCAGGCGCCTGCCTGGCCAGCCGCGCACCCCAGAGATTCTACCTGAGATGCATACAGGCCCGGGTGAGAGTTCAAAATGACGGTTTACTTCGGTTCCGCTCGGACTTCTGGGGGTTGTAGATTCCACCTTCTGCCGAGACCTGGGGCTCTACCACAGCCCCAGGTGCCCGCCCCGCCAGCCAGCCGCACACCAGAGACTCTACCCGAGATGCAGACAGGCGGGGGTGAGAGTTCAAAATGATCGTTTACTTCTGGTTCCGCTCGGACTTCTGGGGGTTGTAGTTCCACCTTCTGCCGAGACCTGGGGCTCTACCACAGCCCCAGGTGCCCATCCGGCCAGCCGCGCACCCTTAGAGACCCAGCTTTCTGATTTGATTCCACCACATCAGGATTAAAATAATGAAGTCCGATCTTGAATTCACGAACACTGAGGTTGAAGACTGTTTTTCTGACCCAGGATACGGCAGCTACACATATAAATTAAAAACTGTCACTAAAATATCAGAAGCATCCTTAGTTCCTTTGTAATTAGAAGCCAAATATTTTAAAGTAATCAATCTATTAAATAAATTTCCATCTTTAACTTAGTAAAACACCCAGGGAATAAATAATTGAGAGAAATAACAGAACTTTCTATTTATTTACACAAATTTTGTTTTGAGGGGCCCACACCCAGAAGTGCCCAGAGACTAATATTCCCAGTTGTGCTTGAGACAGTGCTGGCATATGTTCTAGGTCCAAAGGTTCAGAGTAAGCCCGCAAATTCCTCTAAGACGGACTTTGTACAAATAGCAGTGGACTGGGATTGTTTCTGGAGCCACCACATCTTTGGTCCAGTAAAGACCAAAAAGCCAGACTTGATGACTGACCATTGAGCTAACCCAGCGTTTCCCGCTTCATAGTTTCTTAAAACAACTGCTTTTGGCCCTGCCCAAATAGCTTCTGCTCCACTCAGAAATGCAATTTCTCTTGCATTTGGTTTTCCAGCTCCATTAAAAAATAGTCTCCTCCGGACGTTAACTTTTCAAATTATCACTGTGCGGTGTCACCTGAAATATAAACGTGGGGCCGATTCTGCTAGAAGGCAGGTGGTGCCACTTAACACACACCTTCCACCTGTGTGTGAAGCTCCTACCCTCCTCTCTCCCTTCACTCTTCCTCCACTCCCAGCCTGCAAAGGATCTTTTCTTTCCACCAACGACCACCAACTCCTCCGAAGTCCACACCAAATCCCACCTCCTCTCTGTGAAGCCTCCGGCAGCCCCTTTTACATAACCTCTTGGAACCCTCCTACTGCACACGGCGGCACCTGTTCCATTTGTGTGGTTCTCCAAGGCACCACCAAAACCACAGAGAATTGTTTGTGAACTCGGCCTACAGAATTTGTCTCCCCAACGCTAACAAATTTGGGAGAACGCAAACGGTTGACGCAAAATAACTGGAAAATTTAAGGGAAAGAACATGCGATCTTTGAGTCACTTAAAATAAGAATAGAAGTCTCTGATATTAAGCCTGTGGAGGTTGCATAGAACAAGTCGTGGGCGAGTTGAACTCACCTAAGAACCACAAGACCAAATAATTCACCAAGCATGACAAAACCATGCTCGGAAGGCCTGAGAGGCAAGAACCTCAGGAGGGCGGAACTGTTGTGCTGCGCCTTGCAGACCACAGCCCGGAATGGTTTTATGCACGCTCTGGGACGCGCAAGGAAGTGAGGTGGGGGAATGAAGGGGGAAGTCGGATGCTGCAGACCCGCAAGTCAATTCTCAGTTACATCCCCAGTTTCACAGCCCGGATCATCGGCACCCACCCTGGAGCAGTTTCTTCCTCAATCCGGCCCAGGTATGCTGGTCCAGAGACTCTCAGACACGGGGCAGAGCGGTTCCTTGCTCTCCCTGTGCCCAGCCGTTCATGAGGCAGTTGGGAGGCTTGGTGGGTTCCAGCCTTGGCCCACCACCCCGGCAGAACCTCACAACAAGCCAGACGACCCCCCACCCACTCCATGGGCGCCGCCATTTTCCACATTGGACTTCCCTCTCATCAGAACTCCACCCAGCCGACCAGCCCATCACAGCCCGGCTCGCGCGGCCACTGCGGCCAGCGCGGTTCATCAATAAAGGCTTTATTTGGAGGTATTTATAGAGTATGCCTCCGCGACGGCAAGCCTAGCAAGCTGCTCGTGTTGTATTTGATATGCCAAATGCCAGTAACAATTATATTAGATCATTCTCATGACCTAATATAATGGTTTCAGGCTCTTTATGTTCCTGTACCAAGCCGATGCCCTTGGCTCTACAGCATGTGACAGGACATATTGAGATATTACTGTGCCCGCTCTAGCAAATAGATGATTAACGGGAAGATCGTGATCGTGATGCGTGATCCCCAGTTTTCCTGAAAATTGCTTTTTGCAGCAAAACACTCAGATCCAAAAGTGCTTCCGGTCCATGATTGGCTCTTTGGATGCAGGCGGCGGGAGGTACAGAAGGACTGGGAGGGCGCTCCGGAGACCGGAAATGGGCCCACCAGAGCTCCGGGCATTTATTTCGCACATCCGTTCCTCAAGTTCCACTCCCTTGGGTTAGGACGTTGCTTTCTTTAGGCCTCTTCCTCTAAAGAGGGTTGTGGCATGAATTTGAGCTACCTTGCGCCCGTCCTTAGGGAAGGTTGACTGCTAAGGCCCGAGTGGGTCACATTCTTGAAGGGAATGTGTCTAAATCCCTTCTTGATTTGGTGGACTGGGGAGTCAAGGGAAACATGGCAATGGCTGAAACTGCGTAAAAGCTGCTTGTGAGGGTTGAGAAGTGGCTCTGAGAAGGAGTTAATGAAGTGCCACAGGAAATCAGCATGCAGGGGCCGTGTGGCAGAGATCCCAGGAAAGGGAGGGGCTCTGCCCTAGTCAAAGACAGTGAGAGGGTGGGGACCCTGCACAACCGCTGAAAAGCAAAAGAGGGAGAATGTGTGTCTGTGTTGGATATTTTATTTGGAAATTTAGAGCTAATTTGAGACCAGGGACAGTATCTCCATCCAGACAGGACTTCCTCTTGTTTCGCCAGGCACTTCCGGACACTGTCAATCCAAGATCAATTTAATCCAAATTTGAGACTTTGACCTGTTGTTTCATCCACATGATTCTGCGGGGGCCCGTTGCGAGTTGAGGGCAGATTGCTTCTGGTTTGCTTTGGTTCTGCAGAGTAGTCCCTCGGATTCCCAAGTCTCTGTGCCCAGTTGTGCCAGGCCATACCCTGGAAAAGAAAGTTGGCAATGGATTAAATATTTGGGCCCTTAGTCACATAAGGTCATCAAAAGCATCACTGGCTGTCAGCATCCTCTGGATTTAGCCAGTGGCCCTCGAACAAAGTCATCCTCAATGCAAGTTCATTGCTTTTTGATTCCTGCCAGGCAGATCTGCGCTTGCTAATTCTTGCATATCCCATTAGCTTTTTTTCCTTCACACTTTTCAGATGGGCCATATTAAGTAGTTTGCTTCTACTGGAAGCAGAAATATTATTAGGGACAACCCCTCCTCCCCTGCAGGAGTGCTTCCACATTGCATCACAGCAGTATCCAACTGCTCCTCATACCTCTCAAACTGCCCAGATGGCATCCTGTGTCATAGCCTGGACAGAGGCGGTGGAGCCATCCTCCAGCACTTAAGGCTTTAAGACCACACGCACACCATTGGCTAAAACTTAACCCAATCATCACTTCCGTGGCGCCACTACTTCATGAGAAGATCCCGCCTGTGGACTCCTTCTTGTACATCTGACGAAACCATAGAACCATGGGCATTATTTTGGGATAGACGAGCCCAAGCCACACTATGCCAAAGACCGTATCCATCTTGTGAGAATAGAAAAATGCAGTTGTCCTCATCATAGCAATAAAATCCCAGTACTTAGGGGCTGTGCAGCCACCCTGACCCATGTTGCCCGCATATCTTGATTGTTCAAGTAAAGTGTCTCTTTCTGCACTCTTTTCTGGCTTGATTTTGTTTCCCTGCTAACCACCTATTATTCAAGATAATTGAGATATAGTTCTCTTACTCTTTAATAAATTTCCTCTATTATTTCACAGGAGGGCAGTGAGTTGATGCCTGGCAATTAAAAGAGACTGACCCGGCCGCCCCAGAGTTTTCCAAGGCTGCCACCACCACTCCTATTGACCTGCCCCTGGAGCAGCCGGCTGTGAGATTCTCTCCGTTTCCCATTTTTCTCCTTTGTTTTCCGAGGCAGGTCTCGACTCTTGGAAAAGTGAGTTGTTGAAGGGGTCTACCTTTACTCAGGAACATCCCCTTTTCAGTCCCCACATCATGGTCCTGTACTCAGACAAGCCTCTCTATCTTTCTGACTTTATTTCCCGACTCTACGGCCTCACCATCTATAACTCCTCTATTTTATTCCGCCTCTTTCCAGAGTTAGAAGATTCTGACCTCTCCTGTATCTTCTGTGACGCTCTCTCTGCCTCCTTTGTGGCCTACCTCTCCCACAGCCGTCTCCTGGAATGCTTTCCTCTTTTCCTTAGCCTCATTGTCTTCTGTGGCAGGCCACCCCATGCCCAGCTGTTTCATTATCTGGTCAGCCAGCTGCACTACCTCCAGGTCCTTCTGCGCCCGTTCAGCCCTGCCGGAACCACCCTCTTGCCACATTCCTCGACTGCTTGGCACCCTCCAGAATCGGGCCTTACGAAATCTTTTCTACCATGTCCGTGAGCAGGTCATGCCCGACTTTTTACAGTTATCCAGCCTTCGGGATGCCCGGTCCAGAGCAATACATCCTACAACTCAAGGTCTCTTCATTGGCCATACCTTGTGGAGAAACAACACTGGATCTAAGCCAGGCCAGTGCCAGCCTCAGGTACTGGAACCAGACACATCAGGAGAATAGACAGTAGGTTTTTCAGGCAAGATGTCCTCAAAACCTCTCCCTTTTCTCTCCCAGTTGAAGAAATAGGAAGTCCTGAGACATTTCTTCAAACCTACTTCTCATGACCTCATCCCTCCCTTTTTAGGAGGGGAGTTCTGCTTTTCCTTCTACCTCATCCCTGCACTACAGCCTCAAAAAAAGCTGGGGGAATGGATCCAGGCCATTTAAAGAAGAAATGCTTTGCCTTTCTACAGCAATATCTTTAATGAAATCCCAGTATCACTTAGATAATAGGTTTAAGGATGGCCTCATTGGTAACTCATGACCACACTGCGATTTGGAAAGGTTGGGGGGGGAGTACAAGTGTTTCCCCACCCCGAAGAAATAACCCCATAAATGCAGCCCCCAAATCCTGGCTCTTTGGAGGCTGTCCTCTTAACTGGTCCAGGAAGTCATAATTCACTGCAAGGGACATCAGAAGATTAGACTTGTCTCTTGTCTCTGAGGGCAATGCCTTAGCCTCAGGAAAAGCCTTACCTCTGACATCCCCTAAACACTAAGGAAGACTGGGAAGGGGAAAGAAAATGGTACGATGGGAACTGATGGGACAAACAGGGAAAATTAGTAATACCTGCAAAGAATCCCAGTAGAAATTGGTAAAATACTTCCATTATAGGCTTGTGTGAAAGCAACTTATGAACCGATGTTCAGGATTTTCTTTGGTGAAGGGCTCCAGGGAGCAAAGCATGTGTGCCTCACCTGCCAGATACGCTTGTAAAAATATCAACCTCCAGGCCACCACCTCTTGTAGAAAGGGTCCAAGAAAGAGGAACATGTCCTGGGGCAGACTGGCCTGCAGGTGTTCGCCCACCAGCCTCCTGGAGGAGACGAGCGGGAGAAGCATCCCCCACCTCAAGCCCACAGAAAGGCATCACGGGAGCTGGGGTCTCCGGAAGGAAATCTTCCCTCACTTTTGGCTGCTCAGGTCTCTGCAAAGTCACAGTGGCCCCACTCTCCTCTCCCTGAACCTCTGGAAATTGAGCAGAGATGTGATCCCTGGGAATGAAGGGACAATGTCCTGTGTCAGCCTGAAGTAGCTTCACAAGATAGACCTCTTGGGGCTGGAGCGATAGCCCAGCGGGTAGGGCGCTTGCCTTGCACGCGGCTGGTCTGTGCCGGCCCAGGTTCGATCTCCGACATCCCATATGGTCCCCGAGCACCGCCAGGAGTAATTCCTGAGTGCAGAGCCAGGAGTAACCCCTGAGCATTGTGGGGTGTGACCCAAAAAGCAAATAAATAAAAAGACCTCTGTACCAAACCTCAGAAAGAAACTCTGGGGTATTGTGAATCTGGGGGACAGAGGGGGGATAGTAGAATGAAACACTCCCAGTGCACCCAGGATGTGGCTCCACATAATGCCAAGCCAAAGCCTGCCCAGCATCCACCCATATGCTCCCCAGCACAACCTGGTTTATTTGGCCCGACTGGGGATTCAGTAGAGCCGGAAGCCACGCATGCACCCCCTGGCTTAGACTGACCCTCAACATTCACCACCGTGATGCCACTACCTCAGTGAAAGCTCATAACTGTGGGCTGTGTCTAATGTAAAACAATTATGGAATGGATAGAATCCCAAAGCACTCAGAGAGCTTATTCATCTTGCAAGAACTCGAAAAATGGAATTATCCTGATAGGAACCTTCTGAAGCCAAGAAGATCCTGGTAGTTTAGAAGATTGTGGGGATCCTAAGCATTCTCCCTCGAGCCCCCTGATCACATAAAGTGTCCTTTTCTGGAGAACATAACGGTGGAAGGAAGTGTTCAACAGGGAGGAGGCGCCTGAAAGGTGGTCGAGTCTTATGCATGAAACCCTGTCGGTAACAGTACTCTAAACCACAGTGCCAAAGGTTATTCAGAAAATTAGTGCCTCTTATAGAGGTAGCCTGGTGGGTGGGAGGTTAACAGGGTGGGGGGAAGTGGGCACTGGTGAGGGGTTGGGTGTTGAAACATGCCTGAAAGCGCGATAGTAAACAACTCTAATTCACTGTGACTGGGAAAAAATTTTTTTTTTAAATATAGTGTCCCTTTCTGTATTGTGTTCTGGTTTCATTTCTGCAGACCGCCTGTGTTCAACAGCTTTGTCTGCAGGGCATGCGCCCAGAAAGGAATCAGAAAGCCACTGAATAGATTTTAAGCGGGGCCTATTGCTGGAGTCAGTCTTAAGGACAGGAGAAATAAATGTTTTTCCATTGGTTTCCTTGCTCCAGCCCACAAAGAAAATCAAAGTGTCAAATGGGTTAGTGCTCAGACAGGGACTTCTATTTTTTAGTGGCACCTGTGGGGATTTCAGGACCAAGCAGCATTGTCTGACTCGTTCAGCTTGCTTCACGTTGGAGAGTCTTCCATTGCAACCACACACACTGCCAAGAGGAAAGAAAACCTAACTCACGTGTGGAGAAACTCCACTCCAGGAGTTTTAAACCATCAGCCCTGCTCTCGGCCCCCTGCAGCCAGGACTGGAAATGAGCCCAAAAGGAATAGGAGCAGTAGAATAGGGCGAGAGGCACCCATCAAAGTGAGGGGCCCATTTTCCTAATGTGTTGGTCTCTTTGGGGATCACTCAATTGCAGATGGGGCCTTTGGGGTTTTTTGTTGCTGAGTTTGTCAGTGCTTTATAGATCTTAACTACCAACCCATTACCTGATGTCTGTGTGCAGGGATTTTCTCCCATGCAGTCAGGTATCTTTGAGTTGCACTGTGCAGAAAAGCTTTTTAATTTAATATGGAATCTAAAGATAAACAGCAGGTAGCAACAATGGTCCCAGAGCAATATAATGAGAGAAATGGTGCACACTGAGTGTAGAGAGAGGGTTGTGGGGGTGTTAGGTGGAGGGGTTGTTGGGGTCCTTGGGAGAGTAGGTGGGTACACTGTTGATGGGTGTGGTATTGGAATTATGCCAAAGAGAAACTATTGTTAATGGTATTGTACAAAACCACAGAATCTCAGAAGAAATTTTTTTTAAGTGAGGGACAGATGGGACTGGCACTGATTCCACACCTGATTTTGATGTCTTTCCTAGATTTGGAACAGCCATTTTGTGAAGAAAAGGCCATGTGTACTGCTAACACACCAGCACTGATATTTCTTATGTGAGAAGACGCCATTCTTTGTTCAAGCTCCAGTGGTTGGATTCTGTCATAAAATTCTCTTGTCTGATAAAGAGGGATTGAAGGGTCAGGACCCAGCATCAAAGCAGAACTCTGCTGCCTTTATACAAAACATGAGCCAACAGCAAGTGTTGGATCTTCTGTGAGGCCAATCTTGGACTGTTGGCATTGTGGAAACCACCAATGCAGTGGGCATTAGTAAGTACACCCGAGAGATGCAATGAATATGAATGAAATCTCACCAGATCATCTTAGGAAAGTCTCAGATAATCTAATGGATTTGTTCATACATTTTTTTCCACTGGTACCTTTCTGGCCAAACACTAGACAAAGTCAAGAATAGAACATTAAATCTGCTTCATTTTAAAGTAAATTGGTATCTTGAAACCTACTTGATCAGTCCCTCCTTATCTTTGGATTAAATGCCCTCCTTATCTTTGGATAAAATGTATGTGGATAAGATATATGGTTAAAATGTTCTGATGCAGGCCCAGAGCAATAGTACAGGGGGTGGGGCTTTCCTTTGCATGCCACTGACCTGGGTTCGACCTCCAGCATCTCATCTGGTCTCCAGAGCTTGTTGGGAGTGATCCCTGAGCTCGGAGCCAGGAGTAAGCCCTGAGTACTGCAGGGTGTGAAAGGAAAAAAAATATTCTGACTCAGCACCTAGTCTGATTTGATAGTTGACATGGGATCTCTGTGGCCAAATAGAGCAACTGCTGAGGTGAACGGGTCATGGTGGTGCTGGAGTAGAATCTACACCTCCAGGACATTTTCACAACTGTCTTCTCAGCTCTAAAGAGGGCTGTAGGGACAGGGAGATAATGCAGTGGGCAAGAGTGCATAGTTTGCATGTGGGAGGCCCAGATTCAGATCTCCAGAGCGTCAAGCCAGGAGTAGCACCTAAACACTATCAGGTGTGGTCCCGAAATTCTCTCAAAGGTTAAATTACTCATCCTAAATGCACTTATGCTCTTAGGCCCAGCCTGCTTGCAAAACTCAGCAAACCTGTTACCTGTAAGGGCTTAGAAGATGCCAGTTCCTGCCCCCAGCCCCCAACTGAGCAGGCAGTAGCAGGGGCTCGGGGATTGGATGTTCCTTTATAGTCACCAAGTAGTCAACCCTTTTTGAATCCCAGCCACTCAGCCCCAACTATGCTCTTCCAAAACTCTCTTCTCTGGATATTAGCATGACCCTTTGAGAGAGTTTCAACACCCCCCTCTTCGGAGAAAATGATGGGTGCCCTGTGAGCCCAGCTCCAGTGCACAACTTTTTATGCATCCAATAACGACCCCAACCTCAGTACCATTCATTTGATTGTGGGCAGAGTCTGGCCAGAGAGGCACTTCAGAAGCAGAGATGGAGGCTGGAGCAAGCCCATGCTTTACGCCATTTGACTCAGGAAGAGTTTGCAGGAGGCAGCAAAGGATTAACCACCCATTAAAACACATGAAACCAAGTGTGTTAGATCTGCCTCCACCTATTCCTTTTATGTTCCTAGCCCCCAACCCCCTGGTCTCCCTGCGCTACAGGTCACACTCCCATGTCTTTTTCTAAGCATGCTTTTTAATGCTCAACCACTGATACCCATTTACTATATATTTAGAGCATTTTAGTTCTATCTCTGGTTCTAGAAGAAAGAAAGAAGGCAAAAGTCCTTGACAAAAAAATGTATCCTGTACTCTAGGACATGGGAAAAAGTACAATTCTGTATGGTATTTATGAAGATTCTGGGGATCACTCCCTTGAATTCCTGATTTAGCTGATCATTATCACCTCCTTCATAAATAGCCGACTCTGACTCAGATCAACTTATTCCCATTCCTCAGATGAGTAATGTCAGGAAAGCCCAAGTCCTTTGTTTGGGGTTCACGTTACAGAATCAGTGCCAAAAACGATGTCAAATCAAGATCAGCCCCACCCCTAGAACAGTCAGTTTATCACTCCTAAACCAGAAGATTGGGAAATGGAACCAAAGCGTTCCAAGGATGTTCACTCATGGAAATCTCTTCACCTAGGGTGGCCTGGCATTTCAGCCAGGGTACATGGAGAACAAGTTTCCTCATACTGAAACACACACACACACACACACACACACACAATGATACAGCCAGATGGAAGGCCTGGAATTTCCTCCCTTAATAGATGTCCTAAACCCAGATGCAGCAAACTGTGGGTGGGGATGAGGAAGCACCTCCACAAGAGGTCAAATTCTACCAAAACCAAAGCATCCGATAAAGCATCACCTTGCCTTTCAGTCAAGTTTAAAAGAGACAATAAGATGAAGGGGAATGGATTCTCTCAGTATTTCTTTCTAGGAGAAAGTAAATTAGATCAGACCATGAAAGAGCAAAGAACTCGGGTGATGGTGATTTCCCTTCTGCTACTGCAAATGGATTTAAAACGCCATGGATAAAGACATACAGAAAACACAGACATACAGAAAACCCAAGAAAATCACATATAATATTTTTCATTTAATAAAAAGCTTACCTCAGTATTTTACATTATTTTTCTCTTTTGGCCATTTCGAATTCTCTTGTTTTAGTGCTAAATATATGTTGTAATTATACACATAGGTAAATATATATGTGATATACACATACATGCATATAATATTCCTGTGGGTACAGTTCTCTAAGTAACCTCAAGGAAGAACAACAGAATGACAAGGTGGGCCCCTGGCAGTGTGGTTGCTCAGCTTGAATACCTGACAGTTCATAGTCATCTGTTCTTGACACGGAAGCTCAGGTACTGTGCTATTTGGGGAAGAGAAAGATGAAAGACAGTACTCTTCACACATGGAATAATGGGCAGAAATCGACAAAGAAAATTAAATAGAAAGTCTTGTGTTTCTGCTGCCAAAATTAAATCTATAATTATGTAGACAACAGGCAACCCCATGTCCCTCTGCCCAGCACTTCCTCAGTCCATACAACAGACTATTAGTCTTATTGGTAAAATAGCCTACAGAGTAGACCAGGCCTCCTGCATATCCATGTGAAGCTCACTGCAACACCGTGTACATTCCCAGCGAAAGATCCAGAAAGTAGCTCTTGGATATGGAAATCAGAAGACTTGAGGATAGTAAGGAGAACACGGGGAGTATGTTTTATGTTTTTTTTTGCTTTGTTTTTTTGGGTCACACCCGGCAATGCTCAGGGGTTACTCCTGGCTCTGCACTCAGGAATTACTCCTGGCGGTGCTCGGGGGACCATATGGGATCGAATGCCGGGGATCGAACCCAGGCCGGCACAGGCCGGCTGCGTGCAAAGGCAAACACCTTATCCGCTGGGCTATCGCTCCAGCCCCGTACGTTTATGTTTTATGTTGCATCTTTATGTTGCAGTCTTTGTTTTTATTGTCAATACTAGAAATGAGCTCTGAGTAACTTTAGCAGGAACCTATTGGTTAATGATAAATGACAGGGAGGCTGGACAACTGGGTTTGGAAAACAACTGGAAAGGAAGAAACTGGGCAGCAAGTGATAGCATCAATAGAGCCCCATCAACACAGCCTCAAATAAAACACCAAAGGTTGACCACAAAGGTCTTCAATTCCTGACAATCCATATAGTCTCTTGAGCACCACTAGGAGAGATCCTTGACCACCGCTGGGTGTGATCCCAAAACAATTCTGCTTGGCTGGATTTATTCAGCATGGGCCCAGAGAGTCTCACTAAAATCAGGGGAGGCTGATTTTAGCTCAGAAGAAAATGCCCCTTAATTCTGAAAACTGCCCAGACACAGGCCCGGCCTCCTCCTGAAGTTAGCCTGTCCACAGGCACCGGATGAAGCAGCTGAGGTCAGCGCACTCAGCACCAGCAAATACTCCCAGCCCAGCCTATCTCGCAGGTCCCGTTTTCTATTCTGTTAGGTGACAAGCTTCCTTGGGAGAGAGGATCTAATTTCTCTGTGTGTGTGTGTGTGTGTGTGTGTGTGTGTGTGTGTGTCTGAGACCCCATCTGTCAGAGGGTGCATTCAAGAAGCTAAACAAAAGTTGGTGGCATGAGAATAAGTAGCACCCATCCCCCACCTCTGTCTGCCCCTACTAGGTCAAACAGTAACTATAGTCTCTTAACTGCCTTATCAACTTCCCAACCGTTTGTCTATCAAGGACTCAGCAAATCATCTCCGGTCCAGCACACTGGAAAAGCAGTGAGTTTTTTAAGAGTATGTGACCGGGTGGGAAAGGAAGAGAATTCCCTAAAGGCTAGAGGGTTAAGTGCTGAGACTGGGGTTTACCAGGTGACTGCCAACCACTGGGGTTTTTTCCCAGATATCTGCTAACCTAAGCCTATGAAGGGTGGGTGGGAGAAAGATGAAGGTCTGGGACCAAGCAAGGTAGGAATCATGTTGGATGTGCCTGCATAAAGCCAAAATGACTAAGAAAAATACAAAATAAAGAAGAGAATTCTTCAGAAACCCACACTCATACTGGAGTTCCCCAGAGTAGCCAGTACCAAGCACAGCAGCCAAATTCATCTTTCACTCCTTTACAGTAAAAATGTGTATGCTGTGATTCGCAATTTTAAGATATTTCTCTGAAAAAATACCTCCAACCAGAGAAAACGCCTAAAGAGCTGACAAAGCAATGCACCTAGATTTTCCTGTAGTGAAGACCAAAGTAAGCCAACACAACCACACAGCTGGAGCTTTTAATTCACTTTTAGTCCTCCTCCCAAATCCCAGCAGACTACCAAGCATCATGAGAACTTGGAGAAAATAATCTAAAATGAAAGAATTTCTTTCTATTTATTTGATTTGCTTTGTCTTGGGGGCACAGCCAGTTGTTCTCTGAGCTTATGCCCGACTCTGCTCAGGGATAACTGCTGGCGGGGTTCAGAGGACCATATATGATGCCAGGAATTGAACCTGCTGTGTCCAAGACACGTACCCTACCCACTTTTCTATCTATCTGTTCCCAGGAACACTTTTTAAAAAAACAAAGCAAAATAATGTGGAATAGGAAATTCTATGCAAGTGTTGCAGAAATTCACACCAAAAGTCAGCAAAAAACCTAAGCAACATGCTTGAGAAGCAAACCCAATTGGGCTCCTATTCAGAAATGGTTTCAGAACAAAGGCAAAAGCTCAATTTTATAGAATATATGATGCGGATGGAGCATTTGCAGGCAGCTGGTACAGATATAAATGACTGCATTTATTTGCATGATATAAAGAAAATGGAAAATGGCAGCCCTCATGGGGGTCATCTGGCTTCTTGCAAGGCTCTGCTGGGGTGGCAGGACAGGGCTAGAACCAGCCATCTCTCCTGGGCACCTCGTGAGCAGCTGGGCCCAGGGAGAGCCGGTAGCAGCTCTGCCCCATGTCTTTGAGTCTGGCAAGAAGCCAGACGACTCCCCACTCCATGAGGGGCCTCCATTTTCTACAACCGGACTCCCCTCTCATCAGAACTCCACCCAGCAGAAGAGCTGATCACAGCCCGGCCCATCAAGACCCTCCTGCAGCAGTCTTTTTCAAGTATGGCCCAGGTATGCTGATCCAGAGACTCACAGACATGGGGCAGAGCTGCTACTGGCTCTCCCTGTGCCCAGCCGCTCACAAGGCACCTGGGAGGGATGGCGGGTTTTAGCCCTGGCCCGCCACCCCAGCAAAGCCTGCAAGAAGCCAGATATGACCCCCACTCAATGAGGGCCACCATTTTCCACATCCGGACTCCCCTCTCATCAGAACTCCACCCAGCAGAAGAGCTGATCACAGCCCGGCCCATCAAGACCCTCCTGCAGCAGTCTTTTTCAAGTATGGCCCAGGTATGCTGATCCAGAGACTCACAGACATGGGGCAGAGCTGCTACTGGCTCTCCCTGTGCCCAGCCGCTCACAAGGCACCTGGGAGGGATGGCGGGTTTTAGCCCTGGCCCGCCACCCCAGCAAAGCCTGCAAGAAGCCAGATATGACCCCCCACTCAATGAGGGCCACCATTTTCCACATCCGGGCTCCCATCTCATCAGAACTCCACCCAGCAGAAGAGCTGATCACAGCCTGGCTTGTGCGGCACTTGTGGCCCTGCGGTTCATCAATAAATGCTGGAGATCAGAGGTGACTATAAGAGTATGCCACCCACACGGCAGAGCCTGGCAAGCTATCCATGTTGTATTTGATATGCCAAATACCAGTAACAATTATAGACCTCATTCCCATGACCTGCTGGAATGGTTTGAGGCTTTTTATGTTCCTGGAGCCAGCAGATGCCCTTGGGCTCTACTAGCATGAGACAGGACATATGAAGATGTTACTGGTGCCCACTCAAGCAAATCAATGATGAACAGGAAGACAGTGATATAGACAGTGATACAGTGATATAAAGAAATATATATGTATATATATATATATGTGTGTGTATACATACATATATATATATATATATATATATAAAATGAACCAATATCGAAGATCAGGCAAAACATGGATCAGGAGGTCTTGTTAAAGTGGAATTTACCACAAAAAGTGTGGAAGTCAGAGGTTAGGTAAGACAGAGAAGGGAACGGTGTGCTAATAATGGTTGAAAGTGATAATACCAGCCTAGAACTGAGCATTGAATATAGGCAAAAAGATACATATGGTAACCTAAATGTATGTATTGTAATCCACAGTGTGTAAGAAAAGGGAGAGGGGGAGAAAAGAGATAAAGAACCTGCCATAGAGACAGGCTAGGGGAGGGAACTGGGGACATGGTGATGGGAAATGGGCACTGGTGGAGAGATGGGTGCTGGAACACTGTAAGACCGAAACCCAAACATGAACTTCTTTATATTGTATATCTCACAGTGGTATAATAAAAAAAAAGCAGCAAATCATTGAGACCTGCAACAACATGAATAAATTTCTAATGCACAATAAAAAAAAAAAAGAAGTTCTAGTGTCTACATAACAGGAATTCCAGAACAAGGAAACAAAGTTTATCCGTAAAATGATTCAAGAAAATTTACGGGGTCCAGGAGGAATAAATAGTCAAATAACTGGAGTGCCTGCCTTGCAAAGGATTGGTCACAGGTTCGAACCCCTGGTGCCAGCACATTTGTCGGATCAATCCTGTGCTCTGCATGGTATCTGACTGCACCACAGCCAAGTGTGTGAAGTTTCAGCACAAGCTTCCACCCCAGAAATCACTGCATCTAGAGCAATATCCAAGTATACTACAGCCAAGAAGCACAGTCCTGGCAAGCATCTGTGCAGACACTCTAGGAAGCACGATAGCCAGGACATGCAAGCCAGGTCTAGAGTGCAACCACCGGTGTGTGCATATACGAGCCCCACAACAGAAGGGAGTATACACCTGGGGAGCACCACATCCTGCCGGGTGTCCTTAACTATCCCCACAGCCAGAAATGAAAGTGCAAACACCACATGCAGGTGTGTATTCAGCTCCTCATCATTGCAACAACAGCTTCAACAACAATGAGAGGAAATGGGAGGAGAGAGGGATTTTTTAAAGAAAATTTTCCAGAATTGGTAGAATGTTTCTGGAATGAATGGGCTTTCCAGACACACAAAGTAATAAGTGATAATACACCTACAATAAAGCACAACATTCAGGGACACTAATGATAAAAATAGGGTGGAGAGGTGGGATCCAGATTCTTTGAAAAATAACCATAGAAATTGAATAAGGATTCTCAGCTAAAAGCTAGAAAACAATAGAGGAATTTCTGCAAAATGATTAAGAAGAATATTCAACCTGGAATTCTCTTTCTAGTAATTCAAGAACTAAGTGGAAAAAATAAACAGCAATTTAGTTTTTTTGTTTTGTTTTGTTTTGTTTTTTTTTGGTTTTTGGGTCTTACCCGCGATGCTCAGGGGCTTCTCCTGGCTCTGCACTCAGGAATCACTCCTGGCGGTGCTCGGAGGACCATATGGGATGCCGGGATCGAACACGGGTCAGCATGGGCCAGCCGCGTGCAAGGCAAATGCCCTACCCGCTGGGCTATTGCTCCAGCCCCGCAATTTAGTTTTTGAGGGAGTTGATCACACCTGGTGGTGCTCAGGTGCCACACCCAGCAGTGACTGGGGGCCCATGTGATGCTAGAGATCAAATCTCAGGCTCCTGCAGGCAAAGTGTGAGTCATCTCCCCAGGCCCACCAGAGATCATTTACTATTCAAAGCTCCAAATAATGCATTCTTTGTATAGTTCTTGTCCAGTGTCTGCTGGGATATTACAAAAGAATTGATGAAAGAAAAAGAAAAGCAAGAAAATCAGAAAACAGATACAGGGAAACTGCTAGATCATTGCAAGGGAGCTATCAGTATAATAGCTGAGGACCTAATGAGGCCAATAACCCAGCCCAAATGGGCAGGACAGAAGACATCTGGGAAGATACCGTCAAGAAGATGAAGTTGATAGCACAAGAATGTGGTTGGACATATGGAGATAGATATCCCCAAAAGGTCCAAGAAAGCTCGGTTTCTATTTGAGACAAGAACTAAGCAGAAAAAATGCATAAAAATCCTAAACCAAAGTAGAAGAAAGTTAAATGGTAGTAAATCAATTTACATAGTCATAATATGGAGATAGGAAAATTAGAACAGTTATATGGAATGGTCTGAGGGGAAGATGGCAAAATGTACTGGAGGGAGAAGGTCCATATGCTCAACAGCAAGCAGGATCACTATGTCGCTGGATGCTGCAGAGAGAACAGAGGGAAGTCAGAGTGGAAACGGTTGGGCCTGAGGAGTAAGAAAGGGGTGGACCACAACCATTTTTAAATTCTTAGCTGCTGTACTATTGCTCCAGTCCCCAAAATGTGGACAATTTTTAAGACATATATAATTTCAAACAAATTTCACTAGATAGGAGATATCTGGAATGATCCAAATGTTTCAATAATAGAATAAAATATAGTGTTGAAAGTAAACATTGGCTAACACATCAATGTACTTACAACTTTTTTTGCACTTATTTTATATTTAAATATTTGTCTTAACTTTATTGAGTTACAATGCTGCATAAATATCAGGACCACAACTTTACCCCTCTGTGTGTATAAACCTCCCATTACCACCATTACAGTGCTTCCCACCATGAATAATCAGTAAAATGATTCAAGAAAATTTACCAGGTACCATGGTGTTCAGAGCCTCTAGCCCTCCCCAACCCAATCCAAGCCATACTCTGACAACCATTATATTTCCCCAGAATGTTAAGAGTTTGTGTGTGTGATTTGTTTATCCATTTGCTTTGCTTATTTATATTTCATGTGTTAGAGGAACCATCTGGTAATTACCTTTCGCTTTCTGACTTATTTCCTTTACCAAGCTAGCCCAAGTCCCATCTCTGTTGTCAAAAAGACAAGACTTCATCTTTTTTTATACTTAAGTAGTTTTCCATTAAGTATATATTCCACAGCTTCTTTTCCAGTCATCTGTGGACAGGAAATTATGTTGTTTTCATGTTTTGACTATTGTGAGTAATTGATGCTACAAATATACAAGGGCATTTATCTTCAAATTAGTGTTTATTTGTTCAGAAAATACTTAGGAGTGGTGTTCCTGGATTACATGTTATTTCCGTTTTTAATGTTTTTGAAAGGAATCTCCTTATCCTGTTATACAAAGACTGAACTAATTCACATTCCTACGGTGTACTAAAGTTCTTCCTCCTCCGTGCCCTCACCAGTAGATCTGGTTTCCAGCCCCCCTTTTTTTTTAAATAGGGCATTCTCTGTGTGTTGTACAGTAATAGCTCATTGTGATTTTCATCAGCATTTTCCTAACAGTAAGTGAACATTACTTGGGCATTTTTTCATGTGTCTGTTGGCCATCTGTAAGCATTCTTTGAAGATTTTACTATCCAAGTCTTCATTTTTGGAACAGGATGCTTTCTGATCAATTGTATGCATTCTTTATATCTTTAGGACATTAATCATCACCACAACGAAAAATCCTTTCTTCCCTTCCTCTCTTCCTTCCTTTTCTCTGTCTGTCTGTGTCTCTGTCTCTGTGTCTCTCTCTGTGTCTCTGTGTCTCTCTGTCTGTGTGTCTGTCTCTCTCTCTCTCTCTCCTCCCCCTCCTCTAGTCCAGGTTTTCCAAGGACATTTATCAAAGAAGTTTTTGTCGACTGCCTCGTCTGATTTCCTTTGTTAATTAACTGACCTATATACGTGTGCATTTATTTCTGAATTCTCAATCTTTTTTTTGCTTTTTTTCCCCAAATTTTATTACACCATTTTATTTTATTTTATTTTATTTTATTTTATTTTATTGCTTTTTTGGGTTACACCCAGTGACGCTCAGGGGTTACTCCTGGCGGTGCTTGGGGGACCATATGGGACGCCGGGATCGAACCCAGGCTGGCACAGGCCGGCCGCATGCAAGGCAAACGCCCCTACCCGCTGGGCTATCGCTCCGCCCCCTTATTACACCATTTTAGACATACAATTGAAAGATGCTCATGTAGAGTTTTGGTTCTACAGTGTTCCAACACCCATCCCTCCACCCAAACCCATCTCCCATCACCAATGTCCCCAACTCCCTCCCCCTCCCACACCTCAACTACTTGGCGGGTTCTGTATGTCATTTCTCTCCTCTTTATCTCTCCCTCCCACCAAACTTTCCTGCACATCGTGGAACGCAGTGCATTAAAGGACATTACTGTTTCCACTATTTTAATGGACCACGCGGCCGCTTCTGTTAATCTGGTCGTGAGGTAGTATTCCAGCATCCGGACAGCGAAGGTGGTGGCTAGTGTGGTGGGCGAGTCTCATCTGGCTGCTTCCGGGACCCCCAGAGGTGATGGGCCCACTCCCAAAACCCATCTGTCCTCCCGGGAGCCCCATGGTCAGCTGGGCCAGGGGCGAGCCGAGTTCCAGCTTTCCCAGCCGCTAGTGAGGCTCTTCATGCTATGGCTGATGGCCCCAGGGAAGCTCCTGGGGCGGGGCCACTAGGCTCGACAAAATGGAGGGGGAAGGGCTGACCCCTGACTCCATCTGATGAATTCCCAGTGATTCCCGCTTCTGGGAGCCGCCCACCTGGGCTCAAACTGGTTTTTGCTCTGTTAATCTGGTCATGAGGTAGTATCCCAGCATCTGGACAGCGAAGGTGGTGGCTAGTGTGGTGGACGAAGTCTCATCCGGCTGCTTCTGGGACCCCCAGAGGTGATGGGCCCACTCCCAAAACCCATCTGTCCTCCCGGGAGCCCCATGGTCAGCTGGGCCTGGGGCAAACCGAGTTTCAGAATTCTCAATTCTTTACCATTAATTCTGGTTTTGTTCCAATACCATACTTGAAAAATATATAACTGTATTGCCTCATTTGGAATCAATGAGCAAGCAATCTCCATTTCTCTTCCAATCTTTTTCAGGATTGCTTTGTCTATTTTGTGTCTTTTGTGGTATATAAAAAATCTATGAACTGCTTGAACTATTTCCTTGAAAACTGCCATTGGGATATTCAGAGGAATTGCCTTGAATCTGTACGTTGTTTTAGATAATATTGCCATCTGAACAATGCTTATTCTCCCAACACACAAACATGGGATCTCTCTCTCTCTTTCTCTGAGTCTCCTATTTCCTTGACAATGCCTCATTGTCTTCAGTGTGGACATCCATCAGTCTATACAGTTAAATTCGCTCCCACCCGATTTATTCTTTTTGATGAAATTTTAAGTGGGATTTATTTGTTTTTCACTTTTTATCTAATTCATTATTTTCCTGTAAGAAAAGCCCCTTTATTATATGTTGACTTTGTATGACATGATTTTAGTAATCTTATTTATTTTCCCTATTTATATATTAATTTATTGGGGATGGTTGGCAGAGCAAGTTCTAAAAGGCTCTTTCTTAATTTGTAAATTTAAAATATTTAATGTTTTAATTAAAAACATGGTGTTTTTATTCAAACACCATGCTTTACAAAGTTGTTCATAACACAGCTCTTACAGACTTTCGACATTCCTACACCAAGCCCACCACATCACCTTTGCTCCACCATTGTCCCCATTTTCCCAACCATGCCCAAAGCTGGCCCCCTTAGCGTGAACACAAAAAATTTATTTTCTACTTCTTATTTCAACTAAATGGCTAATGGAATCATCAAAAATCCTCCACTAAAATAAAATTTGTTACCTCACAGTGGGGTCATTAAGTACTTGTCAGATAATTTACTAAGCTAGGTTACTAGGTTACCAAGGGAACCTATTGTGTTACGGTTTTTATTTGCTGAGTTTACTTGGCTTCTACCTTAGTTTCCCATCTAATTTGGTGTACTCCTACTGGAATTTCAGTATTGTGGAATTTGAAGGTTTGACATATGTGGCCACAGCTGAAATCATTGAATTTCAGTATGCAAAACAGGGTCATTGAGTTAACACAGAACTGTGGGAGGTGGGCATGGCTGCTGGGGCATCTGGAAGTACAGAGGGTGGCTCCCTCTCTGAGAAGACCCCAGAGTTCTCAGCCTGTAAACCAGAGTACCAAGAGATTTTACTATTTGGTCTCTGCAGGGATTATTAGTGAAGCCATGTAATTGGACCATTTGGTGGCAACAGCAGTGGGGTGTGGGTGCTGCCACTTCAGGAACTTCGGCAGGGCAGGGACTCGCTGGCCAACTCCCAAGGGCGCCCCAGAGTTTTCAGCTGGGACACTGGTGTATCCATGGATTTTTGCAGCTTTGCTTGCATATCCACAGTACTGTTCTAGTTCGTTAAAACTACCTCTAGTAGTTTTATTCACGCATGTTAACATGCATCTGCAAATAGTGATATTTTACTTCTTTTTCCAACTTGGGTTCCTTGTCTTAAGCTTTTTCTTCATTGTTCTGGCTAATGCTTCAGAAACTGCTCAACATCAGTGGAGAAAGTGGAAATCTGGTCTTGTGTCTCATGTTAGGAGAAAAGTTCTGTGTTCCCCTGTTGAATATATTAGCTGTGGGTTTGTCATCTGCGGCCTTTATTGTGTTTTCTCATTTCCAATGTAGTGAGTCCCTTAATCATAAATCAGCATATGCATATATGCATTGTGCATAGACTTGTGTGTATCTATACATATAGCATGGCCATGTTACATTTCACAACATGAAGAAGGTAGCAAGTAGATAATTGTATACACGGTTCATTAACTGTAGGGACAGAACACTAGTATGTAAGAAGAGAGGGAGAAAAGGGGGAATGGAGAGAAAACAAAATATGGGGGGGAAATCTCCATGCAGGCAAACAGTCCATACTCACGCATGCATAGATCATATAGAATCATGTTTTATGCCTTAAGGATATGTGTTGGCAGAAGGTTCAATATCAAGGGACCTGGGTTTAACACAATTTGTTTTAACACAAAGTGTTTTCCCAAGGCAGTAGAGCAACCGCACTCTCTCTCTTTTTCTCTCTCTCTGTGTCTCTCTCTCTGTCTCTGTCTGTCTGTGTCTCTGTCTATGTCTCTGTCTGTGTGTGTGTGTGTGTGTGTGTGTGTGTGTGTCTTCAGGAAACCCCTGGCGCTTTGCAAACTAGGAATCCCTGCTAACAGCAGCCACAGATTCGGAGAGCCTCTCCCACCTTTAAATTCTCTGTCCTTCCAGGGATAACGCCAGACTCAATGCCAGACACTCGCCAACCATCTGCTGGCCTTGATCTCAGTGGCTGGAGAGGTCAAACCCACAACCTAGATCCAGGGATTTCCAATCCACTACCCCGCCCTCAGAGAGTGAGCATTCAGCGCATGTGCTCTTCCCTTCACTGGAACGTCCAGCAGGACATAGAAAGGGCACAGCACCAGGGGCCAAACATTGGCCCACACCTCCCCCTGCTGCTCTCCTGTGGACTCTCAAGTGGACCTGCTCCCTTCCCTGAGGCTGTTTCTCCATCTCATAAAATGGGAACATGCCCTTTCTCAGGGCCTCCGTGAGTGCTAGACCACACAACCACAACACAAAGGACACAGACGACTATTATTAAAGTCGCCATTTCTCTGGTGTCGGTTAAGACTGTCATGCTTTGGGAACAGGTGGGTGGGTCAGGATGTGAAACTTCCCTTGGGATCAAAGTCACTGAAGGTGTTTTTCCAGCTGGAAAAAGACTTCTCCAAATAAACTGGATGCCCACCAAGTGCCGGGGCCATGTGAGAAACTAGGCAAGTAATGGGGAGGAAGGTGGTAATGGCTGTACAATGAGCTGCAGCTCTAAGGAAGCAGAAGGAGCGGAGGAAGGGCCAACCCAGGATTAAGGGAAACTGGTCATTCTGGTCACCCCACTCCCAGAGTCTGCCCTGGGGCAGGCGTACATCAGCATGCTTATTTCAGACTTATTTAGAGTAACTTAGACATAGATGCACCTCAAATAGCTCAAATACAAACCAATTTTTTCTTCTTAATAAAAAAGGCTCATAGGAGGCTGGAGAGGCAGGACAAGGGATCAGGCTCTTGCCTTGCATGTAGGTAGCCAAGGTTTGATCCCTGCAACCACATATAGTCCCCCTGAGCACCACCAGGAGTCGCTTCTGAGCTCAAAGTTAGGAGTAGCCAGGAGTAGCCCCTATGCACTGTTGGGTCTTCCGCTCCCCAAAAAAAAGAAAGACTGTGAAAAGGCATTATACTTTCATGGATGCTATGAAAGCATTTTAAATGATGCGCACAGGCTTTTTCCCATCATAGGAAAATTCTCTTTGACAGGTTTGTGTTAATTTGGTAGGTAAAGTTGGGGGGAGGGTTTGGGTTACACTCAGCAGTGCTCAGGGACTGCTTCTGGCTTCGTGCTTAGCAGTGACCCCTACCATATTCAGAGGATCATGTGGGGTGCCAGAGATGGGACCAGGCTAAAGCAGCCACATGCAGGACAGGTGCCTTATCCCTGTACTTCTCTCAGAGGGTTGAGGCATATGTATAAAAGTAGTAGAGAAAAAAAACAGTTAAAAATAAAAGCATTCTAAATAAAATAACATAAAGAAGGGAAAAAGAAAAACTATTAGAAGAAAACCCAGCAGCCCAGGGATGTGGCTCGTTGGCAGAGCACCTCCTGGCAACGTGAGGCACGGCTCAGTCCCTTACTGCAGGCTGAGCGCCATCCCAGTGACCCTGCAGTTTGGGATCCCCAACACCACAGCCAAGCATGCAACCTAAGTCAGCGAATCTACAATAGAAAAGAAAGGGAAGAAGGTACAGAAAGAAGAGCCTTCAAGGAGTTAGAGAACCTCAACACAACAGACAAGTCTGAGACGTCAGCAAAGAGCTAGGAGAACACAAGGAGTCCTTCACCAAGAGACTGAAGACGAAGATAAACACACAAATAACATTTGAAAAAGAAAAGGAGAAACATATAGAAAATAGTCTTATTTTATCTCAACTATAGGAAGTAAAATACATTTGTGAAAAGTAAGAACTGAGAGCCAGGGCAAGAGCTGAAAAGGCCTGGGAGGAGTCAAGCAAGAGCCAGGGGTTTAAGCCCTTGAACCCAAGCCTGGAGTACCCCCATCTCCCCAATACAGCCATGTGTGGTCCAACCGCCAATAAATGGATTGAAAGAGAATGTGCCAAAATATCCTCACTGTGGAGTAAGCTCATTAAATTAAATAACTTTCTTGATTTAATCTAATTTCTAAAACTACTCTGGTGGGCCTACAGCACCTTGATGACTACCAGAGTGGTAACAAGTTGGACTGTGAGCTGGGGTGCCATGAGCAGAGGGGAGAGAAAGTGGGCAGTCCTCCCCTCTGATCAGAAAATGCCTCTTAGTGGGAGAGTGGGTCCTGGCTGGGAGAGAGAACTTGGGTGTTGAGACATCAGTGAGAAGGAGTTTTGCAAAGAAGTGAATGAATTCAAAGCATCTTCTATCCAACTTTTTAAGTTGAAGAAAGTGTGTTGATGAGCCCAAACCTCAATAGGCAGTAAACAGGGAGGGAGCCACGAATCACAGCAATAATATCAATCAACAAGAAGAGACGCTCCTGCAGGTGCTGTGAAGGTCCAGGTGGCTGCTGAGCTGAGTGAAGTATGCCACTTACAGCAGGGACTCGGTCCCCTTCCTCCCTTCTCCCTCTGTCTCCATCCACCTGGAACCACACCCTGGGGGAAGAGGGAGTGAGATGAGAGGAGTCCCCCTTTCAAGGTGGCTGCAAATGGAGCAGGGCCTGGCCCAGTGAGGGGAAGACCAGAGTATGGGAATAGGCCACCAGGGGAGGACCATGGCCCCCAGAACTCTTCCGGGAGATGAGAATACTGTCCACAACAGAGTCAAAAGTTGAGCTCCGTGAGCTTCCCTGGGAAGCTGGGAGGGGGTTGCTTCCCCTGGGAGGGGTTGCTTCCTGCCCTGGTCTTTCCCAGCTTCCATACATGGTACACCTGAAGGAATATTTAATGGGGAGAGAGGACACCTCTGACCCCTAGCACCTCACTTTACAGGGCTGAAACCCCTTCCCCAAACCTCCAGTCTTGACTCCTGTTCCCACGGTGCCCCTTTGGGGTATGTCAGTAAGATTTCGAGGCCTTTCCATGGAATGTCATGAAACCATGAGGAACCAGAGGCAATCATGGATAAAAATGGGTCTTCAAGCCTATGAGGTCCATGGCCTTAGGTTTAGAGGAGAAATGAAGTTTCTTATATCCATAGCTTCAAGTTATGGATATTGAATATTCTTCAATATTATATTCCATAACTTCAGTAATATATTCCATAACTTCAAGTTATGGATAACTTGAAGTTGCCCAAGTCTTCAAGCTCTTCAGTCATAAAGGGTCAAAGGTTAACACATTGATCTGTCATGACCCTCCCAGCTACACCCAAACAAGCAACTCCCACCCCTTTTCCCAGAGAAAGAAAGAGGTGACTTGGCTGGCCCAGTTGTACTTCAGCTTCTTAAGTTTCCCTGAAGTCCTGAGGCCTCCCCCTCCCTGTCCACCCCAATCCACTAGCATGACTAAATGGCTGGACACAGATTTCACATATTTGCTCATTTTTAATCACAGCCCTAGCATCTCATACTCTCTCAATGGTAAATAAAGTGGAAGAGAAGATGCCTCTTAATAACCTGGAAATTCAAGTTCGTGCCTTTCCCAAATTGGCCAGTTTGTGCAGAATGGAGTCAGAGCCAGCATTTGTGCATGAGCTGGCCCTTGGCCTTTCCCCCCTAGTCTCTTTGAGCACCATGACTCACAGGAAAGGGCTGGCTCAGCCTCAAATGAGTCACGGTCTCCCTGGTTTCGTAGGCGGCCATCACTCTCTCTTCAGGAAGGAAAGACCCCATCCAGAGAGGGGTGGACTTTGCCCTGTGAGAAGCTTCAACTAAAACCCTCCTCCAGAGACACCTTTAAATTTACTTTGTGTCTGAAAAACCTACCATTTGGGAGGGACTTCCGCACAATGATCCTTTATGGTATATTTGATGTGGTCAGCACAGCATTCTAGCAGGGACAGCGAACCTCAGAGGTAAAGAAACCAGATTTGACTGAGTTCCTTCTGGCACAGTGAGTAAGCTCTTACTGTATGGGCATTCATGAGATTGACAGCAATAAATTCTGGATCAAACAGACAACCGAGAGGCCCTTAGAAGGTGAAAATAAAATTTTGTTTAAAGAGGAAAGGTTATACTTGGAAAATTGTGGTGAGTCTCTTTTTTTCCAGGACTTTTAGTCAAAAGTAAGCTGTGGTCAATGTTCTGAGAGGTAGCTAATATGGAGAGAAAACAGTTTTGGCAGAAGCAATGAAAAGAATTTGGAGCAACCACAGATTCCAGAAAGTTGTGTTGGGGTGGAGTGGGTGGGGGAAAGGAGGGAGACAGATGAAGGCAGTTTCTGTTCTCATATGTAGCTTCTGCCCAAATTCTATTTGATTCCTAATCACCCTTGTACAGAATAAATTTTAAGCAACATAGTTAATGATCCGACAATGACAGTGAGCTTTGCCATGTCACCCAATCAACAGAATTAGCAGTTTGAGCTAATTTGCTGACATGAATTTCAGCAGATTCAAGTCATAACTTGCTGAAATGAAATTTCAAGTCTATCTGAAAGAATAACACAAATGCAGTTTTTACAGCACAATACCTGAAATACAATTCAAGAATATCTTAATTTACAAAGAAACAGGAAAATGTAGAGTTTTCTCAAGAGAAATAGCAATCAACGAAAGTTAAGCCCACACCAGTGAGAGTAGCACCCATTTAAAAATATCAGCCCTGGAGTGGATATGAAGTCAAGGGAACCCTCATTTGCTATTGGTGGGAATGTTGACTACAGGTTTAACCTCGTTAGAAAAAACTATGAATACTTCTTTAAGAACTAGGAATTGAGCTTCCACATGACCAGCAATTCCACTTCTCTATCCCAAGAGCCCCAGAAACAGTATTTTGAAAAGACATTTGTGACCCTATGTTCATTGCAGCACTATTCACAATAACCAAGATCTGGAAAAGCCCAAGTGCCCAACAAGTGATGATGGTGTCACTTCACTTGTCAATTGTCTTCCCATTGTTCATTGATTTGCTCGAGGGGGCACCAGTATCATCTCCATAGTCCTGTTAAAAGCAAGTGTAGCCCAAGGGCATCTGCTTGCTCCAGAAACAGGAAGAGCCTCAAACCATTCATGATGATGACAAAAGATGTTAAAAGAAACTGTGGTATACACATAAAATACTACTCAGCTATAAGAGATTAAACCGTGCATCACCTCCTAGGTGCACCTGGATGATACCATGCTAAAGGAAGCTCGTCAAAAAGAGAGGGGCTGATATAGGATGGCAGCTCTCATATGTGGGATACCAAGAAAAATAGTAAGGGTCAGAGTTAAGAGATCTGGGAAATTGGTCTACAGAACTGTGTTTATCTGGAGAAGGGGGGGTTTGGAGGAGTCTCTGGGACTCTGGCGGAGGGATACATGCACTCATGTGGGTGTGGTGTTGGTATGATGAATGCACAAAACTCATTGACAGTTCTGCAAATCACAAACCATTGGTAAAAATGGGGAGGAGGCAATAAAGCTCACAATGACCCAGATGTTGAAACTGCCAAAAAGCTATTATTTCACAGCAACAACTTGGGGCTGGAGAGATAATCCAGTGCAGTGGATTATTATTATTATTATTATTATTATTATTATTATTATTATTATTATTATTATGGAACTTTGAGCTGCCTTGCACACAGCTGACCCAGATTTGATGTCCAGCCTCCCCATATGGTCTCCTGAGCTGTGCCAAGAGTAAACCCTGAGCACCACAGAGTGTGGCCCAATATTTTTTTAATTTTTTAAATAAAGAAACAATTTTGACTACATTAAATTATGTGAATTATATGCTCATCTTGGTGGAAATGTGTAAGGCTCAGCAGATACAAAATTTTAAAAACTAATCTTTAAGAGAAAAGAGATAAAGAGTCTGCCACAGAGGCAGGCTAGGGGAGGGGAGGGAATCAGGGACATTGGTGGTGGGAAATGGACACTGGTGGAGGGATGGCCAAAACCCAAACATGAACATCTTCATAATTGTATATCTCACGGTGGTATAATAAAATATAAAAAACTAATATTTAGATAAGGATATGAGGAGTGTTTTGATGATTACATACCATTGGCAATAATAAAAAAAAGTAGTTACATAAAACTAAATAGGTTTCATATAGCAAAAGAAACTCCAATGAGTTTTATAAACTCCCTACTGAATAGGAGAAAATATTTGTACATAATACACCTGATAAGGGGCTAATATCCAAGACATATAAAGCACTCACAAAGCTCAATAATGAAAACAAACAAAAAAAAACCCTGATAATTTCATTCAAAACTATATAGAAGAAATAAAGACACTTTCCTGAAGAAGACAGTCAGTAATACATACAGAAATTGTGCATCATCATTTTCATTGTTATGGAAATGAGATATTATCTGCCCTAGTAAGAACAGCAAATATCAAAAATGACTAAAGGCAACCAGGGCTCTGGTTAATGGCAGAAAGGTTTCAAAAACCACACTAAGTTGGTGTGAAATTAGGTCTGTGACCTGGTGATAAAGCAGAGGACAGGTTCTTTTTTTGTAAATACTGATTTGCAATAGTCCCCCCTCCATTTTGTGGAGCCTGGTGGCCCACCCAGGAGCTGCCCTGGGGCGACCAGCCATAGCATGCAGTCTCAAACACGGCTGGAGAACCTGGAGCTCTGCTTTCCCCAGGCTCAGCTGACCATGGGGCTCCCAGGAGGACGGATGGGTTTTGGGAGTGGGCCCATCACCTATGGGGGTCCTGGAAGCAGCTGGATGAGACTTGCCCACCACACTAGCCACCACCTTCGCTATCCGGACACTGGGATACTACCTCACGACCAGATTAACAGAGCAAAACCAGTTCAAGCCCAGGTAGGCAGCTTTCAGAAGCAGGAATCACTGGGAATTCGTCAGATGTAGTCAGGCGTCAGCCCTTCCCCCTCCATTTTGTCGAGTCTGGTGGCCCCTCCCAGGAGCTGCCCTGGGGTGACCAGCCATAGCATGCAGTCTCAAATGCCATGCAGTCTCAAACGCGGCTGGGGAACCTGGAGCTCCGCTTTCCCCAGGCTCAGCTGACCATGAGGCTCTCAGGAGGATGGATGGGCTTTGGGAGTGGGCCCATCACCGCTGGGGGGGTCCCGGAAGCAGCCGGATGAGACTCGCCTACCACACTAGCCACCACCTTCACTGTACGGACCCTGGGGATACTACCTCACGACCAGATTAACAGAGCAAAACCAGTTCGAGCCCAGGTTTCGCGCAGCTTGCAGCCGCGTGGTCCATCAATGTAGTGGAAACAGTTATGTCCTTTAATGCACTGCATTCTATGATGTGCAGGAAAGTTTGGCGGGAGGGAGAGATAGAAAGGAGAGAAAAGACATACAGAACCCGCCAAGTAGTTGAAGTGTGGGAGGGGGAGGGAGGTGGGGACATTGGTGATGGGAGATGGGTTCGGGTGGAGGGATGGGTGTTGGAACACTGTGGAACCAAAACTCTACATGAGAATCTTGCAATTGTATGTCTAAAAGTGGTGTGATGAAGTTTGGGAAAAGAAAAAAAAGAGCCTGCCATAGAGGCAGGCTAGGGAGGGTGGGAGGGAATCGGGGACATTGGTGGTGGGAAATGGGCACTGGTGGAGGAATGGGTGCTGGAACACTGTATGGGCGAAACCCAAACATGAACATTTTTGTAATTGTTTATCTCATGGTGGTATAATAAAATACATTTTAAAAAATACTGATTTGCAATAGTGAGCGATGTTAGACCTATCCTAATTTATGAGCAAGAGATTAATCTCTTCATGCATCATTTTAGACAAAAATATATTTCAATAAAAGATTGATGTCTTGCAATATAAATGTTGTCCACTTCCCTTTTCACAGGTCTAGAACAACTAAATGGAATGTAAATTTGTTAGGTGCTCATTTTGTTTATGCTTAAATGTAAATCAAGCCAAAAATTCAGTTCAGACATAGTAAATTACAGGATTTAACTACCCTGGATATATTTTTTCTACTTTCTTTAATTCTTTACTCAATCTTCCTATTCTAAACTAATGTGAACAATAGGGCAGAAAGGTCCCAATGCATAAGTTTCTGGCACCATTCTACTTACTTAATACAACTAAATATTTTTTTCTTGCTTTTTTGGGTCACACCAGGCAATGCTCAGGGGTTTCTCCCTGGCTCTGCACTCAGTAATTACTCCTGGCGGTGCTCAGGGGACCATATGGGATGCCAGGGATCGAACCCAGGCCGGCACGGGCTGGCCACTGCAAGGCAAACGCCCTACCCGCTGGACCATCGCTCCGGCCCCAATACAACTAAACATTTTTAAAGCCGATAGACAGACAGACAGATAGACAGACAGACAGACAGACAGACAGACAGACAGATAAAAGCAACCCGTGTTGGTGAGTATATGGTGGAAAAATGAACCCTCATTCACTGTTGGTGAAAATGTTGTCTAGTCCAATCTCTTTAGAAATATCTCAATGAAAGTATGGAAATATCTCAATGAAAGTAGAATAGAGCTTCACATGACCAATGATTGCACTTTTTTGCATTTCACCCCTAACACAAAAACACTGATTTGAAATTATATATGCACACATATGTTCATTTATAATAGCTAGGATGTGGAACAGCCCAAATGCCCAATGACAAATAAATTGATAAGGAAGTTGTATTATATAAATACAGAGTGGAATATGCTACAGTTGTAAGTAAAGGCCATAACTTCTGGTTCACCCAATTTAGATGTAATTGGAAGTCATCATATTAAGCAAAAAAAAAAAAGGAGGACAAATATTGAATGATATCACGCATTTGTAATATATTGAGAACCAAGAGATAGTCAGTGTCAAGTGATAAAAATCCCTGACCCTGGATTACAACACTAAGGTTAGCAGGCAAGTAGGGGAGTGGTTGATCAGGAATGAGGAGGACTAGAAGTTACTTAACACAATGAGGGAAGGTTTTGAGTACTTTGGTGATGGTGCAGTGGCACTTATACATCAAAACCATAAACATTAACACTATTGCACACATGACCTAAACTGTAATGATTAAGTTTGTTTTTTACTTAGCTGTCACACCTAGCTGTGCTCAGGGCTACTCCTGGCACTGTGCTCAGGGATTGCTTCTTGGAGGACTTAGGGACCTTAAGCAGTACTGGGGATAAAACCCAGACTGACTACAAGGCAAGTACCTTATCTGATGTAGTATCAAATGGGAAAAAGGAATGACATATAGCAAAAACACCAACATGTTAACTAAAATGGGAATTCTAAAACATGGTCGAATAATAGCTTTCAGAAAACCTTCAATGGAGTCTTGTATCCTGAGTTAGCTTCTGATGTAGAAAAGCACTATTTCCTTCCTTCCTTCCTTCCTTCTTTCCTTCCTTCCTTCCTTCCTTTTCTTCCTTCCTTCCTTCCTTCCTTTCTCTCTCTCAAATAGAAGGATAGGACATGAGCAATGGTGTGTCCTACAGCCCTAACTTTGACCTGCCTGGCCTAGTTGTTCAAGTATGGCCAAGCTTCCTAAGAATTACTGGAAAAATTCTCCCCACCTCCAGTAAATATGAGCTTATTTTCTCAAGACAGGGTAAAGTAGCACAAAAAAGAAAAATATCAGAGTGAGCAAAAGAAAAGAACAGATAATAAAAGGATATAATTGATGAAACTCCAGTAAAAGGCAAAGACTGTGGACTCAGGACATGACTCAAGTGGCTGGGCACATGCCTAGAGTGTGTGAGGTCTTGAATTCAATCCTCAAAACACAAGGTCCCTAGGACTGCAAGTGGTGGTCAGGTAGGTTCCTGAACTACTTGGGTTGTGTGGGAGAGAGAGGGAGAGAGAGAGAGAGATTGCCAAAACTGATTAAAACAAAAAGGATTGCTATACCTTAGAATACTGAGTCAACAGAGGGATTAGGCTCCACCTTTTGGAAGAGGAGCATATTTATGTCCATAGATTTAAATCATCACAATTCTCAGAATCAATCATTGCCATAGTTTTCTTCTGAGTCTTTTTTTCTTATTTTGGGGGCCACACCCAATAGCACGCCGGGTTCACTCGTGTCTTTGCACTCAGGGATCACTCCTGGCAGTGCTGGGGGTTCATGAGGGGTGCTGAGGATGGAACCTGGGTCGGTTGTGTACAAGGCAAGGACCCTATTTGCATGCTATCACTCCAACCCCAGTTTCTCACAGTCCCGGCCACCATCACTGTATTTAAACACCATCATTTACAAAGTTGTTCATAATGATTTGCTACAGGCCTTCAGTATTCCAACAACAATCCCATCAACACTGTCACCTTCCCTCTAACTTTGTTTCCAATTTCCCAACCACCCCTTAAGCCTGTCCCCACAGTAGACTCACAATAATTATTTCATTTTGCTTATTACCACTAAATGACTAATGGAATTATCAAAAAATACTTCAGTAAAGAAAATTTATGGAAATCGTTGCAATTTACCATGGAACATTAATGCTTGTCTGAAAGTTTACTGAGCTTGTTGTTGCAAGTTAAACCTTCTGTGTTTCTGTTTTTGTTAATGAAAGTGGCTGGCATCTGTGCTACATTCCCACCCAATCTGGTAGATATATGAGTATCATAGAGTTTGGAGATGTTGCTCCAGATAACACAGAATAGTTAACTGGGCAGTCTCGGGGTGAGATGACAGAAGTTGTTGGGTGTGAGTGCAGCTGCTGGGGCTTCGGTAGGGGGGGAACTTGGCCCAACCCCTCCCGAGATCACCCAGGGGATCTCAGTTAGGACTGGGTAACCGAAAATTGGTTCTCCAACCCCTGTTTCTTCTGAGTCTTTTAGAAATTATCACACACACACACACACACACACACACACATACACACACACACACACACACACACACCATGGTCCTTTTCCTTTTCTCATCGGTGAGATCTAGTCGCATACAGCACTACAGGTGTGTGTTGCTCCTTTTTAGTAGACTCAAAGTACCCAATTGTGTGGATGTCTCAAATACTGAAGCAGACGCTGCTGGTGGTCATACAGGTTTTTACAACAACAAAACAGTGCTGCAAAGAAGATTCTGGAAGAATACTTTGCCAACCTAGGTAAAATATCTAGGGAATAAAATTTGGAGTAGGATTTCTGGGTGAGAACACACACACATTTGCAACCTTATTGGTTATATCAGACCGTCATCCAGAGAGATGACTGGTTGGTACAAGTACCGGAGAACATTCCCTCGATAATGAGAGGATTTAAACCAGCTTTAAAATATTTGCCAATCAGGCCAAGGATGGAGCTCAGCGGCAGAGTGCTTGACTTGAGTGTGAAAGTGTAATTGCTGATAAAAATTTAAAAATATGGTATAAGTAAAAGGGTATTTCTTTCTTTCTTTCTCTTTTTGGTTTTTGAGCCATAAACCCAAAAGCTTGGTTGTTCTAAGGGATAACTCCTGCTCTGTGCTGAGAAGTGACTCCTGTCAGTGTTCAGGGAACCATACGTGGTGGCAGGAATTTAAATCAGGGTCACAGTCACATCTGAGGGAAGAGCCTCTACCCCATGCTACTTCTCCAACCCCCAACTAAACTCCTGCCTTGTTTCTATTCTTTAACTGCCGTTAAGTAAGTTTGTCTGTCCAGTTTTGTTCCTTTTCGGTGACCCGTCCTATGCTTAAATGTTTGAGACAAGGAAACCAGTCTTTACGATATATACTGTGAATGTTTTCCCTCACTGTCATTTGCCATTTGATTTTTTTACACAAGGTTTTTTAAACAGTCACATTTTAAGTAAAAATATTTAAGAAATTATGGGGCTAGAGAGATAGTACAGTAGGTGGGGCACTTGCCTTGAACATGGCCAACCTGGGTTCAATCCCTGAACCCATATGGTCCCCTGAGCACTGACAGGAGTAATTCCTGAGTGCAGAGTCAGAAGTAACCCCTAATCATTGCAAGGCGTGGCCCAATAAACAAAGCAAACGGAATGTAGCTTTTAAAAATATACTTAAGAAGCTTAATCTCTCATTATTACATTTTGTAGTTTTTAGAACTCCTCCAAAATTGGAAAAATCTCTATTTCATATTTCATTTTTAAAATGACTCATATTTGGGGCCGGAGCGATAGCCCAGTGGTAGGGCGTTGCCTTGCATGTGGCTGGCCCATGCTGGCACGGGTTCGATCCCGGCATCCCATATGGTCCCCCTGAGCACCGCCAGGAGTAATTCCTGAGTGCAGAGCCAGGAGAAACCCCTGAGCGTTGCCGGGTGTGACCCAAAAAGCAAAAAAAAAAAAAAAGACTCATATTTTATTCTAACATTTTGATAAATTCTATATTTTTCCTTGGAGTTATTGTACTATCTGGTATATTTTTGTTTGGGGCCACACCTGATTGTACTCAGGGGTTGCACAGTGCTCACAGACCATGCTGTGTCAGGAATCATATCCAGGCCTTCTGTATGCAAAGAAAGTGTTCATCTAATTGAGCTGTCTCTCTGACCTCTGATACACAGATTGAGAATTATGGAGAGCAGGATAAAAAACATTCATTCTAAAGGACATAGGTACACCATTATTCACTTCAGCACTTAGTACAATAACTAAGATATTATTGTGGAATCAACTTTTGCTGTTCAACAACAGCAGAATGGTTTATGAAGGTGTGGTTTATATACACAATGGAATACTATGCAACTACAAGGACAGATGGAATCACGCAATTTGCTACGCCCTGGTTGGAACTGAAAGATACCGTGTTGAGTGAAGTAAGCCAGAAGAAGAGAGACAAACACGGATGATCTCACTTATCAGTGTTATATAAAGTAACCAGATGAGGAAATGTATTGTAGTAAATGGGGATGCTGGGATCACTCTTGACCCCAGAGAGTAGGGAGGAGGATAGAGAAGAAAAAATATCAAGGGGGAAGGAAAAAGACAAGAAACAGAAGTAGTGAAGGAAGGGTCAGGGACTTTGGTTACACTATGACGTGGGAGAGTGGCATAGCTCCATATCCAAGGCACAGACTCAACGCTGAGAACACTGATTAAACTTCAACCACCAAACTTGAAATGTGCCTGTTACAAGGGTAGCAGGTGTGCGATGGGGCGGGAGGGAGCATTGTGGGAACACTGGTGAAGGGAAGTTGACACTGGTGGTGGGACTGGTGTCAAAGTAATGTATGCCTAAACCCCAACTGTCAAGAACTTTGCCAATCATGGCTCTTTAATTCAATTCATAAAATTTTCAAAGAATTCAAGGGGCTAGCTAGCTTGACCAGTCGATAAATCTGAATGGCTAACAGGTTTTCCCAGAAATGTTCTGAAAGATCTATTTCTCTCCTGTGCTGGAAAGGCCATTTTTGTAGACTTTCTGAACTCTCTGCTTGGTCTCACTGAGCCAGCGCCTCTGACTGAGGAAGGGCAACTTCAAACACAAAAGGTAGAGCTTGGTCTGGAACGGAGACGTGCAGGGTCAGGAAGGAAACATAGTCAGGGCATGCTGAGCAAGCAGCTCAGAAGGCGAATCAAGCCTGCAACTCTCCCATGTGCCATCTCCCCACCCTTTGGTCCCTGGTGCATTGCTCAGTATAGCCCTGGAGCCCCCAAACATCCAGTAACCCCCAGCACCACAGGGCCTGAGCAGCAACACATTCTCAGGTCCTGGCATTGAACTGTTGGTTCAGTCAGCAGAGAAGCACTGGAGGAGGCTTGAACCTGAGCCTTCTGAGCACTGCCTGGTGTGATGAAAAGAGCTGGGAATGAGACTCACCCACCACACTAGCTGCCACCTTTGCTGTCCAGACGCTGCAACATAATCAGCCCACCCGGGAGGGATGCTACCTCAAGATCAGATTAACCGAGCAAAACAAGTTCGAGCCCAGGTAGGCAGCTCCCAGAAGTGGGAATCACCGGAATTCGCCAGATGGAGCCGGGCCGGCCCTTCCCCCTCCATTTTGTCCGAGCCTGGTGGCCCCGCCCAGGAGCTGCCCTGGGATGACCAGCCATAATATGCAGAGCCTCACACGCGGCTGGGGGAAGCTGGAACTCGGCTCTCCCCAGGCTTAGCTGACCATGGGGCTCCCAGGAGAACAGATGGGTTTTGGGAGTGGGGCCCATCACCTCTGGGGGTCCCAAAGCAGCCGGATGAGACTTGCCCACCACACTAGCCGCCACCTTCGCTGTCCAGATGCTGACCATGAGACCCCTAAGTCACGCGGCCGCAAGGTCCATCAAACTAGTGGAAACAGTTATGTCTTTTAATGTACTGCATTCTACGATGTGTAGGAAAGTTTGGCGGGAGGGAGAGATAGAGAGGAGAGAAAAGAAGAAGAGAGACAAACACGGATGATCTCACTTATCAGTGTTATATAAAGTAACCAGATGAGGAAATGTATTGTAGTAAATGGGGATGATGGGATCACTCTTGACCCCAGAGAGTAGGGAGGAGGATAGAGAAGAAAAAATATCAAGGGGGGAAGGAAAAAGACAAGAAACAGAAGTAGTGAAGGAAGGGTCAGGGACTTTGGTTACAACCCACCAAGTAGTTGAGGTGTGGGAGGGGGGAGGTGGAGACATTGGTGATGGGAGATGGGTTCGGGTGGACGGATGGGTGTTGGAACACTGTAGAACCATAACTCTACATGAGCATCTTGCAATTGTATGTCTAAAAGTGGTGTAATAGGTCATTTTGAACTCTTACACCGGCCTGACTCCACCTCAGGTAACCTCCGTGGGGTGTGCGGCTGGCCGGGCGGGCGCCAGGGGTTGTGGTAGAGTCCCAGGTCTCGGCAGAAGGTGGAACTACAACCCCCAGAAGTCCGAGCGGAACTGGAAGTAAACGGTCATTTTGAACTCTCACACCAGCCTGACTCCACCTCAGGTAACCTCCCCTGGGGTGTGCGGCTGGCGGGCGGGCCGCTAACGCGGCCACTTATTAATAGAAAAACTAGGAAATTCAACACCAAGGGAAGGTAATACCCTCAAGAAAAAAGTAACAGTACACCAGAGGAATCTATCCCTGAACACCACAACACCATGGGAAAACAACACAGATCCCCAGCTCGAAGAACAGATGAAGGAATCGAACCTGAAAACTCAAAAAAGAATACAGATGTGCATGATCTCTCTGACAATGAAATTAGAGAAGAAATTGGTAGGATGTTTAAGGAGCTCAATGAAAAAATGGAGCAGATGTCCAATAAAATACAGGAGAACATAAATGAAGCAGTTGAAAGGGCAGTCAATAAACTATGGGAGGAAATGAGAGCAGAAATGAGAACCATGCAAATAGAAATGTCATCGCTTAAAAACTCAGTAGATGAAATGAAAAACACAACCAGGGCTCTCAAAAGTATGATGACAGCAGCAGAAGAGAGAATCAGTGAGACTGAAGATGAGCTGCAGAAAGCACTCAGAGATCTACATAAGATGGAAAAAGACCGGAAAATGGATGAGCAACGGAACAGTGAACAATGGGATGAAGCCAGGCAGAACAACATAAGAATCATCGGAGTCCCAGAGGGACAGGAAAGTAACCCCAAGGAAATTAAAACAGTTAAAAACATCCTGGCTGAAAAGTTCCCTGAGTTAAAGGACGAAGGCATCCAGATCCAAGAAGCCCGACGCGTACCAGCAAGAAGAGACCCCAATAGAAAGACCCCAAGACACATCCTAGTCAAAGTAATGGATGCCATAGACAGAGACATAATTCTTCAGGCAGCAAGATCAAAGAAGGAAATTGTGTACAAAGGAGCATCCATTCGACTTTCAGCAGACTTCTCAGAAGACACCCTCCAAGCCCGAAGGCAGTGGTGGGATATAGTAAAAAAACTTAATGAAATGAATGCCTCAGCAAGAATTCTTTATCCGGCTAAACTCTCACTCAGATTTGAAGGACAGATATACAACTTCTTGGATAAACAACAGCTTAGGAACTTTGTAAAATCAAAACCAACCTTAAAAGAAGGACTGAAAGATCTACTATAAGACGAGACATAACCCAAAAGAACAACCAACCTATTCAGAAAGATGGCGCAAAATCCCATGACAATAATCTCTCTCAATAATGGTCTGAATGCACCAGTTAAGAGACACAGAGTGGCACAATGGATCAAAAAATTGAATCCGACATTCTGCTGCCTTCAAGAAACACACCTGAACAATCGGAGCAAAGACAGGCTCAAAATAAAAGGCTGGAAAACAATCCTTCATTCAAACAACCCATTCAAAAAGGCTGGGGTAGCCATACTGGTATCTGACAACATAGACTTCAGGCTGAAGAAGGTCAGAAGGGACAGTGAAGGTCACTTCTTAATAGTCAAGGGATGCATATATCAGGAAGAAATCACGCTATTAAACATATATGCACCAACGAGGGGCCAGCAAAATACCTAAAACAACTACTAATAGACTTCAAAGAAGACATTGACAGCAACACAATTGTAGTTGGAGACTTCAACACTGCTCTATCAACCCTGGATAGATCAACAAGATTGAAACTTACCAAGGAAATACTGGCCCTAAAAGAAGAGATGGAAGAAAGAGGGCTGGTAGACATATACAGGGCATTTCATCCCCAAAAGGCTGGATACACTTTCTTCTCCAGTGCACATGGAACATACTCCAAAATAGATCACATGCTGAGCCATAAATCATACCTCCATAAAATCAAGAAGATAGAAATTGTGCCAACTATTTTTTCAGACCATGAGGCACTGAAAATAGAAGTTAATTGTACACAAAAATGGAGACCAATACCAAGTACCTGGAAACTAAATAGCTCACTGCTGAACAACCAGCAAGTCATAAAAGAAATCAAAGAGAAAATCCAAAGATTCCTGGAAACAAATGAGACTGAAGACACGAATTAACAGAACTTGTGGGATACAGCAAAAGCAGTGTTAAGAGTCAAGTTCATAGCTCTGCAAGCATTCATCATAAAAGAAGAAAAGGCCATCATAAACAGTCTGACTTCACAACTTAAGATCTTAGAGAGTGATCAACAAAAGGAACCCAACCCAAGCAGAAAGAAAGAAATAATAAAACTTGGAGCAGAAATCAATGAGATGGAACGTCAAAAAACAATCCAGAAGATCAACGAAACCAAAAGCTGGTTCTTTGAAAAAATAATCAAGATTGACAAACCACTTGCAAGACTTGCAAGAAAAGGAAAAGAGAGAACCCAAATAAATAGATCAGAAATGAAAACGGGGACATCACAACAGAAAACACAGAAATTCAAAAGATCATCAGAGATTACTATGAGAGCCTGTATGCCACAAAACAAGAGAACCTAGAAGAAATGGACAAATTCCTGAATTTCTATAGCTTCCCAAGTCTGCAACAAGAAGATTTGGAATACCTCAATGTTGGAGGACATGTTTAGCTATTCTGGGAGTTTTGTTGTTTTGCTCACTCCCAACTTAATCTTATTTAAGCCAAGGTTCATTCTAATGAGACTTCTCTTCTATGTAAACACTGCTAGAGTGTGTGGCAGTTACAGAAGTTACCTTGACTGAATAACTTCTGACTTATACATCTACTAAGACTTCTATGTTTTCTAGATTGGGCACAGCTCCTCTTTAAACCCACTGCACCCAGCATGGGACAGTTAGAATTTACCAGGAGACTACCACCCTGGCTACGTTGAGACTATAGGAAGACTATAGGAAGGATCATACTAGTTTGCTCTAAGCAGGCGAGTATGACCCTTTCAGTACATGAGAACAAGATACTCAGAATCACCCTGGTGCAGATAATAATAAGGACCTTGTGGGTACCATCTAGATTACATAAAGCTCATGAAGTTAAGATGTATTACTTTATATCAGCCCCCTCTCTCTCCAGTGTTTTACATAAGAGATAATCTCCTTAGTCCTTGGCATAACCTTTGTTTATACCTGCAATAAGGTGTGGCACTACACTCTGTTTAGGGTTCTTTGTTGACATGACAACCTCCCGATTGGATTACTTTGATGTATATAAAGGGCTGACTTGAGGCCTCTTCACCTTTTGCCTTTTGGTTCCTCAGCCTTCAGCTTTTGGCTCCTGCGGCTTTTGGCTTTTGGCTTTTGGCCTTTTGCTCTTTGGCCTTTTGCTCCTTCTTCTGGGTAGGACTCAGCTCGGGTGAGATCCTCTCTCTCTTTGGTGGGAGACTTAGGCTCTTTTGTATGGTCTAAGTTCGGACCAGAGCTAGAGTTTGTTCATTATATTGGATTGCTGTGGAAGAGCTTTTTGTACTATTAAAAGCCATTTTTGGAACTGCACCGGATTCGTGAGTTTTCATCTGCTCTCCCGCGTCCTCGGAGGTAGAAGACAACCTCTGTCCTGACACTGTCGGGGGACCCCCGGCAGCGTTCCCCGACACCTCAACAAACCTATCTCCATCGAGGAAATAGAATCGGTAATCAAAAGTCTCCCCAAACACAAAAGCCCAGGTCCAGATGGATTCACCAGTGAATTCTACAAAACCTTTAAAGAGGACCTACTCCCAATTCTTTTTAAGCTCTTCCGGCAAATTGAAGAAACAGAAACACTCCCAAATAGCTTTTACGAGGCACATATTACCCTGATACCCAAAGCAGACAAAGATGCCACAAAAAAAGGAAAACTACAGACCAATCTCCCTGATGAATACAGATGCTAAGATCTTCAACAAAATACTAGCAAATAGAATCCAAAGAGTCATCAAAAAGATTATACACCATGACCAAGTGGGATTCATCCCGGGAATGCAAGGATGGTTCAACATCCGCAAGTCAATCAACATAATACATCATATCAACAAAAAGAAAAAGAAAAACCATATGATAATATCAATAGATGCAGAGAAGGCATTTGACAAGATTCAACACCCGTTCATGATGAAAGCTCTCCGTAAAATGGGGATTGAAGGAACCTTCCTCAAGATAATCCAGGCCATCTACTACAAGCCCACAGCGAGCATCATTCTTTTTTTTTTTAAATAGATTTGCTTTTTTATTTTTTTTTTTAATTTTTTATTATACCACAGTGAAACATACAATTACAAAGGTGATCATAATTGGTTCTTGGTAATACAGTATACCAGCACCCATCCCTCCACCAGTGCCCCATTTCCACCACCAATGTACCCCACCCCCTCCTGCCCACCCCCATGCTGCCTTAATAGCAGGTACCCCAGTTTCCTCTTTCTCTCTCTGTCTCTCTCTCTGTCTCTGGCGAGCATCATTCTTAATGGGGAAAAACTGAAAGCCTTCCCCTTAAGATCAGGGACAAGACAAGGCTGCCCACTCTCACCACTTCTATTCAATATAGAACTGGAAGTACTTGCCATAGCAATCGGGGAAGAAAAAGATATTAAGGGCATCCAGATAGGAAGGGAAGAAGCCAAGTTATCACTATTTGCAGATGACATGATATTATACCTGGAAAACCCTAAACTCTACCAAGAGGCTCCTAGAAATAATACATTCCTATAGCAGAGTAGCAGGGTACAAAATCAATACCCGAAAGTCAATGGCCTTCCTATATGCAAACAGCAAAAGAGAAGAAAGGGACATTAAAGAAACTATCCCATTCACAATTGCACCGCAGAAAATCAAATACCTAGGAATCAGTTTGACAAAGAATGTAAAGGATCTCTACAAAGAAAACTACAAAACGTTACTTCAGGAAATAAAAGAAGACCTGAGGAAATGGAGACATATTCCCTGCTCATGGATCGGAAGGATTAACATTATCAAAATGGTAATACTCCCTACAGCTTTATACAGATTCAATGCGGTCCCTATAAAGATACCCATGATGTTCTTCAAAGAAATTGAACAAACACTCCTGAAATTTGTATGGAATAATAAAACCCCACGAATAGCTAAAGCAATCCTTGGGAAAAATAAGATGGGAGGTATCACTTTCCCCCAACCTCAAGCTCTACTACAGAGCAGTTGTAATTAAGACAGTGTGGTATTGGCATAGAGACAGACCTGTAGACCTATGGAATAGAACTGAGTATCCTGAAACACATTCTCAAATATACAAACACTTAATCTTTGATAAAGGAGCAAAAAAATATTAAGTGGAGCAAAGAAAGCCTCTTCAACAAATGGTGCTGGGAAAACTGGGCAGCTACATGTAAAAAAATGAACTTAGACCTCCTTCTAACGCCATGCACAAAATCAGATCAAAATGGATTCTAGATCTCAACATCAGACATGAATCTATAAGGTACATCGAAGAAAACATAGAAGAAACGCTCTACGACATCGAAAAGAAAAGTATCTTTAAAGACGACACACCACTGACCAAGCAAATGGAAGCAAAGATAAACAAATGGGATTATATAAAACTAAAAAGCTTCTGCATCTCAAAAGAAATGGTGACCAAGATACAAAGACAATCCACAGAGTGGGAAAGGATATTCACCCAATACCCATCTGACAAGGGGTTAATATCCAGGATATATCAGGCACTGGTAGCACTCCACAAGAAAAAAACAGCCAACCCCATCAAAAAATGGGGAGAAGAAATGAACAGAAGCTTCCAGAAAGAAGAAATTCGAATGACCAAAAGACATATGAAAAAGTGTTCTTCATCTTTAATCATCAGGGAGATGCAAATCAAAACAACAATGAGGTACCATCTCACACCACAGAGACTGGCACACATCCAAAACAGCAAGAACAACCGGTGCTGGCATGGATGTGGGGAAAAAAGGGACTCTGATCCACTGTTGGTGGGAGTGCCGACTGGTCCAGCCCTTTTGGAAAACAATATGGGCATTCCTCCGAAAACTAGATATTGAGATCCCATTTGATCCAGCAATAGCACTCCTGGGAATATACCCTAGAGACCAAAAAAACACATAGCAGAAACACTATCTGTACTTCTTTATTCATCTCTGCGCTATTCACTATAGCTAGAATCTGGAAACAACCTAAATGCCCGAGAACAGAGGACTGGCTAAAGAAACTGTGGTTCATCTACACTATGCGGCTGTCAGAAAAGATGAAATTATGAAATTTACCTGCAAATGGATGGACATGGAGACTATCATGCTGAGTGAAATTAGTCAGAAGGAAAAGGACAGATATAGAATGACTGCATTCATTAATACGACATAAATAGATACCAGTGTTTTACTAAATGTGGGAAATGGTAATGGCAGATTAAAACTCACCATTGAATATACACAAAGAGACTTAAGTGATAAACTCTAAATATCTGCAGGGCTATCCACAACGTGTAAAACAAGAGGGAGAGAGATGCAGAGACAGAGAGAGACAGAGAGAGAAAGAGAGGAAACTGGGGTACCTGCTATTAAGGCAGCACGGGGGTGGGTGGGAGGGGTGGGGTTCATTGGTGGTGGAAATGGGGCACTGGTGGAGGGATGGGTGCTGGTATACTGTATTACCAAGAGCCAATTATGAACAGCTTTGTAATTGTATGTTTCACAGTGGTATAATAAAAAAAAAATTAAAAATAAATAAAAAAAATAAAAGTGGTGTAATAAAATTTGAAAAAAATAAAGATAATAACTCTCAAAAAAAGAGCTGGGAGACTAAATGACATGATGGATGTAGCAGAGGCTGTAAGCAGTGCTCGTGGCACGCCGGGCCACTCCCTGGCATTCCTGTTGGTTTGGTGCTTGGCCCAGGGGTGCTGGAGGCCAGCAGGGCCACACCTGGAGGGCCATGCATGCCAGGGATCAAACTCCAAGCCTTGTGCATGCTTGTTACATGCTTCTGTCCTCTGAGCTATCTCCCTGGCCCCCATAACGGAATTTGCAAAAGCAATCATTGGGCTGGAGAGCAAGTAGAGGATTTAAGACACTCGCCTTGAGGCGGCCGACCCAGGTTCAATCCCTGGCACCCATCGTGCCTCAAGGCGTGATGCCTGAGCAGAGAGCCCAGATTAGCTCTGAGCAGAGCGGGGTGTGGCCCAGCCCCTAGACAATAGAAGCAAACTGTGTTGCTCCCCCAAACTAATGAAGAACTTACCACTCCTAGAGGACCTGCATTAGTGAGCTGAAGACTGGTTGGTTAGTTCGAATCTCAAATGTTCCTAAAGGCTCAAAGTGCTTCAACGTCTCAAGAGCGTCTATTTACATCTGTTGTCTCCATGAACTCAGGTCGACCAAAAAGAAAAGAAAATATCCTGTGCACATTCCGAGCAGGCGCCATCCACAGCGGAGAACTGCCAGGTGTCTTTCTCAAGGTTTCCTGTGAGCCTTTGCATACTGTGAGCAGGCACTGGCGCTATCCCTCACGCCTACCCCGTCATCCTTCCAGAAGGCTGGTCAACACCATCTTTCACCTAGAAAGGAGGTGAAATGAGTGGCCTGAAGCACAGTGGTGAGGAAGAGAGAGGAACCCACTACCACACCTATGGTGGTAGCCATGAAAGAGGCACAATGCCCTGGCCAGGGGCAGCACCTTCCTGTGTAACCTAGAGGGGACAGGGGAAATGACACAGAAGCTGGATTAATGGGGCTTCCCAGAGAAGAGGAAATGGAAAGAAGACGTGGAAAGGAAGGACCAGGCTGTCCTTCTTTGTTCACAACAAGCCAGGGGACACGGCCTCACTTCTCCGACAGGATGACTCAGCAAACCCAGAGCCCTCTGTCTCCCGCTCCCTGTCAAGAGCTGGTGTCCACTGGCCGTGCCCAAGCCCCTGGTGCCATGTGTCTGCAGGTCTCTTGTCAGAGAGCTAATCAGGTCTCCCTAGACCCATGATCCCCACCCCAATGCCACTGACCCTGACTCTGCTCCACCTTGGCCCAGTGGAGCTGGACACAAAGTCACAGCTACTAAGGCTGGAGAATCCCGACCAGCCTGTTACAGTCCAGGGTTCAGTCTTGCAGGTCCTTCTGTCTTTCTTCCCACAGCTACCTTTCCCTGCACACCACCCCCTGAGGCCTACATTCCAGTTTCACAGACAAGGCCAGCTGCATGGCTCTCTGTCACCAGATTCAACCTGCTTAAGAGTATCGAGGCAGCAGAGAGGGGCCCTAGAGTTCCCCAGAAACAATCCTGGTTTCATCTTCCAAGTCTTGCTCCCTTTCTTCAGGGCAGCCACATACCCTAAAGGTGTAGATGGCACTAGCTCGTCTCATGGCAAAAATGCAGCCAACACACATTGTGCTTGAGCCCTCCGCACAGGCGATCCTACAACAGGGTCTTGGAGTGCAGGCAACAGGCCTTTCCCTGAGTACAGTGCACGTCACTCCTCCATGCCATGTATGGACCCAAGGCGGGAGGCTCACTGGTACCGAGGAGCACTGTGAGTACACAGGCCCGTTTCTTTCACACAGGAAGCACGGCCCTGGTGTCTGGTTCTGGTGAAAGGGACACAGGTGCCACGGTTTTCTCGCATGCAAACTCATATTTTAATCTCACTTGACTAAGAAGCTAAAAGTAGACTTAAGTTTGTGTGTATTGTGGGTAGGGGGGCAAGGGAGGTTGTTCGCACCCAGAGGTGCACCGGGGCTACTCCCAGCTTTGTGCTCAGGGACTACTCATGGCAGTGCTCCAGGGAATAAAGTATATATGGTGTAAGGGTTGAACTAGGCTGACTGCATGCAAGGCAAGGGTCTAACCCCTGAACTTCATCTCTGGCCCCTGGTGGCCCTGTTCTTCTCATGGGTCTCTGAGTGTTATTTGTACATTCTAGATTTATCCTTACTGAATGGATCTTCCATTTCATGTCATACCTCATCACTTTGCCTAACTCGAGCTTATGCTTTTTTTTCTTACATTTTCTCCTAGAAATTTTAATGCTTTTATTTTACATTTAGGTCTATATTACATTTGTTTTGCTAATGTCTGTAGGAAATGCGAATGAGTCTATGTTATTTTTATTGTATGTCTTTATGTATATGGGTCTTCAATTGCTTCCACACTGTTTGGTGAAATAACTAACCTCTCCCTTTGAATTGACTTTGCACCATTGTGTGATCAGTTGGCTGGATTGTGGGAAGGGTTTTGAAGTCTATGTTTTATTGATCTTTACAGCATCTTTCCACTAATACTGCATTACTTGGTTTCTGCAACGCTTCATAGTAGGGCTTTAAATAAGATAATACCCTTCCTTGTTTATTAATTTTCTAAGGACTGAAAAAGGCTGCTCTGTGTCCTTTGTTTTCCATATAAATTTTGTGTTTTTAGTTTTTGTTGTTGTTTTGAGCCATACTCTGCAGTGCTCACTCAAGTATCACTCCTGGAAGTACTCAGGGATCATATATGGCGTGTGGGATCGAGCCCAGGTAAGCTGCATGCAAGGCAAACACCTTGCCTGCTGTACTATCTCTGGCCCCATACATATAAATTATAGAATATGCTGGTGAAAATCTCCTGGCTTTTATGAGTAACTTCAAGTCACAGGGCCTCCCACTGGCTCTCAAGAGAGCTATAAACCACGAGTCATCTCTCGGGACCATCATCTGAGCATCATGATCAAAATGAAAAGTGTACATCCCTAATGACTGAGAAACCCCATTCCTGGGAGAGCACTGATGTAAAACAGTGCTAGTAGTAAGGGCACATAGTCTGGATTCCGCTGGGCCACTTTGCTTGGAGTCTCCACACGCATTCTAGGAACGGTTAAATAACACGTGCTGCATCTTCAACACGTCAGCACTGGCACCTGCCACCAGGGACTCACACTTGAATGTGGTTTCATTAACAGCACTAGCAGCACAAGAGAAAATGTGGCTTTTGTTTGTTTGTTTGTTTGTTTTTGGCTTTAGGCCACACCCCGTTGTGCTGAGGAGTTACTCCTGGCTGTACTCAGGGTTGTACTCCTGACAGTACTCAGGATTGTACTCTTGACTCAGTACTCCTGACAGTGCTCAGGGCTGTACTCCTGACTCAGTACTCCTGAAAGTACTCAGGATTGTACTCTTGACTCAGTACTCCTGACAGTACTCAGGGTTGTACTCCTGACTCAGTACTCCTGACAGTACTCAGGGTTGTACTCCTGACTCAGTACTCCTGACAGTACTCAGGTTCGTACTCCTGACTCAGTACTCCTGACAGAACTCAGGTTTGTACCCTTGATTCAGTTCTGACAGTACTCAGGGCTGTACTCTTGACTCAGTACTCCTGACAGTACCCAAGAGGTCACCAAGTAAGCTTCTGGGAGTCCTTATGTTGTCCCCCAGGAGCTGGACTTCTGCTCTACGCATCCAACAGTTCCCTAGAATAGGGGCTCTGTGTGTGTGTGTGTGTGTGTGTGTGTGTTTCTGTGTCTGTGTTGGGGGATGGGGAAGGGGATAGGGGGTTAGTATCTGAGTGGTCTCAGCTCTCACTGCAGGCATTAGCAGTAGCAACAACCCAGCACTTCCCACCTGGAGTTTAGAGCTCTGTGCTAGGCTACTCTGGAGCGGGGCGGGGCAGGAGAGTGACACATCTTTCCTCCAGAAATGTGGAAAACAGGGGCCGGAGTGATAGTCCAGCCAGTAGGGCATTTGCCTTGCACACAGCTGATCTGGGTTTGGTCCCCGGCATCCCATAATGTTCCCCAAGCACCACAAGGAGTAATTCCTGAGTGTAGAACCAGGAGTAACTCCTGAGCACTGCCAGTGTGACTCAAAAAACAAAAGCAAACATAAAAAAGAAACATGGAAAACATTCCCAGATTTGGCCAATGGATCCTGGTGTTGGCAGGCTCCTCCCCTTTCTCCATCCACCCAAACCTCTTCCAAGGCAGCTGATAGCAAAGGGGAGGAAAGAAGGGATGGAGGAAGGAAAACCAACACTGCTCCACTAAAAATGAAGGAGGAAAAAGACAAAGGCAATGAATGAAAGGGAGGAAGGAATGAGAGGAAGAAAAAAGATAGGAGGAGGGAAAGAAGAGAGGGAGAGTGGGAGGGAGGTAGGGAGAGAGTAAAGGAGGGAGGATCGAAGGGAGGGAGGAAGGGAAGGAAAAGAGAGAGGAAAAGAAGGAGGAAAGAAAGGAAGGAGGGAGAGAGGAAGAAGTGAGGGACAGAGGGAAAGAGAGAGGGAATAGAGAAGGGAGAGAGGGAGGGAGAGTAAAAAGAAGGAGAGAGAGAGGGAGGGAAAAGGGAGGGAGGAAAAGAGGGAGGAAAGGAAGGAAGGAGAAAAGGAGAAGGAGGGAATGAGAGAGGGAGAGGGAGAGAGGGAGGAGGGAAGAAGGAGCGGAGACAGGGAGGGTAGGAGCAGGTTTTTTCCAAAGCAGCCTGCGGCCCCAAGCAAAGCTCCTGTATTTCCTCCAGCCACTTCCCTCTTTGCTGTCCCGGAAAATCTTCCCAGTGTTTCCCTCTTGGTTTGCCATGACTAAATCCCACGGGTCTGGTCTCATCAAACCAGGGCTCCCAGCAGCCTCTGCCCAGTTCCTCCTAGCAGCAGAGTCAGGCCGGGGGTGTAGACCTGGGCCCCACACTCACTCGGTGCCCACACCCATGCTCCGGGAGTCCCTCAGCGGGGTCTGTGGGAGGCACCGCTGCGGAGTGCGGACAGCCCCACCATGACCGAAGGCTGCGTCCGGCTGCTGGCCTGCCTGGCATATCTGCTCCCAGTGGGTGAGTGTCCCCTCAGATTCTCCCTCCTCCTCTCCCCAGGGGTGAGTCTCCCCCTCAGACTCTCCCTCCTCCAGAGGCCTGGGCAGGAGGTGCCAGGCAGGACTGTGACTGAGGCCCAGGCCACAACACCAGAAGCCTAAGTCCTGGGGTTCCCTGCCTCTCTGTACCGCACTGATCCCCAGTTGCAGTGAGGACCTTGGGGGGTAGTGGGCTTCACTGGGGTGCAAATCCCAGGCTCCCGACAGACGTGGGGGCTTGCCATCCTCGGGCTCTGTCTGGAGGAAAGGGAGAGCACAAGGGTGTGCAGAGTAGGGCACTGGCGGAGCTCTGCGTATGCAGCCCATTGCGATCTGCTACATGCTTGGGTCTGGGACGCCAAGCCAAGACCCAGCATCTGAGGCCCCATAAAGTCCCTGCCGGAGCTTCCCTCCCTCCCCTCCCTCCCTCTGGGTATCGAACATGGAGCACAGTCGGAGCCAGTGCAATCTGGGTAGTTACCGGTGGTCTTGCTAAGTGTTGGGCCCTTGAGAGACCTCCAAGGTGCAAAGCCCCGAGAGAGAGCGAGAGAGAGGGAGGGAGGGAGGAGTCCACAGATGAGGAAACTGAGGCACAGAGAGTCTCAGTGAAGTATGGGTGCAGCTGAGCTTTGGGCCCAGACTGGCCACCCCATGGCTGATCGTCTGCCCCAGTTCGGCCCATCTCAGCTGAGATAAGGAGAGGTCGGGGAGCTGGAGGACGCAGCCTTCCTCGTCCAGGCTGGGCAGAGAGAGAAGAGCACTGGGGACACTGATGTCATTGGAGACATTGAGTGCTGATGTCAGGTGCAGCCTCGGAGCTGGGTGTGTGTGTGTGGAGTTAGAGGCAGTGTGAGGGGGTTGTAGTATCCGTGGGGTCTTAGCTCGCACTCAGGCATTATCAGTGAGAGTGTTAGGAGAGTGACACATTTCCCCCAGAAATGTGGAAGATGTCCCCAGCTTCTGTAATCTGGGGCCCTGCCTCCTTGCAAAGGACAATTCAATCATGAACGAAGGGCAGGCATGGGTCAAGCCACACCATAGAATAGAGGAGAGAGAGGAGAGGGGTAGAGAGAGGAGAGAGAGAGAGGAGAGATAGCGAGGAAAGAGGAGACAGAGAGGAAAGAGGAGACAGAGAAGAGAGAGGCGAGAGAGAAGAAAGAGGAAAGAGAGAAGAGAGAGAAGAAAGAGTAGAGAGGAGAGAGAGAAGAAAGAGAAGAAAGGAGAGAGAAGAGAGAAGAGAAGAGAGAGAAGATAGAAGAGAAGGGGGCAACAATGGTCACAGGTCCCAGAACTGCAGGGCTGGCCTTGAGCACGTCTACACTCAGCAAGTGACGTTCCAGGAAGGGGCAGCAGATGTGGCACCTCTTCCATTATTCCCGAGCCCCCCACAGCTACTTCAAGCTGAGCCAAGGTCTGGGACTAAGGCAAGACTCCCCGCCCCACCCCCAGGGTCTTCATGGGTCCTAGAGGGAGCTCAGCAGAGCATGGGACTGGTAGAAGCCTGGGACCAGGCTGGGCTGCAGTGTGGGAGCCCCAAGGCTGCATGAGTGTGGGGTCCACACAGGCCTTCAGCTAAAGCAAAATGGGAGGAATTTACCCCAGGAAATCGGCCCCCTCTTCCACTTTAGATGCCCTCCCTTCTCCCTCATACACTCCCCACCCAGTTCCCGGGGACAGCCTCTAACCTTGCAGGGAGCCTCCACACCATCCCTGCCTCTCCCCCTCACTCTCCCCCAAATCTGCATTCAGAAAGCTGAAGAGGCCTTGGGTTAGGGGACAGGGAAGGGGTATTGGAGCCTTTGAACTTGGACAAGTCCCTCCCAGGACAGGACACGATGCCGCCATAGGTCACACTCACGTCCACACACACTGTCTCTGAGAAGAGTCACACCAGTGATTCTCCTGTGCACATCTTTGGGATATGGAAGGGAGGACACAGGGAGAGTGGACAGCCTGCATGGACGGCAGACCTGGCTGGGCACCGAGGAGCTGTACCCTCAGAGTCTCCTGACTTCTTCCAGAAAGACAGATTTCCAAATGCTGTGTGACCTTCCTTGTCCTTACTTTTATCCAACTACTGTTTTCTGGCATAGACTGAAATTTGGAAGCTTCTCAGTCAACAGCTCGAGACAGTCTTCTCAGAGGCCGTTGGATTTGCGTCAGTGAGGGTTGCTTACAAAGTGAGGGTCAGAGTAGAGCCACAGACAGATCTGGGGCCTCCTCTCATGGCTCTGAGCCTGTTCGGGTGACCCTTCACATTAGCGACCATCTGCCCTTCACCTTGGTCACCTTGGTGACCTCAGGGCTTGCTGTCCACCCTGACGCTTTGAGGTCCTCTCAAGAAACCCCTTTGTAGCGCTGCTGTGATTCCCTCTGTCCTCAGCCACCTTTTCATTACTGTGCATTCCCTCCCTCTCCGAAGGTCACTTGCCATTTCTGACTGCTTTCAATTGCCCGCACGAACAGAAAACACTCTTAGATGTTGGGCTGGGCACAGAGGGTCCTCGATAATGTCATCCAGCTCCACGCTGTATGGCTGCGACACAGATGAGAAACTAGAATCCTGTCAGAAACAGGATGGCAGAACCTTTCCCAACGCCCAGCTTCCGTTAGATCACTCAGCTGCAGCATTCAGCTTCTGAGAATCCCCTGCACCTTCCGTGAGGGGCCTCCTGTGTTCCTAGGCTGGCAAGCTAATTGAACAAACAGGTTAGAACTGTGCAGAAATGAAAAATAAACAGTCACAGAACAATAGCCTGACTGTAAGGACCCTGAGGAAGGCCGCTCACCCATCGGAACTGTGCTCCACCCCACGCCGCGTCTGGCACGGCGTAGACCCTTGATAAATCCCAAGTGAGAGGATGAAGAACCACCAGCTTCCGGGTGAGCTCAGGCAAAGGGCTGGCTGAGTCTTCCACGTGGTATCAGAGGCCAACTCAGGCTGCAAATGTTTAATGTCAAGAATATCAAGGACCTGACACCCCCAGTCAGTTGCAGAGCCTCATGGTTCTCTGGTTCACTCTCCCCACAACACCAAAGACCTGCTCCCTTCACTTGGCTGGAGAAAGAGGTCTAGAGACTTTTTGGCACCCCAACCCTAAGAGGAGGGCACGAGGTCCCCATTTGTCAGCAGAAGGGCCTGTGACCTGGTTTGACAATGTCAAGGGACACAGAGTGACTTACCTAGAAATCACCCAGGAATGGAAGGAGCTAGAACACCAGATGCAGACTAGATGCTCCACCGTGATAGAAGGAATTCACGGAAGACTCACCCAGAGGTGGGGCTGAGACTCCAAGTCCATACAGGCCTTGTGTGCATAAAAGAGAGTTTTGCTCTCTGGCATCTCTAAAAGGGAACAAAAGAAAGAAGGAAAAGAAAGTATGGCGCTGGCTTCCTAGTCTTAAAGCTGGAAGGCTGGAGTGTTTACTCCTGCCTGTCCGCCTCACCAGCCCAGTCATGAGGGGAGGGTTTGGGACCTCAGGAAGAAGATGAAGACTGTGATCAGGGCCCAGGATTCCAGTTCAAAAGCTGGTGCCTCCCCTGCAGCCAGGAGATGGGGAGGGGCTGCCTGAAGCCATGGTAAATGTCATCGGAAGCCAGGGAGCGCCCAGGGAGCTCGGACACTTGCCAAAGCAAATGCAGCTGCTCTCTGGGCAATTCCTGCTAGGCCTCCCCAGCCTCACCTTAAGGACTCATCTAAAGGTCTCTGTGCGAGAGGGAGCCAGGAGCCTGCCTCTTGGGACACCATCCCAATAGGAAATACCCCAATCCCTGTGATGGGAACCAAGATGGCTATGGCGTATGGTCCCTGGGGCTCTGTGTGCTTGCCTTGATCCTAGAGCATCCCCAAACATCACAACACACTCAGGGAAGGGACTGTCCTGCCATCTGAATCTCACTTCAGGCACCCTCTAAACAAGGCTGGTGTCTGTGAGCAACTTGGTCGTCTGGTCAAGTTGTACTTAAAACCTGAAGTGCAAAGAAGCTAGGATGATGCTTCTGGTTGACCAGATGACCTTATCAAGTCCCTTGAGTTTTCTGGGAGCCTGTTTCCCTCCCCTCCCCTAGAAGACACATAATTGGAACACCTGTTGGGAGAGCTGACTCTTGAAGTGAAATAAGACTGCCTCCCAGGGAGCCCCCAAAGCACTGTGTGCTGCTCCCCGCTTTTCCCACCACTCCTTGAAACCTCGATGAGGATGTTCCCATGTGGTTGCCGCCCTCCCAGAGCCTCTGAGCCTGGGCAAAACGCAGTTAACAGGCCAGGACCACACAGAGGAAATATCTCTTCCAGCCCTGGGGCACCACGCCCAGGCAAGGGGATCCGGAAGGGGGTAGGACAGAGGAGACCTGGTAATGTCTAGGAGGGAGCTGGAGAGTGTCACGTGCCGGGAGCCATGTTCAGACAGAGAGAACAGAGACTCCGTGGAGTCTCTGAATAACCTGAGTGTAATTCCTGCACACATTCACAGATAGTCTTCAACTCTGTGCTAAGTTAGTCTTTGATCTGTGTCACCCCAGCTCATAGCCTGGTGCCCGGCTTAGAGTGAGGACAGGCACAGCGAATGTTTGATCACTGGTGCACATGCAGTAGCAGACATTCCCTGGGGACTCCGTGCAGTCTGGGTGATGTAGGACGTCTGGGCAGGATGACTCGGATATGGTGGGAAGTGCAGGGAAACCGAGGCAGAAGCTGAGCATCAAGAAGGAGGAGGCACTCTCTGCAACCAGGACTGATCAAACCTGCATAATTTTCAGAAAACATTTCTCAGGTTTGGAACTAGACACTGAACAAATTGGCTCTAACTAGCCAAGTCTCCACTTGGGTTCAAAAGCATTCACTCCTTTTGTCCAGTACAGACATTTGACTTACAAACTCGATGTCGGGGGAGGGGGCCCAGGGAGGGTAGGAAGCTTATGATTTTACTGGATTTTTTCAAATTAGTTTTTAAATTAGCTTTTATAGGTTGCGCCACCTCCCACACACCTGATCTTTGGGTCCATACACCTGGTGTCCCCCAGGCCAAGGGGTGTGTGGAGAGAGGATGGAGAGGGACTGGGATGTCCCCACAGAGGAAAAATCTTAATGGGCCCCTGGTGGCCTCAGTGGGCTTCCAAGATCCCATCATGGGAAGCAAAGAACAGTTTCCAAGAGCAATGGTGGCCCTCATGGTTGGTTCTGGTATCCTAGTTGGTTCCATGCAGGAGGGAAGTCCTGGCCTGGAGAGTTTCTTTAGACAGGAAGGACTCCCTAAAGGTCAGCACCCCAAGAACAGAGGCCACGGGAGGGAGCCAAGCTGGGTTTCTTCCACCTCCTGCCCCGTGATGCTGGCTTCCGATTCTCACTGGTCTTTGTGCCACTTTCCCTGTGGCTCCTATGGTCTGAAGCCTGTGAAGGAACAGTGCCATCTGCTAAGCCCTTTGGAAGTAGAAGGGCTGCAATAATATCTAAGGATTCCCTTTGGGGGAAGCGCATGGGGACACTAGTCCGCTGGTCACTAGTCAGTAGTCAGGATACTATCCCCGTCCTCTCTTACACAGAAGGGACCACCCAGCTTTATCATCCAAGGGCCAGGACTAACACCCCTCCCCCAAAGCGGCACGTGTGCAGCGCGCTGCCCACACACACACACACACACACACACACACACAGAGTAGGCACTCCTGGCTACAGGCCAGGGCAACAGCAGCTTAGCAGCTGCCAGTCTTAGTGTCCAGCTCCGTGTGGGCCCCGGCTTCTTGGGAACCCCACTTTGACCTGTAGATGAGGATCTCACTGGCAACTCAACACTAGCTTCAGAGCTTACCTTCTCCTCTGGAATCCTCAGTTTCCCCTGTGCATGTTGGCGATTTTGTCTCCCCCATAGTCATGCATTTATTTCTTTTATATTTTAACTTTTTTATTGTATTACCGTGCATTACAAAACTGTTCATGATTGCATTTCAGTTATACAGTGTTCCAACACCCATCCCTCCACCAGTGTACATTTCCCAGCACCAATGTCTCCACTTTCCCTCCCACCCCTCCCCCAACCTGCCTCTATGATAGGCACTCCCCCCGCATTGTGGTTTGCAATACAAACACTGAAGGGTTATCATGTATGTCCCTTTACCTACTTTCAATACTCAGTTCTATTTCCAACTATTATTGGCAAACTGTCCCTTCTCTATCTTACCTACCATCTATCCCACACACACTTGTGATAGACTCCAACCACTGACAAGTCCTCCCGGCCCCTGTTTTGCTAGGCATGGTCATGTCTTTAGGGCCACCTCCATGGACTCAGCAGCCCTGGGTTTGAAAGCCAGCGTTGCCTATTCCTAGCTGTGTGACCTGGGGCAATGACTCAACCTCTCTGGGCCTCAGCTGATTCAAAAGCAACCTGGAATAACCTATGCTTACCCGTAGGATCACTTGTAAGAACAAAGAGAGATATTACAGGAGACCTGCTTGAGACTGAGGCATACAGTAAGTTCTTTTATTATTGTCACTATAGGGAACGGGGCGGGAGGGGGTGCTGAGATCTCTGTTGTGTCCATGGGGTGGGAGAATTTTAATTTTTCCTGCAGTATTTGGTGGGCAAAAAAGGCCTCTGGGGGCCAGAGCGATAGCCCAGCGGGTAGGGCATTTGCCTTGCACTCGGACGACCGGGTTTGATCCCCAACATCCCATATGGTCCCCTGAGCACCGCCAAGAGTAATTCCTGAGCAAAGAGCCAGGAGTAACCCCTGAGCATTGCCAGATGTGACCCAAAAAGCAAAAATAAATAAATAAATAAATAAATAAATACATAAGTAATAAATAAATAAATAAATACATGAATAAAAAGAGGCCTCTGGGCCTACAGATGAGGTGCCCCCCCCCCAAGGAGGCACGCTGCGCCAGGGAGATGGAGACAGATGCCGGGGGCAGGGAGGTGGGGGGGAGGTGTCCTGGAAGTCCATTTCCCAGAGACGTGTTTGGAGTTAGGGGTGTATCTCCAGATGGCAGTTCTGGGGTTCCCAGATCACAGGGCCTGGGATTGGGGTCCCGGGAGATGCGGTCCGGGGCTGATCTGCGCCCGCTGCCCGCAGGTGCGCCGGCGCAGCGCTGGTCCATGCAGGTGCCCGCCGAGGTGAGCGCGGCGGCGGGCGAGGCGGCCGTGCTGCCCTGCACCTTCACGCACCCGCACCGCCACTACGACGGGCCGCTCACGGCCATCTGGCGCGCGGGCGAGCCCTACGCCGGCCCGCAGGTGTTCCGGTGCACGCGGCGCGGGGCAGCGAGCTCTGCCAGACGGCGCTCAGCCTGCACGGCCGCTTCCACCTGCTGGGCAACCCGCGCCGCAACGACCTCTCGCTGCGCGTCGAGCGCCTCGGCCTGGCCGACGACGGCCGCTACTTCTGCCGCGTCGAGTTCGCGGGCGACGTCCACGACCGCTACGAGAGTCGCCACGGCGTGCGGCTCCGCGTGACCGGTGAGCGCGGCCCGGGCCAGCCCAAGGGGCTAAGAGTTGCCAGGGGCCGCGGGCTTAGGGGCTAAGCGCTGTGCGGTGAGGGCTGCGGGCTAGGAGCTGCGAGGCCGCGGGGCTCCTCCAGAGGTAGGCAGGTCTCAACCCTGACGGTGGTTAAGGCTTTCCTGGGAATTTGTCCCGAGGGCGGAATCCTGGGGACCCAAGAGAGATCTCAAAGGGTGGAGTTTGCTCCCCGGCACCGCACGGCCCCCAAAGCACCATCAGAGAGAATTCTAATGGGTGGGGGTGAAACGGCCATCGTAACGAAGGCCCCCAAGAGGCGAGTGGCCCCCAAAGCCCTTCAGGAGTGAGTCATCCTGAACACGGCAAATGAAGCGCTGGAGAGATAGCGGGAAGGTGCTTGCCTTGCACCCGGCACAGGATTCGACTCCCCTCTCAGAACCCCGGATGTTCCCTTGGGGGGAACACTCCACACAGGGAGTGATCCCCTGAGCTCCTCTGGGTGTGACCCAAACACCAGATACATATTCCTCAACATATATATCTGGGGATGGACAGGAAGCCCATCGAGTGCACAAGCACTTTGTTAGACCTTGAGGAGTCAAGATGCAGATGTTGGGGACCAGTCTGAGATGTGGGAGGGGCTGGCTCTCAAATGGGGTGGGGGGGCCTGGGAATGAACATCTGTCAGCATCACTTTCCTGGTTCCCTCCAGGAGGGTCCCCCGCCCTCATCTCCAGGGGGCGCTGCCAAGCGCTTCTGGCCCCGCCTCTTGGGGCAACCCCGCTCCTGTCCAGGGTCTGTGCCTCCCTGCCCTGTCAGTGAATGGGCCTCAGCCCTAGACCTGGGCGAGGGTGTCTGGGAGTGGGGGTGCTATGGAAATAGCAACCAACAGGCAACCCTGAACCCTGAGTGACCGCCATGGGGTTAGAGATAGCACAGCGGAGAGGGCACTTGCCTTGCACGTTGCTAACCAGGTTCAATCCCTGGCATCGCATAAGGTCCCCTGAGCACCAGGAGCATCAGGAGCTGTCCTGAGCACAGAGCCAGGAGTAAGTCCTGAGCCTAGCTGGGCGTGCCTCGCCCCAAACCTAAAAATAACCACTATTTAGTGAGCTCTTGCTATGGACCGGCTGCCCCAATCCCTCCTCCCCCACCCCGCCCCCAGAGATAAGCCACATCTTCCCCAATTCCCCATAAGGTCAGCAATCCCTGTTTTACACTTGGAGAAACGGAGGCACAGAGCGGTGAAACAGCTTGCCCAGATTGGGATCGCACAGACCGGTGACCGCACCCCCCAGACTTCCCACCCTCTGCATTCTTTGAGGAGGGGCCCTCAGGCCCTCGCCAACCCCCTCCCCAACCCCCCCGACCCCGTGCACCCTAACCGCTGTCATCTTTCTGCACGCTGCAGCCGCTCCGCGGATCGTCAACGTGTCTGTGCTGCCCGGCCCCGAGCACGCCTTCCGCGCGCTCTGCACCGCCGAGGGGGAGCCGCTCCCCGCCCTTGTCTGGTCGGGCCCGGCGCTCGGCAACAGCTCCGTCACCATCCTGCAGGACCCGGGCCCCGGGCACGGCCACCAGGTGACCGCCGAGCTGCCCGCGCTGGCCGAGGACGGGCGCTACACGTGCACGGCCTCCAACAGCCTGGGCCACGCTGAGGCCAGCGTCTACCTGTTCCGCTACCGAGGAGCCAGTGGGGTCCCGCTGACCGCGCTGCTGCTGAGTGCGCTGGGCCTCAAGGCGTTGCTGCTGCTTGGCCTATTGGCCGCGCGCGCCATCAGGAGCCGCCCAGGTGGGTGCACAGAAACCAAGGGCCGCGGTTCACACCCGGACTCTCTTGGAGCAGAGAGGAAACAGCTGGGGGACATGGGGTGGGGGGCAGAGATAGAGACTCAGACAGTAGAGCCCTTTCCCCGCCGCCCCCCCACACACACACAAGGCAGTGATTCCCTAATGGGTCCCCACCACCCCCAGGCTTTACCAAATAGCACCCAAACATTGGGGCATCTTGGGGCTTTGCTGTGTGCTGTTGGGTGTTGGGAACAAAGGGATGCATGAGGTTTCCTGTCCTTGAATGGGAGGTGAGAGCAGAGCAACAGGCAGTGAGGGTGAGAGGCAGTGCCCTAGAGACCAGGGCGTGCAGGAAAGGAAACGGACTGGGAAACGGACCCAGGGAAGGCGACAGACCAGGGGGAGTTAATCCAAACGTGGACACACATGCCCTAGGGGAGGAAGGATGTCCTTAGAGGTGAAGATGGGTTTGCCTGCACACAGTGCTGGCTGAGCTGCCGGGAAGAACCCTCCTCTGCAGAGAAGCCCCTCTTGCTGTCCAAGCTCCGGGGCCCAGCCCTAAATGCATGAGGATGCACCAAAACGTTGCAGCTGCCCTCAGGGAAGTGCTGGCTAAGCCCTGTGGGTCTTGCAATGGGGGACAGCACTGGGTCCTCGGGAGAGTGGGGCACACCCTGCCGGCCCCCTCCAAGTCCTCACGCCGTGGTCTTCCAAGCTCATGTCTTCCCCACAGTGGGGCGGGGAGTGGCCTGCAGTCTGTGGGGTCTGGAAGAATCATGTCCCTTCTCTCGCCCGCAGAGCACCAAGCCCCTGAGGGACCCCATCTCACGGTAAGTGGACCACCCTGCCCCCAATCTGCTCTAACCCCACTGACTAGGGGACACAGGCTCCCAGGGGTCAGCAGCAGGGGCTGGACCTGGTCAAGGGTGGGGGTGGGACCCCAGGTTCCGGGTCTCCCCCTCTCAGCAGCTCCCCGAAGCCCCTCTAGCACACTGAACCCGGCCCTGCTCCACTCCCTTGCCCTTCCCCTGATCTCTCCATTTCACTGTCTGGGCCTCACCCAGGAAGTGCTCCCAGGCCCAGGGCCATTTTTCTCTGCTATCTGCTCCCCTTGGTGTGATTCTCAGAGACTGGGCTTACTCTTGGGGGTGTCCTAGTCTTCTTCAATAGACAGGCCCCCTCCTGCTCCTGCAGGCTCTGCTGAAGGTTTTGCAGGTGGACCATCACTTGGGGTCTGGGTGCTGAGGGGAGGGCCCAGGGCCCTGGCAAGAAGTCCTGACGCTCAGGGCCCTGCCCTGCCCATTCACAGCCTGTTTGACTGAAGGTTTGTGCCTCCCAAGATGCAAAACAGCCACTCCAGAGGCCCTCTGGGGGTGGGGTTGTTCAGAGGGCTGGAGCACAAGCCTTGCACATGGGAGCCCTGGGTTTGATCCCAGGCACTGCATGGATCTTGGAACATTGCTGGGAGTGACCGTGACCGCTGAGCACCATGGGCTGTGGTCCCCAAACCTAAACAAAAGGAAAGAGAAAGTTTGCAGGGATGGGGTGAGGGAAGGCAGAGGTCTGCGATAGTTGGTAGGGTGGGAGGCCCTGGGGTCACTCTTCCAGAGCTTCTAGCTAAGCCCAGCATCCCCTACCTCTCCCACCTGTGTCTTGGTACAGGTGGCTCAAAGACCACCTTTGAGCCAAGTGCACGCTCTAACCGCCTGCTAGGAAGCTCTGGTGTTCTCAGCTGGCTGTGCGACAGCCCCCTTCTCTGCCGGCAGGCGACACCCCAAGGCATTTCAATCCCAAAGATGCCCATGACTGAGTGTGGCAAGCCGGGCACTGTGGGGGGGGGCACTGGGGAAGCCCGGCCTCAGCCCTGGCTCTAAGGGGGAGGTGAGGGTTAAACATAAAAGATGCCCAAGATCCCGAATGAGGCCAGTAAAGGAGACAATGGGCCCTTCCCCCTCCAGGACTGGAGCCAGGACTGGAGCCGAGCCAGAAGGGCCGTGCCGCCAGTGGCTGGGGTGCGCCTTACCTCCAGAGGGGTGAGCAGAGACTGCCAGCAGGGTCTGGGAGATACTCAGGAGGCAGCCGAGCAAGGCTGCGGCTGGTAGGTGGTCAGGGCCTTGGTGCAGTCTGGCGCATGGAGAGAACCAGGAGGGCAGGGCGCAGAGTGTGCCCTGAGCCCTGTGATGAGGAAAGGGCAGGGGGTGGGGAGTGAAGCCCAGGATAGAGACTTGGGAGCGCATTACAAGACCCCAGAGGGAAAGCAGTTGGCGCTTTATACTTGGGGGGGGTTTCCCCAGCAGTGCTGGGGCCACCAGGGCTATGCCTGGTAGTGCTTGGGAGGCGCCAGGGTGCCGGGGATGAAACCCGGGCTCTTGCTCTCACCAGGTCGGTGCTCCGAGCTTCAGGCCGCCTCCCTAGCCCGGGGACAGCATTTGCAGCCTGGATGAGATGCCTAGGGTGTCCCTGGGGTGCTGGCACCTAAGGGACACCATTCCCCACCCCAAGCCCGTGCTCTGCTGCCTCATCATTGCACCTGGAGGCCCCGTGGGAGCTGGGCACGCGCCCAACCCACTCAACCCACCGTCTGTCTGTCCGACCCATCGTTGGGCTGTGATTTGGGCCACAGGGACCCCTTTCTATCAGGGATTCATTTGACTTTTTCTCCTGCCCACAGGCCCCAGGCACAGGAGTCCAGCTATGAGAATTTGAGCCACATGAGCACCCAGAGGCCCCTGGCAGCTGCGTGTTCACCATAAGGGACCCGGAAGCCAGCAGCGCCTGTGCCCAGGGAGGAACCTAGGCCAAGGAGGGGCCCACTGGGGATGGAGCCCGGAAGCTGCCCAGGGGTAAACCTCCAGGGCCAGGTCCCAGAGGCTCGGGGTCTCCTCTGTGGGCCTCTACCCAGAGCCCCCGCAGCATTTTTGTCGCTGGGTCTTGAAAGCGTCTGTGATGTGTGTGTGCATGTGTGAGTTCTAGCAGGGAGCGCCAAGAAAAGGGCCTCAGCCGTTCGTGCCCAGACCACCGCAGTAGAGCAGCAGAACCCTCACCCCCGGCCATGTGACCATCCTGCTGAGGGAGGCTGACACTGATATTCTTTCCTCACGAAGTGAGGCCTTGGGGATGCAGAACTGCCTGGATGTTGGGGCATGCAGCGTTCTTGGATAGTGTACCCCAGCCTCGCCGAGAGGTTCTGGATAGCTCACCTCAGACAGGAGCTGGGCAAACCCGCTGGACGCTCAGAGCGGAGAGGTGTGTGCGCCACTCTCTGGGCCCCTCTTGCCCCACTGGCTGCCCTGTACCACCCCAGGACTCCGCGGGAAACAGCCATCACCTCAAATGATCGTTTCTAGAAGCATCTGTCCTTGGGCTTGGAAAACTAGCCCGCTAAAACAGCTCCTGGTTTTAGGAGCTCTAAATAGCTTAAAATAGCTCCTAGCTCTGACGAGCCCCCCACCCCCCCACCACCTTCCTTCTGGGGTGACGTGTCAAGGGCACCTCCCCCACCCCTTTGGCCTGAGTCCTGCCAGGTGGGGGTGCAGCCGTCCACATTTCACCCCTCAGTGTGAGCCAGAGTCCTTCGCACTCAAGACAAGGGATGATGTACGTGGAAATGTCGCAGAGTGAGCACCAGGCACATGTGGGGACAAGTTTCCTTCCCTCCAGAACCTTCCCAGATGCTGGAACAGCGCCTAAGGCTCCACATAGGCACTCCCGGATGGTGGAGGCTGGGTCCCGAGTTGTGATGAGAGGCAGTGGGAGACCAGGGTCCCCGCTCCCCAGAGCCTTCATCAGGACAAGTGGGTGGTGAAGGGGATCTCCAGGGTCAGAGGGGCTGGTCTTCACCCCTTCCATAGGGGAATCTTTGGGGCACCTCTGGGGTGAGTCCTGGGTCTCCAGGAAGTCGTGGAGAACAAAGGGTCCCTGTGTCTGGGAAGAGACGATGGCACCCGTGTGTCTGTGCTGGGGACCACGGCAGGAGGGTGAAGACAGAAACAGGGAGCAAATGTGTCCCAGTCAGGCGGGTTTCTGCGGGACAGGGCCTCTCCCCAAAGCTCTGTGCTGGCCCAGGTGATGCTGGCTCTGCTCCAAGACCCTGAGTGTGAACCCCATGAGCGTGAGCTGTGCACTCCTGGGGGACCCACCTCCTCGCCAACGCACCGTCTCTGATGCTGGGGGCTGCTGGTTGCAGGGACAGAAAGTGCTAGCACAGACTTTCCCAAAGTGGGTGATTTCTGCTCCCTGACGGTGCTGGAACGATGGGCGTGGGGGGGCCTGGGGTGGGCCGGTGGGGAAAACGTGTTTGTTCATGTCAAGACAGTAGCTCGGCCTCCCTGCCCCTACCCTACCCCAGAGGCTGGCGATGGGGTCAGAGAACAGGGTCGGAAGACTTGAAGCCTCGTCTGGCAGGGGAAATCACTGGAAAGCCCTTTTCTGACTTCAGCTGACTCGACAGTGAAGAGTGGTCCTACCCACCGGCTGTTGGCTGGCTTGGGGACTGGAAGCCACTCAGTCAGACTCTCCCTAACAAATAAAAAGTGCCTTTTTGAAAAAAAATAAAGGAAGATTCCCGGGGACTGCTGAGTAATTTTTTTTTCCTCCAGGAAGAGGGCAGGTAAGTTGGGTTAAGTCTGGAACCTCTGCTCTCGACTGTCTGGGCCTGGGATCAGCCCAAACCAGCCACGTGCAGTGGACAGGGCAGCCCCACTTCATCCCTGGACTGCCCTGAGGATCCCCACAGGCTCCCCGATGGATCAGGGGTCCTCCAGTAAGACAGGAGTGCAGAAAGAGGAAGCTTATGAAGGCAGCATACGAGGGTTTGTGGGTGCCAAGAAGCAGAGATGCTGAATCACTCCAGGAAGGCTTCCTGGAGGAGGGAGCTCCCCTGTGAGTGGCCCCAACCTTCATCTTCCAGAGTCTGGGCCCAAGCCCTGGCTGCCAGTGACTGCTGAGTGGCCCCAGGAAAGCCTCCTATGGACTCACTGCCACACCATGCCCAGAGCAGGAGGAGGAACAGGGAAGGGAAAGGGGTTGGGGACTCATCAGAAAGATGCAGAAGGGAGCTGTTAGGAAAAACTAAGTTATAAAATTTGCCTATAAATGGATGGACATGGAGAAGATTATGTTGAGCGAAATTAGCCAGAAGGAGAGAGACAGACACAGAATGACTGCATTTATCTGCATAACATAAATATATATGTACATATTATGATACCAATATCCAAGGTCAAGTGAAACATATATCAGGAGGTCTTGTCAAAGGTGGAAATTATCACAAACGTGTGGGAGTCAGAGGTTAGGTAAGACAGAAAATGGAACAGTGTGCTAACAATTGTCGAGGGTACTAATGCCAACCTAGAACTGAGCATTAAATAGAGGCAAAAGGATACACATGACAACCCTTTAATGTATGTTCTGTAATCCATAGTCTGGAGGGGAAGGAAAAGAGAAAGAGAGAGAAATGGAAAGAAATAAAGAACCTGCCATGGAGGAGGGCTGGGGGAGGGGGGAGGGAACCGGGGACGTTGGTGGTGGGAGATGGGCACTGGTGGCGGGATGGGTGCTGGAACACTGTATGACCAAAACCCAAATATGAACTTTTTAATTGTATATCTTTGTAATTGTAAAAATAAAAAATTAAAAAAAAATAAAAAAAGATGCAGAAGGGCGCAGCAATAGGTCATCCGGACTTCCGGACTAGGCACCCCAGAAGGTTGTAGGGCAGTAAAGTAACCCCAAGCAGGGAGGGGGTGCGGGGAGACCGTCTCGAAGACAGATCCTGGCTTCTCACTCTCTCAGGCCCCCGTGAGCCACGTGCTGACATTTCTCGGGGTGTGTTTCTGCAAGGGGCACAGTGGCTTCTAAGCCTCGTGCACAGATGTCACACAGTAGCCTTCCCATGATGACCTTCAGAGCTTTACGTTTTTCTTACTGTGAGTGACTTCTGCCTAAAAAGGACTCAGCAAGCAACTTGCCAAAAACAGGACGTGTCTGCCACGTGTAAATTAAACTGGGATATTGTTTCTTTGTACAAGTTTACTTAACTAATACTCATTTCTTCCTGTTTCTCATTATTCTGTAGAAACTCATCCTTTGTACTCACATACTACAACACTGAACAATGAGTAGGAAGGAACCAGTGCACGTTTAGTCACCAAAGTAAATAAAGAGGTTTGGAAGGTCCATTAGACATCTGGGGAGGAACAGTTGACACTTCACAACTATCTCTTGCCACCTGGGTGATTTTCAGCCACTGAGAGATAAAGGCAGGCCACTTCCGGTACTGTGTGGCAGATATCATGGGTACATTAAAAAAAAAATGTTTTAGCACATCCAAAAATGAAATGAAAAATGAAAACACGAGGACTGGAGAGCTAGTACAACAGGTGCTCGGCTGGCACAAGGCCAACCTGGGTTTGACTCGCAGCACAGCCTAAGACCCCCGGAGCCCCACCAAAACAAAAAATACCCAAGAATATTATGAAGAAAAAAGAAGTTGTGCTCAAGAACATTTTAAGTAATGTCATTATCCTAAAACAGGGTGGGTAGCTTTGTTTTCCTTCATGCTGTAGCCATGAGGAACCAGGACTGGTCCCTAAAGGAAACCTGAGTCCCAGTTTCTAACAAAGCCCTGCACCCCCATAATGGAGGAGGACCCTCAGACCAGAACAAAGCTGCAAGCCAGAGGGCTTTGCCCCACGGAAACAGTCTCGCACAGATGCTTTTGTTTTAAACCAACATGCTTACTTCGGGCACCATGCTCTCCATCCTGCTTGGTAACAGCCAAGTGAAGCGAGCAGGAGATTGATGCCTCCCTCGCCTGCGTGAAAGGACGAGCTCCCAGCGCCCTGTCATGGAACCTGCACACAGCCGGAGGGTATGCAGGCTGACCAGGCCGTTGGCTGGATGTGAGGGCTAGTACCACCAAGTGTCCATGGGACTGTCACTGCTCAGCCCACACTAGTTGACCAAGGCCCTGGCCAAGAGCAGCTGAGACCTCAGGGTGGGGATACACATTCTCTGGCCACCTGCAGCTTAGGTCTGGGCCCAGTGCCCTTCTGTCCATCTGCGACCCGTAGCCTTAAAGTACCATGGGCACTTCCCCCTGTGGTAGGTATGGTGGGCCAAGAGGAGCTGAGTGGACACTGGGTATTTGGCCTGAGAAGAACAAGGGCAGGTGGTGGGGTCAGGGGTTGGGAGCAAGGACGGGGCAGGCAAGAAAGAGGGTCCCTCTGGAGGGAGGAAAGTACAAGTACATGGGGAAGGTGCCCCTGTTGGTAGCAGCCACCAAAAGCCCCACAGCGAGCGCCAGAGCCCACAACTGCTTATGTGTGGCCTATGAGCCAATCCCCTCTTCCCAGGACAGTCCTGGCGGTCACCCATCATTCCCACACCAATAGTCTATTGCTCACCTCTCACCTTGCTGAGGTTCTGGCAGTCGCCCAAACCTTAATAAACATTCTTTCCCACAAGAAAAAAACAGCCAACCCCATCAAAAAAATGGGGAGAAGAAATGAACAGAAGCTTCCAGAAAGAAGAAATTCGAATGGCCAAAAGGCATATGAAAAAGTGCTCTTCATCTTTAATCATCAGGGAGATACAAATCAAAACAACAATGAGGTACCATCTCACACCACAGAGACTGGCACACATCCAAAACAGCAACAACAACTGGTGCTGGCGTGGATGTGGGGAAAAAGGGACTCGGGATCCACTGTTGGTGGGAGTCCCTTTTGGAAAACAATATGGGCATTCCTCCGAAAACTAGATATTGAGCTCCCATTTGATCCAGCAATAGCACTCCTGGGAATATACCCAAGAGACCGAAAAACACATAGCAGAAACACTATCTGTACTTTTTTTTCATCTCTGCGCTATTCACTATAGCTAGAATCTGGAAACAACCTAAATGCCCGAGAACAGAGGACTGGCTAAAGAAACTGTAGTTCATCTACACTATGGAATACTATGCGGCTGTCAGAAAAGATGAAATTATGAAATTTACCTGCAAATGGATGGACATGGAGACGATCATGCTGAGTGAAATTAGTCAGAAGGAAAAGGACAGATATAGAATGACTGCATTCATTAATACAACATAAATAGATACCAGTGTTTTATTAAATGTGGGAAATGGTAATGGCAGATTAAAACTCACCACTGAATATACACAAAGAGACTTAAGTGATAAACTCTAAATACCTGCAGGGCTAGCCACAATGTGTAAAATAAGAGGGAGAGAGATGCAGAGACAGATGCAGAGACAGAGAGAGAGGAAATGGGGGGTACCTGCTATTGAGGCCTGGGGTGGGGGTACATTGGTGGTGAAATGGGGCACTGGTGGAGGAATGGGTGCTGGTATACTGTATTACCAAGAACCAATTATGAACACCTTTGTAATTGTATGTTTCACTGTGGTATAATAAAAAAAATTTTAAAAAATTAAAAAAATAAAAATAAATAAACATTCTTCTCTCTCTGGGTCCTCTTTTTCATTTGTCACGTAAGGGCTAGTGAGCTAGTCTCCTGGGGCTGGAACTGCCTGCCCAGGAAAAGGGCAAAGGGGAGGGTCGGTCTGCAGACCTGTGCCAGTGAGGGGTGGGATTAAACGAGTTCTTCATGTCTCTAAGGACTCTCAGAGTCACAGTTCTCCAATATTTGCTTGCTACTTGGCACCATTCATTTTAAAATGCAAAATCCCCTGGGCAGCGCGGAGTTGCTTCCACACCTAAAGGCAGAAGCTGGGCTGTGCTGGGCAGTCTGGGGACATGGCGAGGGGGTGACACTTGGCTGAAGTAGCACTGGATTCTCGGGGAGAGAGTCCATGCCCTGTATGAGACTTCCCCCAGACCGAGACACTTGGGCAAGGCGACTGGGGTGCAGAGGCGGGACTACACCAACAAACTGATGAGAGCTAGGACAGAGCCGCGTCTCGGGGTCCCGTCTCAGGGTCCAGCGCCTGGCTGGAGTCCTGGCGAGGCACTGAGCAGACGCACCTGCGGGACCCGACTCCTGTGCCCTCCAGATCCGGCCAGCATTTGCTTGCTGTGAGGCAGGGAGCGGCACCAAGAGGTGGGGTGCTGGGGACCCAGTGTGCATTCAGCACCTGTGCTCTGGGTGTTGCATGGTTGACACAGGCAGAGCAGCGGATCAAGCACTGTCCATCAGGGACTGGGCACTCCCGCCTCAACTGGAGCACACGGACACTTGTGAGCAGAGTCTACAGCACCAGCCCCAAATCTGGCCCTGTGTGATCTAGGGTCTGTGAAGGGACCCGAACGTCTTGGGTCTTGGCCCGAGGGGTGCGCACGGGCCATTTCCCCTGGGTGGGGACAATGGCGCCACGCGAGAGCTCAGCCTCTTCCTGCACCTTCAGCCCAGAGCCCATCCGCGGCAACAAACCTCAAGCAGCACCCCGACATCCCCACCTCACCCCCCACCACAGTTAAACCCCAGCCACGACCAGAGAGCGCATCATGGGGCATCCACAGACGCCCCCAGTGGGGCCCTGGACGGCGTGCCCGCGGTCCCGCAGGAGGGCACACCATCACCTCCCTCGGGGACACGCAGGGCTGTGGGCTCCCTGCTGACAGGCGCGTGTGTGGACACGCTCCGCGGCCTTCCAGCCACGCAGGGTCAGTGTTGTGGCCTGCTATTCACTCGGTGAGGGAAGCTTCCCATGGTGGAGCAGAGAGAGGATGAGTAGAACGGAAGACTTTTTTAATGACCGTCTCCGATAATCCAGTTACGGCTCAGACCCATGACATGGATGCCATCGGCCATGACAATCTGTACTGGCTTCACCCACTGAAATCACTCCACCGGCCTATGAACAGACATGGAGAGAAAGCCCCAAAAAATCAGGTTCTTAGAGGCTACAACCAAAGATTGATTTTATTTTTTTTACCATCTTTACAGACCAAATACATTATAAATATTATAAACCTTCAAAAATGAACAGATTATACATAATTTTCTTTTAAAATGGATATACTGTCTCTCCAAGTGTTCACATTCTAGGGTACTGACCGTAGCCTCCTCCTCAGAGGAAACAGCACAACAGGCGGTCTGCAGCTCCTGAGGGTTCCCGCCACACAGCAGGGGGCGGACGGCAGCTCAGAGAGAAGGAAACGGCCCTGAGGAGGTTCTGAGCCACGTGCCTCCTCTCCAGGAAGGAGAGCCACCAACACTGGGAGGGCTGGAGGCCGAGGGACAGAGATGTCAGGACGTCAATGAGGCAGAATCTTTCTATCCAACTCAGGAAGAGAAAAAAAAAAAAAAGCAGCAGCTTCTACGGGTTTCCAAATGTCGGAAGCAGCACTCAGGAAGGGCATCTGATCTCTGCTCCGGGGCACAATACAGCCCAATCCCTAAAAGCACTGACACGTGTGCAGGTCCAAGTTCCTGGGCGACAGTTAACCCAGCAACACCAGAGCACTAGGCCGGCTGGAGAAACGAAGGCCAGGCCGAGCCCACAGAAAGACCAATCCAGAGTCAGACTGCTGACTCCAAGGGAAAGAAGAGCAGGTCAGTGGCAAGAGAGCAAGGCCAAGTGGCAGGAAGGATGAAAGGGTGGGCTGTGGGCCCCAGAGGGCGGGGCTTTGGGTAAGCTGCCGCCTCTCTGCCACGTCCCCTGCCCTGCCCTCCCGTCCCATGGACCAGTTTCAGCAGTTTGCTAACTCCCTCTGAGATGAACTATGGAGTGAAGAGTCGAGTTTCTATCGTCAGTCTGATGGCTTGGCACCTTCGGGAGCGCAGCCCGGACTCCAGCAAGAGTCAAGCTGTGGTACGTTATCTCAGCATCACCTTCGATGACGGACGCTGCGGGGTGCGCAGGGAAAGGGCAAGGCTGCCCGGCGTGACTGGAGGCGATCAGCCCTTCCTCTCCTCCAGCCTCCAAACAACTGTGCGGCGTCTCAGCACAGCACCTGGGCAGGCAGGTGGCAACGTTGCCAGGAGACCTCAAGGCTGGTGGAAATGGACGGGTCCTTCCCTGTGCCTGGCCATGGGTGTCAGGATCACGGGGCCACGTGTTAGATAATGGCTGACTTGGACTCTGCCCTTGGCGTTTTTTAGAGAGACAGTGCAACACATTTGAGTCCGTGGTATTTCTCCCCACTGAGAAGTGCAGAAGCTCCAAAGCATCTATTACTCTGATGGAGCATCGGTGTGTGTGGGGGAAGGAGGGTGGGGGGGGGCGGGCATGAGCGATGATTCTACGTCATTCCCGAGTACTGAGGCGTGGCGCGAGGAGTCCTGAGTGTAAAGTGAACAGGGGCTGCTGCAGGTGGAGCCACACAAGCCAACCTCAAGGGGTGCCCTGCGAGCTGGTTGAGCAGCGCTGTCCTGGTGGGGGCTGCGTGCCCCAGCGCAGGTGAAAGAACAGCTCATAGTCCCCAAAAGTCTGGGGGCTGAGATGACCCAGTGTCCGGTCTCCTCTACTGTGTCCCACCCAGCTCCGCTGTGACCAGGGAACTGAAGCCGGCTCCGCCGCGGGCGCGTGTAAACAGAGACCGTCTCGGGCTACCGGATGTTGTCCAAGTAGTGCACTTCTGGGTAGAGCCAGTTCACCAGGAGAGCCAGGAAGCTCTTTCCGTCCCCGGAGGCAGTGGCCGGGCTGCGGATGAACTGCACGGCCTGGGAGATTTGCTCCTGGTACTCCGCGTACTGCTTGCTTGCCGACAGGGACTCCAGTGCACTCAGGGCCTACGAGACACGGCAGACGAGAGCCTTAGCCAGCAGGTGCCCAGCACGTGGTTTCCCAGTGTCACCCGCTGGCACAACACGGGCCTCTGGGAAGCCCTCAAGCTGGACTCAAGAGTTTCAAAGGCAGGGCCGGTTAACCACAGTTGGGGGCTGGAGGGTCATGACGAGCAGTTCTGGCTCTGACCACCCTCGACATCCAGTTCCCTCACCTGGTGTTCCCCAGCCTCCCCTCGAGGGGCAGTGTGGCCCCGGCACTGCCTGGCCCCACCCCTGCTCCCGGGTGCTCTCAGTGGGCAGCCCTAGCACACCGCCGGGAGGGCCAGGTGTGCTCTCAGAAGCGCCCCGCCGCGTTCCACGCCTGGCAGGTGCTGTCCCCATGATGGGCTGGGGCTGCTGAGGGCATGCGGAGTGCTTAACAACCGCAGCGCAGCACGCTCAGGCCCCGTTCCTTGACGTCCACCAGACACAGCACAGAAAGCCCTAAGAAAATGTTCCCCTGGCTCCCCTCAGGGGCGATGAGAAAGTCAACACCACCAGGAGACAAGAAAAAGACCAAACTATGGGAAGCACAGTAGAAACAAGGGCTCCTCCAGGTGGGGCCCAGGTGGGTTTCCAGCTAAAGCTCACCTGTCCCAGGATTCTGAATGCTTTCCCGTCACGGGCACCCCACCACCACCTCACCACCACAGGTCCCCTTGGGCTAAAGGGAAAGAGGCATCTGCTTGGCTCAGTAAAGGAAGACAATGATGTATGCACAGAGACTGAGCTGGAAGCTTACAATAAAGTTCGGGGGCTGAAGACAGCGAGCAGTCTTAGGGTACAAAACAAAACAACTATGGGGTTCGGTGCTGAGTTAACCACAGTGTGGACAGAATTCCAAGGACGAGAAGCAGGAGGAGAGGCACCCCCATTAATCAGCACCCCCAAGTTCCCCTCTTCCCATCTTTACTAAAATTCAGCGCTGGGGTGGTGCCCTTGGATGGTCTGAATAATCCCTGGAGGGAAAGACGAGCGTGGATGGGCGCTCATGGGGCACTACCATGCTAGGTCTAAGAGCACTCAGGCAGGGGGACACGGGGACTCAGGACAATAGACGACCCCCCCAGTCGCACCCTGGACACAGATTCCCAGAGGGTTTGTTCCCTCCTGGGACAATTTCTCCAGACACGGGGGATCCAGAGGTGGCGGTCCCAGGGGACAAGACATGCAATGGGCAGTGGATGAACTGGGCGCAGACCGGGCCTGCACACAGACGGCTCGCCACCTGCTCTCAGCAGTGGGGTCTGAGCCCTTCGCGCTTGAGAAAACTGCAGAGGGCAGAGGGGCTGAAGGCTGCGGCCAAACGGGCCTGGTGAATCCCCGCTGCCTCACCTGAACTGTGATCTGGGACCAATGACTCGGCCTCTCGGCATCCTTTTCCTCACCCACAAAACCAGGAAAACAGACGCTGCTGTGCTACAAGGAGGCTGTGAGGGTCACACACGGAAGAGCCTTGAGACTCTCTAACATCCAGTCCAACTCAGAGCAGCGCCTGGGGTGTAGAGCGCCTGAGGATTCCAGCCATGGTTTTACACTATACGCTCGGCACCCAGCAGTGTGACCAATGCCAAGTTACAGGCATGGTGCCACAGCTTCCAGGAGGCTGGGAGTTGGTCGGTGTTCCTTATTCCCCCGTGGCCCGGACTGGTGGCTTCCTGCTCACCTAACAGGAACCACTGCCTTGGTTTCGAGCAACAGCTCTATTAACCTCCATCACACTCAGCTGTGGCCACGCCTGTGCCAGGCCCGGTCCACGGCAGGCCAGTGCTTAGCCAGGCTCAGTGGGACCAAACTCCCCCAGACTGACTTGTCCAGGGCCTCGTTTCTTTGACAGAGGCAGGCAGGTCCCTTTACAATGCTTAAAACCTGAGGCCAGAACCTGAGGTAGAAGCACATGCATGTGTGACATCACAGCTCTGGGTCACATCTAAGCTTCCACCTCTCAGACCACCCCTCAGACCCGTGTCAAGCTTGTGACTCACCTGCTGAGCTTTCAGTGTCAGGTGTAATTCAGAGCTCGGCTTCAAGCGGATCTGATCCTCAGCAGGCACCTGAACGCAGAGGAAGGCGGCCATGCCTCGGGCAACCACTCGGAACCTTAGAGGGAGGGAGAGCAAGCAAAGGCTGTGAGCGTCAACATCTGAGAAGGCACAGCACGTTACAGCAGACACATCGCCAGAGCCACGGCTGTATACGCCTTCCAGAAAATACCCTTAAATGTAACTGAATCATAACCTTCCCTTCTACTATCACGACCCACCAACTCAGGAATGAAAGTACTAGAGAGGAGCCGGGGAATAGCTCAAAGGGCTAAGTGTGCTCTGACGTTACCCAGATCTGGTCCCCAAGACCATGTGGTGCAGCCAGATGTCACACCCCATCTGATCTCCCTCACCCCCAAAAAAACACAACCTGGGGCTGCAGACAGAGCACAGCAGGTACGGCGTTTGCCTTGCAGGTGGCCGACCTGGACTCGATTCCCCGGCATTCCATATGGTCCCCTGAACACCACCAGGAGTAAATCCTGCGTGTGGAGCCAGGAATGATCCCTGAGCATTGCAGGGTGTGACCCCCCAAAAAAAAAAAAAAAAAAACAACAACAACACCCTCCTTGCAAATATATGGAAAAATCTGAGGCTTCAGACATGACTGGTGCGAGTGTGAAAACGCTACAAGCATTACAGAAAGCAGTTTGACAGGTCAAGTCAACCACAGGACCTAGACCTCTGCTCTTGGGCACAGATTCCAAAGAACTGAAAACCGTTTTCTAACAAAAGCTGATAGATGAATTTCATGGCAGGCCTAGTCACAGGAGCCAGGAAAAGGAAACCGCCCCAATGTCTTAGCAGTCAATTAATGAGGCCTGTCTTGACAACGAAATATGATTCAGTCATAAAAAAAGAATGGAGTATTGATGGAAGCTACAATATTGATGAGTGTTGGAATTTTATAGTAACTTAAAGAAAAGGCCACATGTTTTCTGATTCCATTTAGACGAACTGCCCAGAACAGGGTATTGCAAAGAGGGAAAGCTGAGACGTGGTTGCCAGAGATGCAGGGAAGCAGGAAAGTCAGAGTGGGGCCCAGGAAAGCCTTCGGGTGATGCAGACTCCCTGGGCTCAGTGCTGGGCTGCACCAAACCTGTGTGTACACACAATGCTGAACTGTATGTTAAAAAGCATTATCAAGATGAGTCTTGCGTGAGACGTATTTCATCATACTTTAAGTGAATCAAGATCACACTGTCCTGCCAAATTTTAACCATAAACAATGGGGTGGGGGTGGATTTTAATTTTATTTATTTTAATATTTTGCTTTTGAGGTCACACCCTGCAATGCTCAGGAGTTACTCCTAGCTTTGCACTCAGGAATTATTCCTGGCGGTGCTTGTGCTTGGGGGACAATATGGGGATTGAACGGGGCCATATGTTTTATGACTGAGTGCCGGGATTGAACCCGGTCAGTCGCGTGCAATGCAATCGCTCTACCCACTGTAATTACTCCCACCCCAAGGGGGTGGATTTTAAAAAGGCAGAGAAATAGCTCCAAGGGCTGCATGCAGGCTTTAAATGTGGTAGGCCCAGGTTCGATCCCCAGCACCATGAGTCCCTGACTACAGCCAGATGTGGCTCAAACCCCTCTCCCCTGAAAAGGCAGAAATAAACGTGGTGTTGACTGGCAAGAACTGGGTGGTTCTGAAGCTGCAACCACAGTCTGGGCTGGTCCAGAACAATGCCAAAGTCAAGGTGCCTGAGAACGCTCACTGCAACACCAACAAGGGCTGGGAAAGAAAACCAACATAAATAAGTACCAGGTGATAAAATGGGAGGCTCGGGGCACATTCTTTCATGCTTTGGAATTTTTTAGCAGCAATAACCTAGGCTTGTTTCTCATTATCTTTGCTTCTCATCCACTGACTTTCACTCATCTTGGCTTCACAGTTCTGGTAGGCCAAGTCCCTCCGGTGGGTCCTGGACCACCCAGATAAAGTGCTCGGCTGCTTGTACGCGACCCTCCACGGCACACCACTGGCTCAGAGCCCCAAAGAAACAAGGAGAGTGCCTGCTTACAAAGAGACACATATCAGGATACACTCAAAACATTTTTTTTAATTTTGCTTTTTGGGTCACACTCCAATGCTCAGGGTTACTCCTGGCTCTTTTATTTAGGAATTACTCCCTGGCAGTGCTCGGGGGACCATATGGGATGCCGGGATCGAACAGGGGTCGCGTGTGCAAGGCAAACACCCCTACCCGCTGTGCTATTGCTCCGGCCCCTACACTCAAAACATTTTATCAACCTCAAAAGAATCGTTTATAAAAAGATTTAGAGGGGCCGGAGTGATAGCACAGCAGGTAGGGTGTTTGCCTTGCACGCGGCCGACTCCTGGTTCGATCCTCGACATCCCATATGGTCCCCTCGAGCACTGCCAGGAGTAATTCCTGAGTGAAGAGCCAGGAGTAACCCCTGAGCATTGAGATTTAGAGGGCTGGGACCACACCCAGTAATGTTGAAGGACTCCTAGCTCAGTGCTCGGGGCCATGGCCACTGCCCCACGCGAAGCAGGTAACTTACCTCTCTCACACACTCACTTCCTGGGCCCCACAAAATAGTTTGTTTTTGATGAGAAAAAAAACTGAACTTATGCCACTATAGTCAACTTCTGTTCTTTTCCCTTGATGTTTGGGCTCACGGTGAGATTCTAGCTCTAAGATAAAAAGAATCGATCCGAGAATTATCCAACGGAGAGCCAGAGCTGGAGGCGGTGGCAGGTGCTTCCTTACCTGTTAGACAAGGGCGACTTTCGGCCCAAGCCAATGGCGCCCAGGAGCCCGGAGCTGAGCCTCTCCTCCGCCACCAGGCTCTGCCGGCTCTGCAGCAGGAGCAGAATCCGAATGACGGACTTGGTCAGAACCGTGTCGTTCTGCTCCACCTGGACCAGGGACAGCTGCAGGGCTTGGTGCCACCACAAGAACAGCTTGGCCTCTTCCTGTGCAGAGCTGGGCAGGGCAAGAGGAAGAGAAATCGCAGCGGTGGGTTTGGGGTCTCCCCTTAACCCAAATCCACAGCAGAGTGTTCACTCAGGGGACACGCAGTACTTGCAAGGCTGAGGCTGATGGCCGAGTATTAGTCACCAGGGACCAAGAGGCTGCTGTTTCCCGAGCACCGGCTCTAAGCCCACTCTGGAGGTGCTTCCTTTCATCTAGTCCCAGCGAGCACACACCGGGCCCTTCACCTTACCTGATGAGGAAGTCAAAGCCTGGTGCTCCTAAATCTGCCCTAAGAAGTAAAAACCTGCTCAAATCAAAACTTTTTTTTCTTCCTTTTTTTGGATCATACGCAGCGATGCTCAGGAGTTACCCCTGGTGGTGCCCGGGGACCATATGGATGCTAGGGATCAAACCCCCAGGAGGGCCGAGTGCAAGGCAAATCCCCTCCCGCCGTACTCATCTCTCCAGCCCCCCGCCAACACTTTTTCTACACAATGGCCCAGTCCCTCATGATCCACCTCTATCAGTCCCTGCTTGGATGGTCTGTGGTTCTGGGCACTTCCGGAAGTCATACACGGACGCCCTGGATTTCAGTCATCTGAGGGCAGCGAGATGGCCCGTGGCTGGAGACCAACCTACTCGGATAGACCTGCTCCAGCCACTTGCTTAAGAGAAGCAGCACTTTCATCTCGTTGCGCAGCCGCCTGCTCGCTGTTCAAACGCTGAAGCAAGTAGATGTAGAGCGTCAAGTAGCTGCCCAGGTTCAGGCCCTCCTGCAGGAATTCTTCTATGGTGAGTTCGGGCACTTGAAGCGACACCAGGATGGGGCCCCAGCCGAGACTCTGATGGAGGAGTCTAAGGACAGAGCACAGACGGGGACAGCAGTATCAATACCACAGTCAAGCAGGGGACCACCCTTGTGGCCCTGTTCCCCGTATTCCCGTAAGTGTAATGCCAAGAACACGCCGGTACAGACCCGCTCCTTTATCTCCTGCCACCCCACCAGCTGACCATTACATCCCAGGTGTGGTCACTGCCTGGACACCTGCTTCACAGTACCTCCGTTAAAATCACAGTGAAGCATGTTATGGATACAGATGCTTTTCCCAGGGAAGTTATTACTGTAGCTATCAGAAGTACTTTTACTGAGCAGAGCTTAATTTGAAGCATATCTTGATGGAAATCCTTGGAAACGCTTCATAAGTTGGAAATGCTTCATAAGTTGAGACCAAAGCCCATTCTGATGTTATGTATATTGTATATATTGATGGGGTGACCTGAACAGTACCTCCCCTGGGGACATGGGCTGCTTGGGGCTGGGCAAGAAAGGCAAGGGCAGGACGGGGCGTTTCCCAGCATTCTTGCTTGATTCCCTTCGTCCTCCCCACTGTGCTCTATGATGTGTGGCTGGACACCAGAACTCAGAACTGTTCTGAGCAACTGCTACTGACCAGACCAGATGGTTTCCTGAGTCCGAGAGTGAGGAGACAGGGAACATGACAGAGAAAAGGAAGGTGTGTGTGGAGGTGGCGGAGTATCCTCTGAGTGGCAGTTTAAGAGGTGTGATAACAGGCCAGGGGCTGGGTAGAGCACCTGCCTTATGGGAGCGAGGCTATGAGCAGCCCAGCACCATCCAATAAGCTCTAGCACAACCCTACCAGCAAGACAGGTGGCACACAGCAACCCAGTGTGTGTGAGACCTCTGGCCATTACAAAGCAACCAGGATTTTAAAAAATAACAACAGGACGGATGGGGGGAAGGAGAGGGGGATGGGAATGTAACTCATAATGAAAGAACATCTATGAAAATGCAATTTTACAAGCGACACAAAGAGGGAAGCTTTATGGTGGATCTTGTGTCGACTGCGGCACATGGTGTGTTTTACTGGACCCGGGGCTGTGTGACAGCCTGTCACAAAGGACTCTTTCAACATAACAGGAGGAAAAGGAACATGAGGTGCCCTGTGTGGAAACATGGTTACGTGAACAGACGAGGGCACTGATTCTCACACTGACCGCAGGTCTCGTGAAAAGGACAAACGTGGGGCTGGAGTGATAGCACAGCGGGTAGGGCATCTGCCTTGTATGCAGCCGACACAGGTTCGATCCCGGCATCCCATATGGTCCCTTGAGCATCGCTAGGAGTAATTCCTGAGTGCACAGCCAGGAGTAATCCCTGGGCATTGCCAGGTGTGACCCAAAAGAAGAAAAGGATAAAGGAACTGCGGCGCGACAGCAGAGAAACAAGCAGCAGGGCCCTTCCCGGAAGGCTCTGAAGGACTCTCCTCGAAAGCTCCCGTCTACCCTGCCCAGCACAGACCTAGCAGGAGCCTGCACTGACGGTCCTCACCTTCCTTGAAGTAGGCGGTGATGCAGGCTTCCGTGGTCTCGGCCATGTGGCGGACGGAAGCCAGGCTCTGGCAGGCGGCAGTGAGCAGGGGCAGCACCACCAGCCCGTGCACCTTCTGCCCGATCCAAGTCCGACGCTGCCTCGCAGGAACTCGGCCGTGGGGAGGGTGGCGTGATTCAGCATCGTGAGCACTTCCATGAAGAGGCCGCTCAGGGCCATGTGGCGGGTCTGGCTGTCTGTATCTGGAAGGGGAACAGAGACCCACACTCGGCGTGGTGCCCCAGGGCACCGTGCACAGGGCACACCTCAGCTGCTCTTCAGGCAGACCTCAAGGCGACTGGTCTGAGGGTGGGTCTATGGGTCTGTGGGTGCTGGTATGTCCCAGAAGGACGGCTCTGATGGTAGTCTGGTTTCCCGATTAGGGACACACCTGAGTTGGCCCCAGATCCTCAGAGTGTAAGCACAGCCACGATGGCTGTGTCGCGCTGGTGCCAAATATTACCAAACTTCAGAAACTGTGCAGGGAAACCAGCGCCTCGGATGCGAACAGCCGCCACTGCTGAAGCGACTGCAGCAGCTCCTCCCCACCCCCACAGCCACCAATGCTCCGGGAGGACGTTCAGGGAATAAAGGCTCTGACTTATCAGCACACAGAGAAGGAAAGGAGGGTCCTTTGTAAGGTTTTGCGGAGCGGAACTCAAGTCTTCAGTTCTTAATGAGAAAAATGGGTGCTTACCATATTAACACATGAATTCTTTTCAAAAATGAAGAGGCAAAACAAAAAAAGAGAGTCTAAAAGACACACACGAAAGGGAGCAAGTCGGTTTTGCAAGAGAACGGCACGTGAGAGGGCGCCCCTCCCACATCCAGAGAGAGGGGAGAGCGTGAGGAAGCCACCGGCAGGCCTGAGTCTCGCTGGCCGGTGTGAGCCCTCTCCAGCTGGATGAATGTTGTGAGCAGAAGAGAATCTCTCAGCCCGAGGCTCCAGCATTCTACCCACGGCGGGAGAAAGGTCCACCTCAGCTTACGCTTCACACTGATTCGCTTAGCACGGATGGAATCGCCCAACTCAATGTGACGGTAAACCTATTTAATATCAGGACTCCAGAAAATGAAGTCTGAGACAAATAAAAGCAGCACAGGTTGTCTATGTCCCTCTAGAGACGTCCTCTCAGGGGCCCAGGGAGGCAGTTCAAAGGGCAGTGAGCACGTGCTAGAACCGAGCGTGATCCCTGGCACTACAAGGGCGTAGTCTTAGGGGACTCCCCAGCACCATCTGCCGCCCGGGCGGGATCTTTCTGATGAACAGCTACAGCACTGTTCATGTTTTCCGTAGTAGAAGCCGAGTGCCAGACCATTTGTTTTTTGTAGAAGTCAGGAGTGGGGCCAGAGATGGTACACGAGGCAAGGCACTTCCCTTGCACGTGGCCACACTGTGCGACCTCCAGCATCCCATATGGTCTCCTAAGCACCTCCAGGAGTGATCCCTGAGCGCCACTGCCTGTGGCCCAAAAGCCCTCCCCCACCAAAACTAGGCAACAGGCTATAAAAATCAGTAGATGAAGGTAGATGCGGCTAACTTTAAAAATGGTTGTGCCAACTTACAATGTGCTTGGCCGTGTGAGTGGCATCCTTGCCAAAACCTGACATTGAAATTTTTTAAAATCTAAGCCGCTGTGGTCAGCGTGTCATGTGTCACCTAGACCTTAATTTGCATTTCCGTGATTAGTGCACGGCTTGCGGCTTTCCCAGATGTGTGCTGTTCACTTGTCTCTTTCACAGAATTTTAACTTACGGGTCTTTTGGTTTCCTTTTTAAGGGCTGTTCATTTTCCCTACTGGATTTTCCCCACTTACGTTACCCAGTGTGATGAGCTTATGCACGTACACTGAATATAGTCTGCTGTCACTATATGCTATTTGTTCTCAGGTCTACATCACTCCCTTCTAGAAGGGAAGGCACGCGCTCACCACATTCCTGTCAGTTGGAACACGCCTTCTCACTCTTTCCAAGTCTGTGAGCTGGCTCTCAGCCCAGAGCTTGGAAGACATCCTCCACCCTCCTACTGCTGCCGTGGCCCAGGAGGACAGTCCCCCCAGCGCTGCACTGTGCAACTCAGGCCGCAGGTACGGCAATGTCTCACTGCTCTTCATCCTTAGATTCTGCCCACTGGCCTTTCCCTGGTTATTCCCCTCCTGAGAAAGTCTTTGGCCATTCCTTAATCTCCCTCTACAAAAACCATCATGTATTTTATTTCTATTCTTTCAATAAATTTTGCTCTGTGTGTGTGTGTGTGTGTGTGTGTGTGTGTGTGTGTGTGTGTTTTGCCAGGATGAAACCCGAGGTCTCACACATGAAAAGCAAATGTTTCCCCTGAGCTCCATGTCCCTGGGCTCAGATATTTTAACATTCATATTATATCACAATGAATACCTGAATTCTTAATCCACTGTTAATACTAAAATTTTAGGGGCCAGAGATATAGTACAAGAATCAAAGTGTGTGGGGCCAGAGCGATAGCCCAGCGGGTAGGGCGTTTGCCTTGCACACGGCTGGCCTGTGCCGGCCTGGGTTCGATCCCCGGCATCCCATATGGTCCCCTGAGCACCGCCAGGAGTAATTCCTGAGTGCAGAGCCAGGAGAAATCCCTGAGCATTGCCGGGTGTGACAAAAAAAAAAAAAAAGTGTGGCTAACTCCAGTTCAATCCCTGGCACCCTATATGGTCCCCAGTACTGCCTGGAGTGATTCCCGAGCACAGAGCTCTTAACACTACTGGTTTAACACTATTTACATTTTAAATTAAACTCTAAATGCTTTTTATTCACCCGCCTTCCTAACTGTTGTACACTTAAGCTCTTATAATTCAGGCTTTTGCTTTTTTGAACCCTAAAATGCACAATCACCATAGTTTTAAATGGACAATGCTTTGATTTCATCTTTGTTTATCCCACTTTTTTTCTGCTTATTTTTCTTTCTTGCATCTCCAGTTTTAACCTATGATCATTCTATTTCCTCCTATAAAAAACAAAAAACCTGTCTTGGCGCTCATTGCCTTTTTGGGATTTTCACTGAGCCACGGTGAGTTTTCCATGAAAATCTCTTTATTTCATCTGCATCCTTGAAAGTTTCTTCGTTACAATTCCAGGTTATAAGTCACTTCCTCGCAGCACAATGAAGTTGCTGCTGCCCTGTTTTACAACTTCCTTTATTGCTACCAAGAGGCTGAAGCTGTTCTCAGGCGGTGATCTGCCTCTCCTTCCTGCCTATGAGCGCCCCCACCCCCCGCCTTTGTCTCCGCAATTTTATCACAGCATATACTGGTACATGTATTTATCAGGCTCAGGGTCTGCTGGATGTACTGAATCTAAGGATCATTGTCTTTATCAGGCCTAGACAATCCTGGGCCTGCACACGCTCCGCTACTGCTGTTCCCCACTCTGAATCTCTTCTGCCTCGGGAACTCGGATGAGACGATCGGCGTGAGCGGAATCCTGTAGCCCTCCTCTCTGCCCCCTAACCTCGCTGGGCGAGCTCTCTGGCTGCAACCTCGGGATTGGCCAATCTATTTTCAAGTTACTCATTTTCTCTTCAGGGCAGAAGAGCAATTTCTACTTGAAATTGAATTGTTTAAATAAAGTTACTTGATTTAATTAGTCTAATTATAAACATACTGAGAATTTTTTCTAGTATTTAATTCTCGAGTCTTATCCTTCTGCAATCCTTTACACATTTTGCATATTTCCAAAATCATAGTATTTTAATCATGCATATTGAAAATAATTTTTGTTTAAAAAAAAAGACGAAAAGTAACGTTTTGCATTTTCTTAGTAATTATTCCAAATTATTCTAATATCTCTGGGGAAAGCATAAAGGGCTCCCAAGTGGTGGCCAGAGCCAACTGCTGAGGGTATCCAGCCAAGAGAGGTGGTGGTTCAGTGCTAGGGTCCAGCACTAGGATGCTACGTGGCTGTGTGGTGCCAGGGACCAGCAGAGTCACCCCAAGGTGGCTCAGGGGCCACACAGGCACTCTCGGCCCTCCAGGCTGTACCTGGTGCAGCCCAGGAAACCAGGTGGATCGTGCACGAGCCCTAAGCACTATGCTGCCTCCGAGATATTAAAATAGGAGAGAAAGGGAGAGAGAGAGAGAGAGAGAGAGAGAGAGAGAGAGAGAGAGAGAGAGAGAGAGAGAGAGAGAGAGAGAGAGAGATTAAGAAAAAATAAAAATGACCAAAAAATAAATGAAAAGTTGTATTTGATACTGGAGCTGGTCCACTACCCCAAGCCTTTATGTGTCTGCCAACACTTCCTGCTGAACTGCTGGAGGTCCCTTACTGCCTCCATCTTGCACGACTCGATTTCTCCTTTACTGTGAGCTGAGGATGCGTTTTCTCCAAAGAAGGGCTGGGGCTGGCAGCACCATTAGCCCACAGTGACTAACGCAAGTCCCAGGTTGAGGGATTTAGAACAAGAACCAACACCCTAGGTAGTGAGAGCTAATGCCTGAGACTCACGCTGGGTCAGAGTGGACTTAGGAATGTATAAAAGTGGATACAGCCTGGATACCTGGTCCAGCACCGGGCCACACAGACCGGGGCGGGTCCTCCCTTACCCTGCAGCTGCCCCCTGCGGGCTCCTGCCTGGGATGGCCTCCAGCTGCTCCCTGCAGGCAGCTTTCTGCCTCCTGTTCCCCTTCCTGGTCATACCAGCCTCAGTGCCTAAGCACCCAGCGAATCTCCTCTCTCTCACTCTCCTTCTCACTGCTCAGCCCAGTCTTTGGTTCCTGAAAACCCTCTGAGCCCGCTGTCTTGAGCAGAGAAGTGTCGAGGCTGGCCTGCCAGGAGCCCATGCTCTCCGCACACAGTTCCTGGACAAGCCTCTGGAGGACCCTGAAGCAACCATGCCCATTTAAAGCCAGAACATGTTGGACACGGCTCTCGGGTAGTGTCCCATCAGTACCCAATCAGCACACCCAGCCGCTGGGCCCCAAGCTATGCTCGGCCCCAAGCCGTGTCTAACTCTGAGCATCTGCACCCCTCAAGCAGTACCATCCACATCCTCTTCACCCTCTGCTCCTGGCACCGCAGGGGCCTGACCTGCAGCTGCACACAGGAATTCATGCACTGGTGAATCTGTCCCTTCCATGAGGCCACTTACCTGGCGGGTCAAAGACAATGATATCATCGAGGAGCTTAGCCATCTCCTGCTCCAGGACTGCTAAGGTGATCTTTCCGCTCTGTTCCAGAGAGCTCAGGAACTGCACCATCTGATGAATGAAGGCCTGGCATTTTGGAACTGCATCCTGACAATAAGAGGAAAAGCCACTGAGACGAGTCCAAGCGAGGGTGACCTGCCAAGTTCCCTGAGCACAGCACTGAGCTGCCTGCCCCGGCAGGAGAATCGAGCAGGGGCCAGTGAGGAAAAGGCCTTTGTCTCAGAGAGGCACATCCATGGTGACACTCACCCTACATTCTCCAGCACCACACTCTTCCCTCTCCCCTAAATTAACAACATTAGCTACACTCTAATTACTGGCTGAGAACTTTTCCCAGGCTGCCAGAGAAACAGCCCAGCCTCAGGAGTGATTGTGTGGAGGCTAGAGAGATGCTGGTAGCTGATGGTCCCAGCTCCAAAGCTCCTGAAGCATGAGGCCACATGTGTGGCCACACAGTCTCTCCAAACTACACAGAGCAGACAGTCCAGGGGAAGCAAGAAAATTAGGTGGGAAATTAAGTAGACACCCACTAAGTCAACGAGTGAAAACATTAACAAAGATGGGCCAACAGGCAACTAAGAGCTCAATAAATCCTCCAGTGAGGACTTTAGCAACACCAATAAGAGATATATGCCGTAAATATATACTTTATATTTAAAACACTGATTATTTTGTGCCTGCTGAGGGAGCAGACTTGGGGACCGGGTTGGGGATACTGGGGAAGGGCACACTGGTGGTGAGACGTGAGGAATACTGAAAACCTGAAATAACTGCATTGTGAACAACTTTGAAAATCATGGAGTTTAAGTAAAGTTTCTTTCAAGTCTTGGAAAAAAGTAGAAAGAACTTTTCCAATAACACTAAGTCTTATTATACCAATCCAGCTTTACTCAGCGGTTAGATGTCACTTCCAACTCAGAAGACGAAACCAAGGTCAGAACAGGAACCTTGTTAGATGTAAGATTCCTGTCCTTCCCTAATATTCTGCTACCAATGGCCTTCAGGACATTCAGCCAACAGCTCAATGCCACCATCAAGTCTTCTGAGTTCCTGTAAGCATGCACCATGGACACTAACCAAAGAGAAAAACAAAACCAAAGAATCCAAAACGCCAAACTCTGGACCCACATGCCACACATCTGTCTCTCTGCTGGGCTGCTACAAGGCCCCTGTTCTCTGGGGCCCAGGGCGCAGGCACAGAACACCTGCTACACAGGGTGAGGCCAAGAGCTGACTCCCTGACACCAGGCCACAGGCACTGCTGCCTGTGGTCCCCATACCGATATGAACGTGAGTGTGCTCTCTGGTATACCACCACCAATATGTATGAGCACAGCTGCGGTGTGCGACCCTCCACAAGCTCTACAATGCAAGCTGTGCATGCAATGCCAAGTGTGGGAGCACCTCAATTACATGTCATCACAACAAAGGGAAACAAAGGAAAACAAACCATAATGGAAAAAAGTACTGCCTTAGGGGTGGGGGAGCAACAGTATAGCAGGAAAGGTGTTTGCTTTGCATGTGGTCAACCTGGGTTCAATTATGGGCATCCCCTATGGTTCCTGAGTACTGCCAAGAGTAATAATAGCTCACTGCAGAACAAGGAGTAACCCCTGAGCATTGCTGGGTATGGCTCCAAAACAATAAATAAATAAATAAATATAAAGTGACTTTAAAAAAAGAGAATAAGGCCCAGGAGCTGCCTGGGGGCCAGCATGCAGAGCCTCACAAGTGGCTGAGGAGGCTGGGCGCTGGCTCGCACCGGGCCCAGCTGACTATGGAGCCCCGAGGAGGGCAGATAGGTTTTGGGAGTGGGCCCGTCGCCTCTGGGGGGGTCCCGGAAGCAGCTGGATGAGACTCGCCCCGTCACACTGGCCACCATTTTCGCTGTCCGACGCTGGGAAACTGCCTCACGACCAGATTAACAGAGCAGAACCAGTTCGAGCCCAGGTAGGCGGCTCCCAGAAGCGGGAATCACTGGGAATTCGTCAGATGGAGTCGGGGTCGCCCTTTCCCCCTCCATTTTGTCGAGCCTGGTGGCCTCACCCAGGAGCTGTCTGGGGGCCAGCATGCAGAGCCTCACAAGCGGCTGGGGGAGGCTGGAGCCGGCTCGCGCCAGGCCCAGCTGACTATGGAGCCCCGAGGAGGGCAGATGGGTTTGGGGAGTGGGCCCGTCGCCTCTGGGGGGGTCCCGGAAGCAGCTGGATGAGACTTCGCCCACCACACTGGCCACCATTTTTGCTGTCCAGACGCTGGGAGACTGCCTCACGACCATACTGGCGGAGCGAAGCCAGTTCGAGCCCAGGTCGCGCGAGCCGCAAGCAGCTGCGCGGTCCACTAAAACAGTGAAACAGTGATGTCTTTTGATGCACTGCATTCCGCGAGGAACAGGGGGGTTTGGTGGGAGGGAGATATAAAGAGGAGAGAGGTGACATGCAGAACCCGCCAAGTAGTTGAGGTGCAGGAGGGGGAGGAAGGTGGGGACACTGGGGATGGGAGATGGGTTTGGGTGGAGGGATGTGTGTTGGAACACTGTGGAACCGAACTCTACATGAGCATCTTTCAAATGTATGTCTAAAATGGTGTAATAATATTTGGGGGAATAATAAAATTAAATTTAAAAAAAAAAGAGAGAATAAAGAAACTGTCTTTGACAGCCCCTATGAGACCACCCCTTGCTTAAAGCAGGTGGTCTTTATACCAGCTCCCCAAGCAAAGCTCCAATCCTCGGAGACATCTCTCAGGTACAAACATGCACCCATTTTCTTTCTCTTTTATTGCAGTGTCAGAGACTGGACCCAGGCCCTCCCAGGGAAGGCAAGTGCTCCGCCTCTGAGTCACACCCCCTGCACCCCACCCGAACACACTCCCTTTTGAAGCATCACTGGACTTACGACATGCTTTTGGCCATCAGTGGGGACAGAAAGGCCTGCAGACACTTTCAGGAGCTTCACGACCAATTCAGCAGAAGATTCCCTTCAGCTAAGACAATGGATGGCTGGTAGTGGCTGCTGAAATAACCCAGGACGCTCTGGTATGACACCATGTCCACGAGATGCCACGAGAGAACTTGTCTGGCCAAGGAGACTGAGGAGAGGCGAGTCCTAAAAATGAAACACACATTCCTCAGCTCCAGAGCCCCCACCTTCCCGGAAATAGACTGCTGTCTGAGGGAGGCACCACCGAGATGGCCGAGGAGAAGCACGGGACAATCAGAACATGAATAACTGACAGCTGAGTGCCAATGAAGAAACAACCAAGTACACTGGTCAGAGAGCATTAATAGTTAGACTCCTACCCAGATCTCACTTTCCAAAAGATCTTTCTGAACCAGTAGCAGAACAAGCAATTATCAAGATACTAAATAAGGTTGATTTTGAGAGCCGAAGCCTCCCTTCACTATATGGAATTAGCAAAGCGGGCATGTGATGCAAGATGCAGCCCACGTGCCGAGAATCTCTCCCTTCCTTGGCAGGGCCTTAGGGAAACGCCAGAAAGAGGGTCGTTTCTCAGCAGAGTGGGGACTGCTCCCAAGTCAGATACTGGGCCCCAACTTACTGTCTGCTCAACTAGTTCATCTTCCTTGGCCAAGAGAACCATCATGAACAGGGAGGCAGAGCGACCATGCTCCGGGTCTCGGGGTGGGGCCTGGGGCCCCAGGCGTCAGACAGCACGCTGACCCAGTTGACCTCACACAGGACAGAGCCCAGGAACAGGGAAGCAGCTCTTTGGGCTGCCCCGTTCCACCTGGAAGGAAGGACACACATCATGAGAGCCTTGCTGTGAGCTGTCTATATACCCCAAGAAAGGCACTGGAATCAACACTCGATAAATCTGTTTTGGGGCCTCTAGCCCCTCACCATCAGAGTCGAAACATCCATAGTGCCTCCCAGGCGGTTCATTACTGAGTCTACCAGTGACTGCTTATTTGGGGCAGGAGGGCAGTGCTTCAGTCATACTTGGCGGTGCTGGGGGGCAACTCCCCAGCTCTGTGCTTTAGGATTATTTCCAGCAGTGCTGAGGGGACAGTGTGGTGCTGGGGATGGAACCCAGGCCTCCTGCATGTGAAGCCTGTGCTCAGCCCACTGGAGAGCCCACAAATCCTTACAGGAGACAATGACCATTTGATGCCCTTACCAGGGCAGGCTCCTGCCAGTCACTTGCTGGGACCAAGGGTGCCATATGCACCGTGGCCCCATGGCACCCAGATATGGGGCAACAGGACTGTACTGCCATTGTCTAGCTAGCTGTCCGCATACCTGGCACACACAAGCTGTCGAGAGGGCCTTGGACACAGAGACGGAGGGACCCACTGTGGAACCTTTCATTTCCCATGAAATCTGCCCTTGTAAAGAATTCCCACATAGGTGGACACAGCAGCCCATGGGCCCCACTTCAGGAGAATGTCACCTTCACACGGCCTTTGAGAAGAATGCATCTCATAGAAACATCTCTAAGGGCCCAAGATGTGGTTCAATGGGTAGAGCACCCACCAGCCTTGCAGGTGTGAGGATGAGAGTTCACTCCCTGGCATCAGCCCACACTGCTGACTAAGAGTGATCCCTAATACCACAAGCAGTGTGAGCCCTCCAAACACTGCACTAAAACAGGACCAGAGCAACAGCACAGTGGGCAAGGGTCTGTCTTGCATGCAGTTGACCCTGGTTCAATCCCCAGCATCCCATATGGTCCCCAAAATGCCATCAGGATTACCTGATCACAGAGACAGCAGTAACCCCTGCGCACTACCGGGTATGGCCCAAAAACCAACAACAATACTAACAGAGAGAAGGGGAGAGGAAGAAGATGAAATGATGTGCTCAAAAACAGAAAATCACCATTTCACCACAGAAAATCACCCATTTCATTTGATTGCTTTGTGGTGCGGGAGCTAATGCAGGCCTCATCACTCAGGACAAGGGCTACAAGGGCTACTGCTGACCTACAGTCCCCGCCCGAGTTATTTTAACAATGGAAAATAATTGGACTTTCTGAAGGAGAAAAAATAAACTTTGATGTCACTGGTCTTTATAATTTTTGATGACCCTATGTATATACATATTATGATACCAATAGCCAAGGTCAGGCGAAAGGTGGATCAGGAGGTCTTGTCAAAGGTGGAAATTACCACAAACGTGTGGGAGCAGAGGTTAGGTAAGACAGAGAAGGGAACAGTGTGCCAATAATTGTCGAAAGTGCTATTAACACATAGGACTAAGCATTAAATACAGGCAAAAAGATACACATGATAACCTCTAAGTATGTATATTACAATCCACAATGTGTAGGAGAAGGAAGAGAGAGAGAGAGAGAGAGAGAGAGAGAGAGAGAGAGAAAAGAGAGAGAGAAAAGAGATAAAAGAGCCTACCATGGAGGCAGGCTAGGGGATGGGGGGAAGGGAAGGAATCGGGGACATTGGTGGTAGGAAATGGGCACTGGTGGAGGGATGGGTGCTGGAACACTGTATGACCGAAATCCAAACCTGAACATATGTGTAATTGTTTATCTCATGGTGGTATAATATATTTTTTAAAAAATAAACCCCATGTAAAATAAATACAGTGATGGGGGAGGTGAGCAAACTGTTATAAATTTAACAATCAATGTCGAAGTTATTGCTCGTTATCTTAAGTCTGTGAAAAAGGACCAAGCTACAATTTTCCTCTAAAAATAAAGGTTAGGGGTTGGGGAGACAGCTCATGAGTCAGGGTGCACGTGGCCATGAGGATTTGTCCCCCGCACTGTGGGGTACGTCCTGGTGGGGTCCAGCCCTGCCTGCTGATCTAAGCAGACAACACCCAAGGTGACTGCTGTGAGCTCTCCTGATCCAGTGGGCCTCCCCGCCATGAAGAAAAGAAGATAAAAGGCTCTACTCCCTTCGAATTTTCCTTTCTGGAATGATCCACACACCCCCATACTCAGAGTGTTACTTCTTTACTTTAAGGGAACCCTCTCCCTCTCCTCTCTCCTAAATAAAACTATTTACTTTAGGAAAGTAAAATCATCAAAAGTTAAAGGCTCTGGCCAATGAGAAAACCACGATCAGTGGAACCTGATAATGCTTCATGTCCTATCTCCATCACATTTGTAGGGTGTCTGCAACCTACTCTCGCCCCTTTCAGAAAATGCCTCTTCATCCTCCTTTGCACCGAGGCCCCACAGAGAGCATCTGCCTCATGCTGACAACGGACAGAGCTAAAAGGTCCGTGGACAGGCCAGCTTCACCTACAGCCGGGCTGACACCGCACCTCACAGCCATGGCTCCCCCTTACCTGGACGCTGCCCTCCGGCTGGCACACCCACCTCTTGCGCACACAGTGATAAAGTCGTACTCGGGGCCTGGCTCCACTGAGCCTACAAGAAAGCCCTTCACAGTCAAGCACTTAAGTCCTTGGCTTGCTCAGAGCTCAGCTTGGGCAGCCAAGCCTTTCCCCTTGGTCCAGGGGAAGCGAAGGCACCTATGGGGTCTCGGTGACAGAAGGGACCCATGGGAACGAAGGCATCTAGGGGGGTCTCGGTGACAGAAGGGGCCCATGGAAACGAAGGCACCTATGGGGTCTCGGTGACAGAAGGGGCCCATGGGAACGAAGGCACCTATGGGGTCTCGGTGACAGAGAAGGGGCCCATGGGAATGAAGGCATCTTGGGGTCTTGGTGACAGAAGGGGCCCATGGGAACGAAGGCATCTAGGGGGTCTCGGTGACAGAAGGGGCCCATGGGAACAAAGGCACCTATGGGGTCTCGGTGACAGAAGGGGCCCATGGGAACGAAGGCATTAGGGGGTCTCGGTGACAGAAGGGGCCCATGGGAACGAAGGCACCTATGGGGTCTTGGTGACAGAAGGGGCCCATGGGAACGAAGGCATCTAGGGGGTCCCGGTGACAGAGAAGGGGCCCATGGGAACGAAGGCACCTATGGGGTCTCGGTGACAGAAGGGGCCCATGGGAACGAAGACATTAGGGGTCTCGGTGACAGAAGGGGCCCATGGGAACAAAGGCATTAGGGGGTCTCGTGACAGAAGGGGCACGAAGACACAAACAGATGGATGGCTCTGAGTCTACCTGGGGAACAACCATCAAAGGCAAGATGCCCAGGAGGGTCTTTAGTTTAGGGGCCACACCTAGCAGTGGCGGAGGGCGACTTGGGGTTCTGTGCTCACAGCTCACTCTCCAAAGGGCTTTTCAAAATATGACAAAACTCTGATCAGCGCAAAGCCCCCTGCCAGCACATTTCCAGTTTCAGATGATCAGGACACCACGTGGGCTATTACCATGTATTCCAGCCCCCGGCAATCTGACCATCCCCTGCTTAAACACTGCGAGAAGCAGATGGCTTGTATTTGGGTCAATTTGCATTGTACCTTAATAGAATATTTAATAGTAGGGAGTTCATGCGACAGCAAGCCACAAAAAACATTCATTTACAGAAGCACCAAGACTGAGCCCAACGAACCACTGAACAAAGCACTAAGCCCCCATGTAACTGACAACGAGGGCACGCTGCCATTGTAGAGACAGAACCATTCTCTGGGGTCAAAAAGCCAGTTCTGGGATGAACTTCTGGTCTCTGCAAATGCCGTCAAGTGCTTTCTGCGGGCTCCACTAGAGCCACACTGAACGTGGGCACGGCCACCGGGACACACAGTGTGCCCAGGCCAAGAGGCGTTGGCCTGACGGGAGGCGGGATGGGGCGTGGGGGCCATACCTTGAAGAAGGCCTCCATGAGCAGGGGGTCCGGGTGCAGGTCCCGCCACGGAAGCTTGCGGTACGCGCTGTGGAAGGCATAGAGTGTGAACTCCGGCATCTGGGGCGCAGTGCACGCCTCGCAGTAATGCAGCAGGTGGAGCCGGAGGGCACCTTCATCCCCTGGCAGCAGCTTGTCTGAAACGGCAAAGAAAAAGTGGGCTGAGGACTTTGTGGTTCATCCATGAAGAAGCGGAACACTTCTCCACAGGTAACACTGAGATCAGGCCGTAAACAGCACGGCTGCGCCACTTCGCTCCGTGGCCACAGATTGTTTCACCACCCCACATCTCATCATTAACATACTAGAATATCCGAGGGATTTGCCAGTAGTGTAGGCAAGAGGGAACAGTGTGCTAATAATCATTGGAAAGATAATACCAGCCTAGAACTGAGCATTCAATGTAGACAAAGGGATATACATTTATAACCTCTAAATGTATGTACTGCAAGCCACAATGTGTAAGAGAAGGGGAGAAGAGAGAGAGAGAGAGAGAGAGAGAGAGAAGAGGGCAAAAGTGCCTGCCATAGAGGCAGGTTGGGGGAGGGAATCAGGGGACATTGTTGGTGGGAAATGGGCACTGGTAGAGGGATGGGTGCTGGAACACTGTATAACTGAAACCCAAACATGAACATCTTTGTAGTTGCAGATCTCATGGTAATCATAATAAAAAAATTGAAAAAACAAAGGCTCCTGCTCAAGCACAGGGATAAACACATTCCTGGAGGCGACTTTCAGAGTACTATAGCATCATGGTGAAACAACGCAGATCCCCACCTCGAGGACTGAATCAGGACAAAAGTCCGGAAGTCCCATCAAGGAATACCCACATACATAATCTATCTGACAAAGGATTCAGAGATGAGAGCGGCAAAGATGTTTAATGAACTCAAAAGAAACAGTGGAACGAACAAACATCCAATAAAATACAGGAGGGTTTCGGGCCAGAGCGACAGCACAGTAGGTAGGGTGTTTGCCTTGCACACAGCTGACCTGGGTTCGATCTCCGGGATCCCATATGGTCCCCCAAGCACCGCCAGGAGTAATTCCTGAGTGCAGAGCCAGAAGCAACCCCTGAGCATTGCCATGTGTGACAAAAAAAAAAAAATACAGGAGGATATGAAAGAAATGGTGGGACTGACCGCCAACAAAATACAGGAGGAAATGAGAACAGAAATAAGATAAGAAAACTACAAGCAGAAATGTCAGTAGTTAAAAATTCGGTTAATGAAATGGAACCGCCAACTTGTACTCACTGGCTAAAATCTGTTTCTCAGTACTGACCCACTTTCAAAAAGGTGTGTCAGGGGCCGGAGCGATAGCCTAGCGGGTAGGGCGTTTGCCTTTGCACGCGGCCAGCCCATGCCAGCCCGGGTTCGATCCCCCGCATCCCATATGGTCCCCCGAGCACCGCCAGGAGTAATTCCTGATACAGAGCCAGGAGTAACCCCCTGAGCATTGCCAGGTGTGACCCCCCCAAAAAAAAAAAGGTGTGTCAGAAACACACACAAGGATGCAGTCTGAGAATAATGGCCAGGCTTAGGGAACTGGTTGCTTGCCTTGCATGATTCGATGCCTGGCATCGTATATGGTCGCCTGCGCTCTGCCAGGAGTAATCCCTGAAGCACAGAACCAGGAGGAAGCCCTGAGCACAAGGAGGAAGAGGAGGAAGACCATGATACTCTGATAAATCACTGGGGTGACTGGTGAGAGGGAGAGAGCAGGAGTATAATGGTTTTCCCTTCAAAATACCTATTTGGCTTCTACGCTCAAAGGGGCCCCCGCAAACCCACCCAACTCTCAGCACCCTTGTAGCCCACAGCCCTCTAGCATGCTCATGACTGACATGCTCCTCTGATACTCTGGAGGAATTTGGGAAAATCAGAGAAGATGCCCCTGAGGAGTGAAATTTAACCCCAGGCACAGCCACACTAGCCTCAAGTGTCGTTTCCTTAGTCCACCTGCTCTCACTCCCAGAATCCCTCAATGTCATCTCCCCATGTGTCCTTCATTACTGTTCACAGGAGCTAAGGGCAGCGTCAGGGGAGTCCTTTTAAAATCTCACAGACTGCCCCGGTCTTCCTCAGGGAAGCACACACAGCACGAGCAGCAATCAGATGAGGCTGCTGACTCCAAACACAGCTAAAGAGCACCGGGCCAGAGCACGAGGGGCTGCCTCCTCCCCTCCCCTCACACCTCCCCAGTGCAGCTCTCGGAAGCAGGGGACAGTCACAGCCCCCACTGAGTTTCTACATGGGGTCGGGGGACAGCATCTGCTTGAAGAGGGACACAGAGTAGTGGTGTTCCTGCCAGGCTGACAAAGAGGTAACTGAGTCAAACCCTAGCATCTTGGACAACGCCGCGCTCAGGACAAGACAGAGAAGAAAATATGGGCACCTGAGCAAAGGGAGACCAGGAGAGCAGAGCTTTGGGCGCCCTGAGTCCTGTGTCTCTGGAGGAGCGCCCAGCTTCCCTCACCAAAGGGCAGAGAGGGAGGGAAAGGACCCTGGACTGCCTTAGTGGGGGGCAGAGTCCGCAGGGGAGAGACCTCCAGGGCAGCTGGGCCTGGCTGTTAGTGGCGCAGAGCTTGCTCTCACATGGTGGGCACGTGGAAGCCTGAGTCCAGAAACCAAACGGCAGGCTCACGGCTCTTCTCAGGACACATTTGCTTATCTGGGTCTTTGGGCCGGGTCCAAAAGCCGGAGAGAGAAACAGGGTGCAGTAGGTCAGAATGGAGGTCAGGTTTCGCTGGCAGGAGGCCGGGGTCCAGTCCCTGGCATCACAGCACCACCAGGGCGAACCCCAAGCACTGCCAGATGTGACCCCCAAACAAAGATCGGAGTAGCTCTGGAAAACAAACTTCTCTCCCAGAAATCAAAATGGAAATTTCTCTGGATTATTTTTGGACACCAGCACCAAGAGGCTGGACAGACTAAGGAGATGGGGAACAAGAGCAGAAGGCAGGAGGCAGGAACGAGCCCAAGACGCAGCCGCAGTGCCACCGCCCAGAGTGACCACGTGCGCTCTCAAATGAAACCAAGCGGCAGAGCGTGGAGGCCCAGTCAGCTGAAGGACCAGAGACCCAGCAGAGACAAGACAGAGGCTGCCTTACCTCGGAAGCCCCTGGTGCAAAGCGTCCACGCAATCGGCCAGCAGCTGCACGAGGCCTGCGGCTACTAGGGCATCGCTCTCCAGCCAGGGGTAGAGTCGCTGGCTGCTTCAAAGGAAGAAGGGGGGAAGGTCAGACTGATTCCTCCAGGCCCTCCCCAGACCGGACTCGAGCAGGACACATTCCTCCCTGAACCTCAGAAGGCAATAAACTTCCCAAAACTTCCTTCACATCCCCTGCTGCTGCCTGAATGCTTTGGGGGTGACAAAGAGAAGACAGAGTCATGACTCTCAGGAACTAACACGTTCATGGGGCCGGAGCGATAGTTCAGTGGTAGAGCATTTGTCGTGAACGCTGCTAACGAGGGTTCGATCCCAGCATCCCATACGGTCTCCTGAGCACCGCCAGGAGTAATGTAATTCCTGGGTGCAGAGCCAGGAATAAGCCCTGAGCATCGCCCGGTGTGAGACCTCTCCCCCCCAATGCTTTCTTTTAATCACAGTCCATTTGAGAGAGCAATTCCCACCCAGTAATATGAAAAGCAACACAGCTTAGTTGCCAAAAATTGACCAAGATGTTAAGAACATCAAAGCAGCCTCGTATTTTGTGGTATTATCAAGACCCTAATTCAGGAGGGCAACACTCGTGTCTCTGAAATTCAGTCCAATGGCTAATTCAACTTTGTGAAAAACTGGAAATGAGGTGCCCAGCTTTGCTTCAAAATATAAGCCTAACTGCTCCAGTCATCCATACTAATAGCGCCACAGATAAATTGTCTTAAAAAAGAAGGATCTTCTAGGCTTAAGATAATTCAACACTTCACCTTAGATCTGTGAATGTATTCAAACACCATCTGTGCTTTATACGTTTCCAAGGAACCTGAATACCTGGGAAAAACAACAACTATTTACCTCTCATTGTCCTCCAAAACCAGGATCCATGGCTTAAAAAGCTGGATGATCACTGAATGCAGGGATCTCAGCACTGAAACAAAGCGACAGCTTGAGAGACAGAGAAACCAGCTCAGCCTTTGTGATCATCACCGACAACCCCAAACGGGAAAGGAATCACCTGCAAACCCAGAGGCCCATGGTGCTGTAAAGAGCAACACCTGCGTGCTGACCACAAGCTCGTGCTTTCACTTACTGCGATTTCACTTTCTCTTGATTGGAAGTATTTTTATTACAAGCTAATGTTGCAGATAATTTTCTACCATGTATTTGTGGGGGAGTGGAGGGTGCTGGGAACTGAACCCAGGGCCTCATACTTACGGAGGCAAGTGCTGTATACTACCCCAGAGCATTCATTTAAAAGAATAACCGCTAAAGTATTCAGAACCCCTCCTTGAGCAAGGTGAACAAGCAGAAAAGCTGGCGGTGGAAACCTCTGTCTCTCTGTACCCCACCCTACAAAGGATGGGCAGAGACAAGCTAGAGCAAGTGGCCCCCGTGTTTACTAACACAGAGGTTACCATGTTACATGGGCTCACAAGGTCCCACATACCCCCTCTGGTTACCTCAACCAGAGTTTCACATCAACTAATGAGTCCATTCAAGCCTCCCTGAGTGAGCAATTGAGTGCAGGCTGTGAGAGTCGCGCTCCTCTGAAAGCCTGGTGGTGTACCTGCTTTGCTGTCGGCAGACGAGGCCCTGGGCCAGGCGGGCCATTTCTGAGTCTAGCAGCCTTTTCACCAGGTAGCCCAAGAGCACCTTCACGTCAGCCATATACGGGTCCATTTGGAAAATAACCCGAAGCTTTTGAAGTCCGTTGTGGATAACCGGAGCTTATAGAAGAAGTCTGAGAGCCACTGTATGGTCTCCACCACCTGTAAGAGAAGGGCTGGTCAGGAGCTGCTCCGTGGAATGCCCACTGGGTGCAAATCCTCATATGTATGGCGAGGGGAGCCCGTGAACAGTGAAGCTTCCAGCTGAGGCTTCCCAGGCGGCTGAGGCCGTCTTCCACAGCACGCCGTGGGGGAGCCCTGCCCCCTCCAACCTCCAACCAAGCAGCAGGGCTCTGTGGGCCTGGCAGGAAGCCGAAAGTGAGGGTGCCAGGGTGTGAGGCTGGGAGAGACGGGGCCAGGTGGGAAGGGAAGGTGCGCACCGGCACTGCCTCAGCTGCTCAGGGATGGGGGACTAGAATAAGGCTCGGAGGGGTGAGAGACGGGCGATCCGGGCAAAGGGACCTGGCAGGAAGCAAAGCACGTGCAAAGCGCTTCTTAAAGCAGAAATTGTGAAGGTGTTCTAACTGCTCAAGAAAGAAATAGAGGGCCACAAGAGAAACGAAAGAGTGGGAGTCTTTAGTAGGAAGCTTGCTGGGCGGGGGCAGGGGGATGGTTAGGGATGGGGGACACTAGGACCGGGGGTGGGGGGGGGGATGTGTCCACCACAGAGGCAGGCTGGGAGGTGTGAGGAAAACTGTGGACACAGGTGGACGGTGGTGGAGAAGGGCTGGTGCTGGAGCAATGCACATCTGAAAATCACCAAATACCTGCCTCACTTTGTAATTCAAGTTTTCAAAAAAATGAAAGCAAGATAGGGGCTGGAGCGACAGTCCCGTGGGTAGGATGCCTGCCTTGCATGCAGACAACCTGGGTCCAATCCCCAACACCCTGTAGGATCCTCTGAGCCCCGCCAGGAGTGATCCCTGAGTGCAGAGCCAGGAGTGAGGCCTGAGCACTGTCAGGTGTGGCCCCAAAACAGAAACAAACAAAACAGAAAAGAAAAAAAAAGGAAGGAAGGAAGGGAAGAAGGGAAGGGAAAGAGAGGAAGGCAGGCTAAAGGGAATGAGTCAGGGCGTGGGGATGGAGGTTGGGCTGAGTGACAGAAAACCAATCCAGAACCAGAACCCCCAACCACCCACCTGCTTGTCTGACAAGAGAGCATCCGGGAAACTTGGGCGCATGGCGCTCTCTGCAGCAGCCACCCCTGGTGGCAGTCCGGTGCAGCAGCCCAGGGCTCTCAGCGTGGCTTTCCAGCACTCGGGGCTCAGCAGCTGCTCAGAGGAGCCTGAGGGGCAGAGGACGGCAAGTCAGACTCTTACACAACAACACATGCATCTTCCCAAGGACCAAATGTCAGAAAACAAACCATAGGGGCCGGAGCGATAGCCCAGCGGGTTTGCCTTGCATGTGGCCGGCCCATGCCAGCCTGGGTTCGATCCCGGCATCCCATATGGTCCCCTGAGCAACGCCAGGAGTGATTCCCTGAGTGCAGAGCCAGGAGTAACCCCTGAGCATCGCCGGGTGTGACCCAAAAAGCAAAAAAAACAAACAAACAAACAAACAAACCCATAAAGAAGAACCCGTTACATGAACCTAGACGCTGGCCTTTGGCTGTTCCTGCAGCTCGGCTGGGCACGAGCAGAGCCAAGTGACCTGAGCTGGGAGCGGAGAGGGGAACCCACCCCCGACCCTGACCCAGGCAGTCCTGGAGAAGCGAGTGAGAAGAGGCCCTGGGAGACGGCGGACAGCGCCCACAGCAGAGCCGAGGCCCCCTTCAGCCTAGCCCTCACCTCTGGAACTCCACTCTCAGGTGGCCACACTGAGTTAGCTGCCTAGGGACAGCTGCTAGCCAGCACCTGGCCACTTGCCAGTCTCCCCAACCCAGAGGAGAGGAACACCAGAGGCCCTGAGGTCAAGGGGGTAAGTGAGGCCAAGAGAAAGGCGATGAGGGTAGCTGCTCTTTCCTGAGAGTGAGGGACTAAGGACTCAGGGCCTGGACTTGGGGCAGCGGGCTGGCACTGAGCTATACATCTGGGGTGCGGGGCAGGTGTAGTGCTGACCTGGGGGGAGTCGTGTAGCCCAGAAAAGCAATGGGCTCACGCAGGGTGACGGGCAATCAAGGAGTAGTGAGGTTGGGCCCTGGACCACACCGTTGCCTGGAAGGGCAGAGACTAAGAGGCTGGGGCTCATGGCCGTGGGCCATGGTGGACGGTTACCAGAAAACCCTGAACTGAATGACTTCTCCTGAGAAGGACATTCCTGCTCTGTGCAGGGCCAACAGCCCCATACAGATGGGTCCCCTTGCTTAAATTTGGAGTTTGAGAACAAAAATGAACTGGGTATCCAAGCTGGACAACTCGCGCGACTGCCAGAAAGGCCAGCGCTCTGCGGGCATGCAAGCATGGGAGCATTCGCTTATTCATTAAACATCTTCTGTACTGACTCAAGGTTTGGCACCAAGTGAAATTTAGTTTTCCATTACAGCAATAAACGGTATGAAACTTGCTGGGTGGGGGAGTAAATACGATCTCATTTATCAAATTTTGATAAAATTCCTGCCTAGCAGAAGTAAATCCCCCTTGCAAAAATAAAAAGAAACAAAGAAGAAAGGTCTTTAATCCTCCTGTAACCTCTGAGCCCACCATGGAAAGCCGCAGTGTGGAGACAGGCTGGGAATCTGGAGGCAGCCCCCAGTGCTCTTTCCCTTGGCAGGTATAAACACGGGGCTATCACTACAGAGATAAGATGCACTTGCAAAACCCCAAAGTCAAATATTAGGGTGTGGAGGGGGGACCCAAAATGTACCCACTAGTTGGCAGTACAGAGATGCCACCTGGCATATGGAACATATCACTCAGGGCAACTCCCTCCCGAGCAAACCTGCCGTCTGCAGTGTGAGTGGCCCCTTCTCCGGCCCTGGCTCCCAACGCTGCAGAGGGAAGGTGATAAGGAGTGTGTGAGGCTCCAGCTCCAAAGAATAACAGTCCCCTGGCCGGTTAGGGCCCATTCTAACACCCAGGCCAAGAACCAACAGTAACTGTTTACTGAGCACATGCTTTTAAGCCCATTACTCACTGAGCACTGGGGACAAAAATCTATGATGCTAAACTGCAGCCTGAAATTACTTGTGCATGTCAGGATGACATCTGGAGGATGGCAGCTGTCATCTGGAGCCTTCAGAGTGATGGAGACTTACAAGGGAAAGACTCACTTTGCATCAACAGCCGGAGGGTGTCGCTGTACTGGTCGGGGAACTGGTAGAGCAGGAGGTAGGTCCAGTGTTTACAGAAAAGGTTAAAGGGCATCAGAATGTCATCCTCCGGCTCGAGGCCCCAGGCAGTCAGGGGCCAGGTGAATGGACTCCAGGAGCCTGGTCCGATCCGACAGCGGAGGCTTCGTGCTGTGCAGCCACTGCTTTAGGTCAAACTGGAAAGGAAGAGACGGAGCCTCACTGACACAGAGAAGCAGGGAGCCAGAGGCACCTCAGAAAGTCCAAGTTTACTTGGCATTTGAGAGAGAAAGACAGGAACAAGGGTGCTTCAATCATGGCGGGCAGGGCCTCTCCCAACACCTCTCGGGGATGTGGGGCACCTGTCGTCAGCCCTTTCCCTGTGAGACAAGGATCAACGCTGGGCACTTCCCTGCTCACGGTGCCACCAGCAAGCAGCTGATCTGCAGACCTGTCCCCACCAGATGGTCCCATTTCTGGGCCTCTACCCAGGTTTCCGTGCCTGTAGCCACGTTTCTCTTTTCCTGGTTAAAAGAGCAGCGCTGGGCCACCAGGGGGTTAGCTCAGAGGGCTGAGGGCAGGGAAGGCCAACATGCAGCCCCGGCCGCCACACGGTCCTCTTGACACTGCGGGGAGTAAAGCCACAAGCTGCAGGAGGCACTGCTGCAATCCACAGCCAGAATGCCGAACTATACAACACAGCACTATAAGCCGTAAACACAGCACTGCAAACTACACAGCACGGCACTGCAAACTACACAACAGCACTGCAACCTATACAACAGCAGTGCAACCTATACAACAGCACTGCAAACTATACAGCACAGCACGGCAAACTAAACAACACAGCACTGCAAACTATACAACAGCACTGTAAAACTATAAAACACAAAACTGCAAAAGCCCTCTAGGCTCGCTTTCTTGGATGATGTATGTAACTGAGCCAAACTTGATACCACGATATCCACAACACACTGAGCAGGAACTCGGCCACAGGGCTAGGTAAGCGCCAGCCCCTACCCCACAATGTCGCTCCTCTCCTCTTCTAGGTCCTGCTTCATTTAATAGCTGCTCAGTTGGAACTACCCTGTCTCTCTCCTTTATCTTTTTTCTGTCTCTCCTCTCTACTTAAATCCCTGCTCATACAATATGAATTTACTAATAAAAATGAGACACCTTAGACTCATACACCCCTGGTATCAAGAAAAGCAAGGGGTGTTGGAGCCCCAAAACTATCCTCTTCTCTCTCTCTCTCTCTCTCTCTCTCTCTCTCTCTCTCTCTCTCTCTCTCTCTCTCTCTCTCTCTCTCTCTCTCTCTCCTGCAGCCCAGCTACATGGTATAATTTCTGAGTTTTACAATCGCCCCCTTTTTATTTTCATGTTCCTGTTGGTTCTTTCGTTAACTGATGGCTACTGCTATAGTTCTTGCAATCACAGTAAAAGAATGTGATATCAACAGGCTGAGACCAACACAAAATGTTCCTACCCAGTATAGACTGAGACCAGATTCAAAGTCATAAAATATGTTCAAGATTATGATTTATGGATGTCAGAGAAAAACAATGGAAGATAAAATAGCTACGGCTTTGAAATTCCCAAGTGGTTAAGTAAATCCATTGATTTGGTTGAGTTAATATTCAACTCTTCAACTCTGAGGTAGAACAAAGGCAATTTGCTTTGATATGGCTTATCCTAAACACGAGAGGCTTTGACCTATTACAACTCATTCATCAAACACAACTTAGGCATTCATCAAACATGAATTCAGTCTACATGTAAAAGAAGAATGTACACATGTTCTATTACAACTATCTTTTTTTTTCTCCCACCCGTACCAAAAGGAGCCAGATCCCCCTCCCACCCTGCAGAATCAGGCGGCCCACCACGGCACAACCAACCGCGCCCGAGAAGAAGCTGGGGACCAAGCTGCCTGATGCTCAGAACAAATGTGAGCAGGGTCTGCCAGCCGACGGTGCCTCCGGAAACAGACCTCGACTGAAAACCGCTGCGCCCTGCAGGCTGGTGAGAAGAGCCGTCGTCAGCCCTCACCTTGGTCAGCAGCATGAAAATCACATCGCTGTTGTCCTCGCTTAAAAACGCCACCACCTGCTCATAGAGCTGGATGAACTGGGCAGGGGGCAGCGTTGGGGAGTGAAGAACGGAGACAGCAGGGAGCAGAGCCTCCTGTTCTTCAGGATGGTCTGAAGCACCTTCTTACACTCGGACTTGGTGCCACTGATGAACACCTGGCAAGACGTGAGAAGGGGAGATGTCACCGGCAAATCGCCCTTCACCTACACTGATTTAAGCAACCAAGTGTGAAGGGGTATGAGAGCAGGGAAAAAGAATTTTTCTTCTCTGAATGAAAATATCAAACAACCAATATAAGCCAATACAAAAGAGACCTAAAGTGATGTTAAAAACTTATATCTCAGGGTTAAAGAGGTAATACGGAGGCCAGGGCACTTTCCTTGCACAAGGTAGACCGGGTTTAATCCCAGCATTTCACATGGTCCCCTGTGCCTGCCAGGAGAGATTCCTGAGTGCAGAGCCAGAAGTAAACCCCGAGCACCAGCGTATAGCCCCAAAACAACAACCAAACTTACAGGCAATCTATTAAATTATTTAGACAAAGCAAGTGTTCAAAACAGGCAATTCTGAGTTAAGTACATGAGAAAAAAATAACTTGTTTTGTGGTGTCAAGGATCAAACCCAAGGTCTCACAAATGAAAGGTTATATAACAACCACATTCCCAAAACGGAGAGAAATTTTTTTTAATTTGTGGTTATGAATTAAGATTAAAATACTGGGGCCAGAGCAATAAATAGTTGGTAGGGCATCTTGCCTTGCAGATGGCAGACTTGGGTTCGATCCCCGGCATTCCATAGGGTTCCCACAAGTACCACCAGGAGTAATTCCTGAGTGTGGAGCCAGGAGTAACCCCCTGAGCATCACTGGGTGTGACCCAAAAAATCAAAAAATTAAAATATATATATACATATATATATAAAATATTAAGATAATTTTAATACAGAAATGTGCAGTGTACATCCTGTAATTACTAAGTACTCAAAGTGGTTCTATATTCTACAAAGAAAACAAAGTTGGTGTTGGAGAGACAGTACAACTGGTAAGGAACCTGCCTTACATGTGACTGACCAAGGTTGTATCCCCAGCACCACGTATGATCTCTGGAGCCCTGCCTGGAGTAATCTGTGAGCACAGAGCCAGGAATAAGCCCTGAGAAGCTCCAATTGAGGGAAGAAGATTCAAGAAGAAAGAGAAAAGAAGAGAGCAAGAGGAGGAGGAGGAGGAGGAGGAGGAGGAGGAGGAGGAGGAGGAGGAGGAGGAGGAGGAGGAGGAGGAGGAGGAGGAGGAGGAGGAGGCAAAACGTCTACATTACAGATTTTATGGAGACAGGCTACTTTAATGCACTTCAAATATTAAAAGGCAACCTTCCACAACTAATATAAAATCGCCTTGTTTTGGGCGGAGCGATAGTCCAGAGGGTAGGGCATTTGCCTTGCACACGGCTGTCCTGTGCCGGCCCGGGTTCGATCCCCGGCATCCCATATGGTCCCCGAGCACCGCCAGGAGTAACTCCTGAGTGCAGAGCCAGGAGAAACCCCCTGAGCATTGCCAGGTGTGACCCAAAAGAGAAAAAAAAATCACCTTGTTTTACCTGGTTCCAATGTTTAAAAGCACTAGAATATAGTGAGTATTTAAATCATCTAAGTCAGAAAGGCTATTTTAAGCTTGGCTACAGATACAGTCAAGGGCAAGATTGATAGATTTGAAAATATTTTTGAAATTTAGCATTTACATGGAGGCTAAGCCCGGCACTACTGGTCCCTGGCACTACAAATAATGCCATCTATCAGGCTTTTTTTTTTGGGGGGGGGGGTTCTCATCCGGCAGTGTTCAAGGGTTACTCCTGGCTCTGCACTCAGGAATTACTCCTGGTGGTGCTCAGGGGACCATAAGGGATGCTGGGGACTGAACCCGGGTCGGTCGCATGCAAGGCCCTACCGGCTGTACTGCTGTACTATCGCTACAGCCTGACAGTTTTCTTCATTAAACTTTCTATCTATAATAAGCACACATCAATTTTACAAGCAGTTAAAAAAAACCTTAAAATTTTGATTTTGGGGGTCAGAGCGATGTACTAGTGGGTAAGGAGCTTGCCTTGCACGTGGCCAACCCACGTCACACCCCAGCACCACGTCGCCCCCAGTGGTTCGCCATCAGAGATCCCTAAGTGCAGAGCCAGGAGTAAACCCTGAACAAGCCAGGTACAGGCCCCAAAACAGTATCAACAAAAACACCCATATTACTGTCTCCTCTTCAGCCTCACCTCCTTTGTATATGGGTGGCCAGAGACAGTTAACGAGCATTTACGAAACTTCCTACGGGTGGCTTTCCCTTTTCTGTGGATCAGACTGAAGGAATCTGCTAAAGATTCATGTACTTATTTACCCGCAGGACAGATGAAGAGCTGGGGACCAAGTGCCATGAGCGCAGGCAGCAGTGGCGAGTGGAGCCAGTGCTAGGTTGGGCACGGGCCCAGCGAGACTCGGGCAGCCCCAGCACTCACCAACGATCTTCCCCCAGCCAAATGAATCTCCGAGACTCAAGGTCTGCATCTTTTTCGTCTTTTTCCTTCTTTCCCTTTGAGGTGCCAGAGACCAACCTGAGGTCTCAAACATGCTAGGCTCAACCTCCCAGACAGTTTCATCTGTCATCTGGGAATGGTATCAGTGACAGGATTCACCGGGAGTAAAAATAAAGAACAAGGGCCGGAGCAATAGCCCAGCGGGTAGGGCGTTTGCCTTGCACGTGGCGGCCTGTGCCAGCCCGGGTTCGATCCCCGGCGTCCCATATGGTCCCCGAGCACCACCAGGAGTAATTCCTGAGTGCAGAGCCAGGAGTAACCCCTGAGCATTGCCGGGTGTGACCCAAAAAAAAAAAATAAAATAAAATAAAAAACAAGAAGAGAGAGAGAGAGAGAGAAAGAGAGAAAGAGAGAGAGAGAGAAAGAGAGAAAGAGAGAAAGAAAGAGAGAGAGAGAGAGAAAGAAAGAAAGAAAGAAAGAAAGAAAGAAAGAAAGAAAGAAAGAAAGAAAGAAAGAAAGAAAGAAAGAAAGAAAGAAAGAAAGAAAGAAAGAAAGAAAGAAAGAAAGAAAGAAAGAAAGAAAGAAAGAAAGAAAGAAAGAAAGAACAAGGAAGCATCTCACAAATAATAAAGCACTTCAGTGGTGCGACTATTAACACATCCAGAGAATTCCGGCAGGAATAATTTAGCAGCAACTGAATGAGAAGCAAAGTTCTGTTCCAAGCGCTCCAATCACATCTGGAGGAATCAACAATTCCAGGGGTTTCTGCTGTAGGTCCCGCTGAAAACCTCCACCAGAAATCTGAAGTCAGCCCTGATGGTCTATAACGAGGGTATTGCTGGGATCCCAAGAAAAAAGGCCCGAAGCTGGCCTCGGCTCACCTGGCCCAAGATCTCAATGCAAGAAGTAAAGAACTGCCTGGTGGGGGATGCCGCTGGGTCTCCCTCGCTGACATGATCCACAACAGTGAAGAAGAGGCCGATGCCCACCTTCTGGACCCCGGGCTGGGTTGCAGCTTGTAGGCGTTAACAAGAGCCCTGTGGGGAAACGGAGGTAAAACTATCAGTTGTTCGGGGCACAGAGAGACTTTGCCGAGTCTCTCCCAGCTCATTCCTAGGAGGCAACGTTCATTCCAAAGAGTCCTCAGGGACCCCTTCAGCGGGAGTCATGAGGGCCGGAGAGAAGCATTTCATGGTCACCTCAGAAATGTTCCGTGAGGCTGGAGACACAGTGCAGCAGGTGGGGCGCCTGCCTCGCACCAGTCAACCTGGCATCCCAGCATCCCATACGGTCCACTGAGCCCCGCCAGGAGTGATCTTTGAGTGCAAAGCAGGGAGTAAGCCCTGGGTGTGGCCCAAAAGCAAACAAAAGCAAGAAAGAGTTCATGGGATATGGATCTTCCAACTTACTTTTAATCTACAGAAATGACTGCATGTCATCCAGAAAGAACTGGTGTTCTTATAAAAACTAATTTCACACTCTTATCCTTATTCACTTGTTCTCAGTTTATATGCAATTCTTAATTTGCAACATAGCTCACATATATATTATACACTTTAATTTTATTGGGGGGTGGGGCCACACTTGGTTGAGCTCGGGGCCCTTTCTGGCTCTGTGCTGGAGTGGCCCTTGGTGGTAGTTGGGAACACTATGCAGCGCCAGGGACTGAGCAGGGTCGGTCACAGGAGCCTTAATCCCTTACTGTTTCTCTGGCCCTCTCGCACATATTTTTAAAAACTAAGAACACTTTTTTCTCCAAACTTTAAAATGTCAAACTGTGGCTTCGGATGAGGAAAGCAACTGATGCAGAAGCCGAGACTCTAGAACACCAATCTCTGCCGTAATTCTCAGACTCTCTCCGGCCCCCCGAGACTCTAGAACACCAATCTCTGCCGTAATTCTCAGACTCTCTCGGCCCGCCCCACCACTCTCCCTCCAGATCTGGTTCTCCAACCCAACCCACCTGAGGACGCAAACTTCCCTCCCCACCATCAACTAAAGCACAGGAGAATCTGCTACTGGCCTCCACAGAGGAGCCACCTAAAAGTGCAAGGTTGGGCCTACTGACCGCTGGCCCACGTCAAGGCCTGGTGGCTTTGGGAAGAGAGACTGAGCCAGGAGCAGCCAGAGGAAACCACGACTGTGCAGTGCAAGTTGACGCCTACAAGCCGAGCACCCTACCTCCTATGGGTGTTGTGCCGAGAATTCCCGCCATTAATCAGAGCAGACAACGAAGCTTCCCTGCAAACAGCTCTGCCACATAACACTTTAGCACGAGATCTCTCTGTGACTGAACTTCACTGGTCATGAATCATCTTGTGATTTAGGAGCCAGAAATTTACTATATAAAGTGCTGGACAGTGAGTGCTTTATACACAGGGTACCATAAATTATTCTACGATTCTGTAACTGTGGCATAAAAGTAGTCTAGGCTTAAGTGATAAACTCTAAATATCTGCAGGGCTAGCCACAATGTGTAAAATAAGAGGGAGAGAGATGCAGAGACAGAGAGAGAGATAGAGAGAGAAAGAGAGGAAACTAGGGTACCTGCTATTAAGGCGGGTGGGGGATGGGAGGGGAGGGGGTACATTGGTGGTGGAAATGGGGCACTGGTGGAGGGATGGGTGCTGGAATACTGTATTACCAAGAACCAATTATGAACACCTTTGTAATTGTATGTTTCACGGTGGTATAATAAAAAAAATTTTAAAAAAAAAAGTAGTCTAGGGCAGTAAGTCAACAGTAAGGCATGGCTGTGTTCCAAAGAAACTGTGTTTAACAAACAGCCCCGACCAGAGGCTGCGGTGGCAGGCCCTGTACCACACGGTGGGGAGGAAGCCCCCTGCCCAACGGTAAGGGTGCTTCCGAGCGGAGTGCCCTCACCACTTACGTGATCAAGTTCTCTGCGTGGACAGCAGCTTCCACAACATGCAGTGACGGCGGCTTGGCGGCTTCAGCCTGTAGCTGCTTCACTTCTTTTCGCAGAACATGAAGTTGTTGACTTACAGCTTCATTCTTATACATGCCTTCAAACTAACAAAAAAATGAAAGCAATCAACAGATGTTCCCCCTTTATATGTATATTTATAACAAATTTTCTCCTGAGTGTCACCAGGTGTAGCCCCCAAAGCCAAAATTGAAAAAAAATAGAAAAAAAACTAGAACACTGGGATGGATTTTGCCAACACAGCTGAGAATGCTAAAGAGATCAGATGGCGGCAAAGGCGGGAGTCTACAATCCTGTGTTCCCCTCAAGCAGCTTCTTGACCCACCCAGATGAGTAGAAGGAGCCACGCTCTCTTTCCCACACACCTGTTTCCCACCAGGCTTCACCAATGAGCACAGATAACCTGCTGGACGGGATGTAAGAACTTAATGCAAACACGGACTGGCCCGTGACCCTGGTGCCCACCATGGGAGCTGCCTCCTGGTCTGAGTGTGCCTTACCCAGCACCCACCAGACAGTACCCCGAGCATCCATGGTTTATGGCCATGACTCTGCTGTTACAAAACTCGCTGGTGTCCTGTTAACAATCTTTACAAAGCTTTTTGCTTTCAAGAAAGAAAAGCTTTTTTAAACAGGAATCGAGAAGACACGTAACTTACTATCCAAAAGCACATAACATGAACAATAACTACACTGATTTTCACTACTGGAGGGTTGAAAGATTCAAAATCTAAACTACTCCCCTTGCACCAGACAATGAATCCACACCAATGTCACATTTCAGTCTTTCAGAGGACAGGACAGACACACACATCCTAACAGGTTTTAGGCTGCTGACAGTGATGTCCAGCAGCCTAAAACCTGTTAGGATGTGTATGGCTAGCTCTAGGTCCCAGTGGGTCACCAATGACCATCGGTCGGGGCTCTGGGGTCGGGGTCCTTGGTAGGTTAAGAGAAAATTCGATCAGAGAGATATAGAGAAAAATCAGGAAGGGGGAAGGAAGACAGCCAGGAGGAAGCAAAGTGGGAAAAGGAGAGAGAGAGATGTTCATTCTGGGAAATCCAGACACTAGAGTAAAATCACAGGATCACTCACATAAACGATAAAACTGCCAACCCCTTAGGGCCAGAGCAACAGTACAGTGAGTAGGATGTTTGCCTTGCACACAGCCGACCCAAGTTCAATCCCCAGCATCCCATATGATCCCCACCAGGAGTAAGTCCTGAGCACCACCAGATGGGACCAATAAACACACGAACCAAAAAAAGAAAAAAATAAAACCTTCCACCCCATCGCAGAGACCACCGACACCAAGGAATCAAAGAAAACCACTTGGCTAGGAAAGTTTCGACAGTCTCATCAAAAGCATCCCTGAATGCCCTTTTATTTCCTATTTTACTTATTTTTGTTCACTGCCTCGCCACCACATTGAACCCTTTCTTTTCCTCCTCACTGTGTGTGTGAGTCTGAATGAGACCAGGTCACAATGACAAGAAGTGACAGACAATAGAACAAAGCTGCGTGGGAGGGCGCCCACCACTTGAGTCACTGCAGTGGGACAAAGCCCGTCTGTGGGCAAGTTCTCACAATAATGGGAGGCCCCGGTGGGCCTTTTCCATCTTTCACTTCTAGGAATGAACACATTTTTCACACGATGATAAATCAGTCCCAGGTCAAGCAAACGTGCCTTGTAATGCCGAAGTACAACAAAAGGAACCCCGTTATAAATCAGCCTGTTTCCTCAGGGAATACCACTGAGTTATCAGCGGCTCCCAAGAGGAGAGGCGGCCACCGACGCAGCACGTCACGCTGCCCAGAAAACGTGCTGGAAGTTTGCAAGCCCCAAACGAGCTGGACACAGCTGAAATGTCCGTATGTGGCTGGAAATTTCCTCCATTCCCCGCAAATTTCCACTAGGCAATGAATTACTTGTGTGGTATCATTTGAAATGGTGATAAATGAGGTACTGAAAATTACATATATGCGGGCTGGGGTTATGTTAGGCAGGCATTTGCTTTCCATGTGGCCAACCTGGGTTCGATTCCCAGCATCCCATATGTTCCCCAAGCACCAACAGGAGCAATTCTTGAGTTGCAGAGCCAGGAACAACCCTAGGAGTATAACTGGGTGTGACCCCAAAATTAAAAAAAAAATTACGTATATGCATAAGACTATCTTCCATGAAGCTGGTTGGGGCTGAAAGTCCACAAGCTCTCTAATCATCAAAGAAGGCTACCCCACCAACTCAGAGAAAAACGACTCATGTTGATGAAACTGGGACTCAGTGGCCATGAGATGCTTGTTGGAATCATCACAGTGATCTTGCGACCTGGGCACTGCAACAGCCAGAGCAAACGGCCTGGAATTTCCCTGCACTGGGTCTCAAACTCAGAAAAAGGCGGCTGCTCTGACGGCCCAGTGGGGAGATTAGCAAGTCTCCAGCCCTCTGCAAACACAGGTCCCTCCTCCTCATCTGTGAGGACCACGTGCACTGAGAGACCCAGCAGCCCCTCGCTGGGACGAGTGTGCACGAGGCAGTCATGAAAGAGCCTCTGGAAGGGGCTGGGGAGAGGGTGGGCAGGCCCAGCCTGACCGTTCTCACTGCTTTTCATGAGCAAGTGCCACGGAGACATTTGTTTTCAAGTTAAAAAGGCAAATGAGGGGCCGGAGTGATAGTCCAGTGGGTAGGGCATTTGCCTTGCACACAGCCGCCCATGTGGTCCGGGTTCCATCCCCGGCATCCCATATGGTCCCCAAGCACCTCCAGGAGTAATTCCTGAGCAAAGAGCCAGGAGTAACTCCTGAGCATCGCCGGGTTTGTAGAAAATATTATCTACAAAGCTCCTGAAGGTCAGTACCACCAGCAGGTGGTGCATAAAGAGTCTAAATCTAGAATCTGCGAAACTTGTGCACTGCACACTGATTGTGGGGGTCCCGCCGAGTGTGTTGGCAGTCGGGGCCACCAGAAGGCCCTGAGTACATGCCCTGGTGGCAGGGGACACTGAGGAACCGAGACGGGGGCTGAGTCCTAAGTGTAGTCAGGGAGGAAAACAAGAGACTCGGACAGCGTCTTTGCAGGCAGGATTATCTAGTGAGAGCCCTCCAGAAGCGGTCTCTGAAATGAAGCCCCTCTCCAAGAGGTACTTCAGACAGCAAAGGCCAAGAAGGGCAGAGGCTGGGGTGGGGGGTGAACAGCCCAGACCTAGGCAGTCTGGGGCGCAGGACGGGAGGGAAGAGCAGCAGAAGCAGGACCCGGAGAGCCCATTCCTGTGCACTAGAGCCTAGAGGCAGCTGGTCAGGTGTGAGAAAAGACGGGGACAGACGGAAATGGGCCAGCCGGGGAAAGAGACAGGACAGGCAGCCCAGGGCAGGGGAGGAGAAGCGGACCATGAGCCCGGGAACGCACACAAGGAGAAAGGAGCCAAGTTAAAGCCGTTTCAAGGCAGCGCCAACATGCTCTGGAGAGTAGCCAGATGGACAGTGTGTGGCGCTGGATGCGGGAGGTGGGAGAGATGACCCCAGTGCTGAGGCTCACCTAAGGAGTCAGGTGACCGGCACTGTAGGAAAATGAGGTGCAGAAGACGTGAGACTGGGGCTAGTGTAGCTCGGGGCGTCTGTGGAACAGTCACAGAATGTTACGTAGGCAGGTGCAAATCTACAAAAAATTCTGGACCAGAGAAAGAGTTGTCCTAGCATCTGGGTGAACCTTGAGGGGTCATGGCCATGGGCTTCAGTGACTCACGAAATACCGCTTACATCCCCCTAGCTAAGAAGCAGGTTAAAAACTCCAGCACAGGGCCGGAGCTATAGTACAGCAGGTAGGGCGTTTGCCTTGCACGTGGCCACTCGGGTTTGATCCCCAGCATCCCATATGGCCCCCTGAGCACCATCAGGAGTAATTCCTAGGTGCAGATCCAGGAATAGTCTCTGGGCATCGCTGGGCGTGACCAAAAAAAACCCCAAAAACTCCAGCACAGGGAACAGGGAGCCGCGCATAGGGCTGGGGCACAGGCACTGCCTGTGGGAAACTCAGGTTCAATCTCCATCACTGCATGGTACCCTGAGCACCATGCCAGGAGAAGCTGCCAGCAGAGACAAGGGCAAGAGCAGCCAATGTCACATGAAGGCATGACTCGGGAGCAGAGTCAGCACAAGCAGCAAGCTAAGGTTTGAACTGGTGAGCAGTCAAGAATCCCAGAGGGGAGCGGAGTCAGGGCCAGGAGACGACAGACCACAGGAGACCACAGACCACAGGAGACCACTACTCTCAAACCCCATCAGGTGTTAGACAGGATCAAAACTGCTGGGTCGGGTCCTGATGCGATCAGCGGACAAGTGCGGCGAGGCGTGACCAGCCCATACATGAAAACCACACGGCCTAGTCTCTGCAGAACTGCTCCTTCCCAGGGACAGTTTTTCGCTGAGTCATAAACAATCAGAACTCACCCAACCGACTCGTGACTGATACCTCCCCTCCCAAAAGTAAAGCCCTCCAAGAGCAAAGTCAAGCACTTGCATCATTCAGAGCTTAGCACAATCTCTGGCCAACCACCAGAGCAAATCTAATGGACCCGGACAGGAAACACCCCAACGCGAGGGTAGCTGGAGCATCAACTTTCCTCTAATTTGCTTCTGGCAAGTTACAAGTAGCCCAAAAGTAATTCTGTCTTAATTCCTGGGAGCATCAACCAGAAAGTACAGTCCCAGGACTAGAAAGGGGTTCACTGTCTTCACGTTCTTAATTCCCCTTGATACACCTGCTCGCCAGACAACACCATGGCTAACACAGGTAGTGTTGCTGATACTGCTACTTCCACTTCCTCGGGTGTCTTTCCAAGCCTCTGGACCTTCTAAATAGAACTAAAGGTAGAAGAGTAAGGTAGGCAGGAAAGTAAAACGCACTTAAGGAAACACAAATATTTCTAATGAGGTTGTGGTTACAAAATATAACTATGCTTTAAAATTACTTCTTATGGTTGGGGTCAGAGAGATAGTATAGCAAGTAGGGTATTTATCTTGCCTGTGGCTGACCCAGGTTCAATTCCTGGTCCCCAGATGGTCCCCCAAGCCCACAGGAGTGATCCCTGAGAGTGCAGAGCCAGGAATAACCTTTGAGCACTGCTGGATGTGGTCTCCAAAACACAAATAATAAAACCAAATAATTTATCACTATAAAATTTCCTTTTTGCCTCTTTGTTTTTTTTTTCCCAAGCAATGTTCACATCAGTATCTCTTGAGAAAAGCAAGTGCGCTCTGTACTGTCTCTACAACCACACCTAAGCCATATTCACTGCAGTCCTTCATCTTTCTGATATCCCTACAATAACATCGAGGGCATTTTAGAAAGGAGTCCATTTTTTAATTCAAATTACCCAAACCAAAGTTTATAAGGAAAGTTTGAATTAAATGGTCTAGATGAAACAAGACTGTGATGTCTTCTTGCCTATTTTGTGTAACAGACGAGTCATAACAGCCTTAAAGCTCAACTCCCACATCTGGTGGGATTTTCCAGCACGAGGCCCTGGGAATTAAGAGGAGGTCAAAAGAAGAGACCTGCCTATGGTGGGGCAGGAAATATTTATAACTCTTCCCAGGGCACGCTATTAGGCCACACTGGGAACACTGCTTTGTACTAATCTCATTAGTCACTTAGAACAATGTCACTTCAGGAGAACTCCCTTCCCTATATAGAATTAACAACCTGGCAAAGACATGTGATTTCAAAATGCTAACCATATACTTTAAAAACACATATAGATTAGGTAGACCATCCTGTTTTGTTTTGTTTTGTTTTTTTTTTTTTTTTGCTTTTTGGGTCACACCTGGCAATGCTCATGGTTACTCCCGGCTCTGCACTCAGGAATTACTCCTAGCGGTGTTCAGGGGGACCACATGGGATGCCAGGGATCGAACCCAGGTCGGCCGCATGCAAGGCAAATGCCCTACCTGCTGACTATCACTCCGGCCCCCATCCTGTATTTTTTAACACTGAAGACATTTTCAGCTTTTTCATACCAACTCAAACTCTAACAACTCTGTTGGTAAACTTTTCTTTTAGATTTTTTAACATCACCAAATGTTCTTCCTTTAAAATTCCTATGTTGATCTTACTAAATCTCTAGCAAATAGATGGGGGGTGGGGGGAACAGAGAAAATCAGCTTTTTAAAGCACCCTGTCCAAAATGATGGCCCTCAAAGTTATATAAAAAATATGCTACTTTATTTTAGGGTTTGGGGGCCACCCAGTATTGCTTGAGGGATCCTCCTGGCTCTGTGCTTGGGGTCACTCCCAGGAGGTCTTGGGGGACCATGTGGTGTTGCAGGACTCCTAAGGGCCGCTGCATCTGCTCTGGATTGCCTCCCGCAAATCACTCCGTAGATAAGGGGGTAGTCTAAATGTGGCAGTTTATCCGACCATGTATGCTGTACTAGCTGGTATAAATATTCACCCATGCTATCACAATCATCGTGAGACTAGCTAGATCTTACCAGCATATTAGCCTGGCCACGTAAGGACACCTAAGTAATTAGACCAGAGAGAAATGCTGTTTGCTTCCAAACAAACAAGCATGGCTCCCTGATAAAATATAAAACTACGATGAAGTAGAGGAGACTTGTGAAGGCTTGGAGAAATATTTAACTGGCATTGGTGTTGGTCTTTGGTACAGTGACATGCCATCTCAGAAACCCCCTTCTCTACATTTCAAAGGCATTCCCTGCGCAAAACATTAGCACAGTAAAGGCCCTAGGTGAGATGCAGGGAGGGATTACCTGAGGGCATTGGACCCTCCCTGCTTTCCATAACAATGGGAGGAAGGTCTGAGTTGGGGGGGTATAAACTTGCCGGTTCCCGCTCTCCCGGGCTTCTTCTTTCCGGTGGGATCTCGCCTTGTGAGCGTTTATCCCCCTTGGAAGTTTTACACGTGGTGGTCGCCATCTTGGCCTACACGTGGCTGGGGTTCTAGCCTGGAATCCTAAGCATCGGGTTTTTCCTTTTGCTGATTTGTATGCCTGAACCTGTGATGAGTAAAGCCTTTTAAAACCGCATCGGATTCCTGAGTGTCCATCCATTCCTCGCCAGCTTCGGAGGTAGAAGGGAACTTCGCTTCCCGGCACTGTCGGGGACCCCGCGGAGCGCCCGACAATGTGGTGTCAGGGCCTCCTTGCACAAAGCATGCTCCCAGCCCACTGAGCTATCTCCCCAGCCCCAAACACTGCCATTGTATCAGAAATACATCCTGAAGGTCATGAAAAGCACAGTCGTAAAAGTTATTTCAGAAAAGACATTTAGAGAAAACAACTCCTAAGAGCAGTGATGAACGGAGGACAGTTAAGTCGAAGGTTATCATAAAAAGAAGAGAAAATTCTTAAGCGTTGGTACGTTTCTCCAGTTTCAAAAGGAAATAAAATGCCGAAGCTCTTTTTTGGGAAATGCAGACACCAGGGGCACCTGACCCTAGCAGGGAACGCCAAAGTCCCCTCAGAAAGAGGGGGTACAGGTGAAGGAACCAGGCACGGATCGGATCTGAGCCTCCCCCTGACTGCCATGCGCCGGTGTCAGCCGGAGTGTGGGATATGTGCCTGTCCCCTATCCTCATCTGTAAAGAGAGGTGATACGACCGCCCAGCTCGTGGGGTGGAGGGCCGCATCCGAGAGGCTGTGTCTACCGTTTAAAGAGAGTAGTTCTCTACAGAGGACACACCGGCTAAAGCTAAGCCCCGCTGACGACCTCAGGCTGTCTTGTTTCTCCGGAAAGGGTGGCAAGAGGCAGGGGAACGGCAGCTTGGTCATCACACAGCCTTCCTCCCGCCTGCGGTAAGGTCCACCCAGGAGACCGGGCCACGTGGTTCTCCCAGCTGCGTCTTCTGGGCCCCCCACTCCACTGCATAGTGCCGGGATCCCAAGTGAAGCTCTTCCCACAGATAGCCCAGCCTTGCCAACATTAACGCTGACCACCGATACCAGACTGAAAAGGGGGGGTACTACTTCTTCCGCAGGGGCCACAGAGCACACCCCACAGTGCTCAGAGGAGGGTCTCTGGAAGAAGTTCCAATTTCAGAATGAACAAAGCAATAGAGCTCTGAAAACCAGAAATGGGCTTTTCTCATCACTGACCTCTCGATGACCTCACGGTGAGCCCACTTCCTCGTTCCTCTACCTGAATGCAAATCCTCGCCAAGATTTTCTTTTTAGATTTTAAAAAAGGAGCTACGCTCTCTTTCCCACACACCTGTTTCCCACCAGGCTTCACCAATGAGCACAGATAACCTGCTGGACGGGATGTAAGAACTTAATCCAAACACGGACCGGCCCATGGCCCTGGTGCCCACCATGGGAGCTGCCTCCTGGTCTGAGTGTGCCTTACCCAGCACCCCCAGACAGTACCCCGAGCATTCATGGTTTATGGCCATGACTCTGCTGTTACAAAACTCGCTGGTGTCCTGTTAACAATCTTTACAAAGCTTTTTGCTTTCAAGAAAGAAAAGCTTTTTTAAACAGGAATCGAGAAGACACGTAACTTACTATCCAAAAGCATATAACGTGAACAATAACTACACTGATTTTCACTACTGGAGGGTTGAAAGATTCAAAATCTAAACTACTCCCCTTGCACCAGATGATGAATCCACAGCAATGTCACATTTCAGTCTTTCAGAGGACAGGACAAGGGTCGGAGCAAACCCTTCTCACCAAGAACGTTCTCAATGATGCTGCTTTTCTCTGGCTTTCTACCTATGTGTCTTAGAGCACTTACAGGGGCCTGACTCGGTTTGTGTGAACTCACTCCCCCACTCCTGAGGGACAGAGGAGCCGTTGGACATACCTCTCAGCCTTTCCCCACGACAACCACTATTAGGATTCTATAAAGTCCAACAATGAGTCTCTTTCCCGGGTCCCTTACCTGAATGGTGACAGCCGCCGCTCCCTGGCACTTCTTCCCACCGCTGCCTCGACACTCCAGGTACAGCGTCACCTGCTCTTCCCGGTTGACATACTGTTTGGGCATTGTGTCCAACAGCTCGCTGTCCAGGGCAACCTGCTGAGATTCCCAAAGAGCGGCAGTTCTGAAAAATATCACCAAGAGGTCAAAAAAGGCCTTTGGGTTGTCAGTAATGACGACTTCCCACTAACCCCAGCCTACATGGCAAGACACAAGGGTTCCCCAGTATCCGAAGACTATAGTCTAGATCCTCAGGCTGTCGGGCCAACCAGAAATGGAGGGAAAGGAAAGTGCGCCAGCCCTTTCCTTTGTGGAGAAACCGGGCTCCACTGAGTGTCTGTGATACAGTAGAGCGTTGCCTAATGGACCCTTATGCGAATGACTGAGACGTCCAGCCTGATCTAATCCTCCACCAGGGTTGCCCTGTTTTAAGCACCAATCATTGCTCTTTCCGCTGACATGATGATCACTTTCACATTTGACCCAGCCCACCTTCTGCACTGGGGGGCAGGACGGCGGAGCCCCCCAACACTCCAAGCAAGAAGAGCTTCCAGTCACTGGCTGACTCAACAAGGAGACCATTCTCCACAGGAGAGGGGTTCTTCAGGGGTCCTGAGACGAGGAGTCTGGAAACCGCAGTCAGAACTGCAGCTTCCATTAGTTCTTCCCATGCCAAACAGACGGGGTGCCTGCGACAGTAAGGCTGGCCAAAAGCTTGTGGACAACCTGGACAGTATGAAGCAAGAAGCCCTCCCACCAGGCACTCCTGTGAGACTGTCCAGAGAGCTACCTGTGACACATTGAGCAGTGAGAAATCTCTCCCCTGAGCTATGGGGGGAAGAGCACGGCGACAGCCAGAGGGCAATCCAGAGCACAGGGTTTGTGCAGGAAGCCACGGGACCCACAGGAAACAAGGGCAGCAGGTCCATCTGCTCCATTCCCCAGAACTCTAGTGATTTCTAATGATGATAAGCACGAGCGTTTTCAACTCCAGGGTGAGTGAGTGTGCTGAGCACATGAATGCATCCAGCTAGGCCAAGCACTAATTTTCAGCATAACTAACTGTGCTAGCTGCATTTTCAATTTAGGGTGGGTTTATCAAATGTGATCCCACTGTACGCAGAAGGAAGAGCTATCTTACAACTTGTCACTTGTTTTCCGTTGTCCATCAATTTGCTCGGCGGGCACCAATAACGTCTCCATTTGTTGGGAATGAGGTCCATTATTGTTACTGTTTTTGGCATATCAAATACACCACAGGTAGCTTACAAGGCTCTGTCATGGCTCTGGGCTCATCCCAGGGGCCCAGTCTTTTTCTGTCAGACCATCAACCATCCATGGCCCACGGGGCAGAGCCCTGGGTGTAGACAAAGCCAGTCTCCTGTCTGACACCTGCCGATGCAGCCAGGCACCACAGCCACACCTGCAACACCTCGAGAGGCAGGATCTCACAACGCTAACAAAAATAACAAAGACCGAGGCAGCTATCCATGGACAAGGCCATCGATGCAGTTCTAGTGGCATTTGTTAATCCAGTTCTAACGGCATTTGTCAGTACACTAATGTGCAGCCAGCTCAGGCTGAATAAACACCGGGACCAAAACCAGCTGAGCAGTGAAAGACCAATGAGAGACTAAGTCCCCGGCTCAGACTCTCTGACTTCACAGATTCACTCTACGAACTCCTCACTGGAATCAAACGCTTTCAACAGGCGCTGCCTCTGTAGCCACCAAGCGAGAACTCAGACCACACAATGACTTCCCTGCACAGAGATCAAGTGCTCACATAGGTGGCTGAAGGGACAGAGGCTTTCAACAACAAAGCAGGGACAAAAGCGTGAATCTCATGACTGAAAACCAAACAAGAACATCTTTGTATTTCTCACGGTGGTATAGTAAAATGTTTTTCTAAAAAAGGGTGAATGTCACTCCCTGCCCTTTCGCCACCCCCCCCTCACTGTCACACAGGCTCTCAGGAGAGGCACAAGGCGGCCGCGACAACTGCCCCCACGGGGAGCCTGTCAAGTTCACAGCCCCGGAAAGCCCTGCATCATTTCAAGGTGAAGTTCAAAGACTTGTCAGAACTTGGTTAACCTGAGTAACCATCGGGCCAGTCTGGTCAGAGCAGCCCGCGGTGAGGAGGCGGGAGGCACTAAATCACCGGCCGTTGAGGTGGGATGGCGGTGGCTCTCACCTGGCCTGCTGCTGCAACACGTTCAGGTCTGTGCGCACCAGCTGGGTGGTGTCCTTCTGACTCAGCAGCACGGCAGGGACGATCACAGGCACTGGAGGCCTGGCTGGGTGCAAGGGCAGGGGAGGATGGGGGGCTTCGTGCTTCCGCAAGTTACTCAGAACCCTCTCCTTGGCTGAAAGAAAATGAAGCAATACAGACTTGATTTATAGCCACCTCTGGCTTGGAAAACACCAAATGGGGCAAAGCCCTGGTTTGTCACCCTCCTAAGGAATGTGGGAGCTGCAAAACCATTTCTCACACTGGTGCTTGTCAGCCTTTGTACACCAGCGGACCAGCACCCACCTGCGGCCTAGTGGCTAAAAACTCCTGCTGAGCTCGTCAGGCCTATATGAGTAAAACAGCAATCTTATGTTACTGTGAGTCTCTTTCGTTTTGTGTTTTGGACGGTATCTGGCAATGCTCAGGGATCCTGGGAGGGATCAGGGAACCACTTGGGGTGCTGGGGATTGAAGCCAGGTGGACAACGTGCAAGGAAGGTACCCTCCCACTGTACTATCGCTGTGGTCCCTACTGTGAATCCTATGGGCTATTCTAGCCGGAGCGGAGAGGTGAGGAGTCTGTGGTAAGACTCAACAGAAACCCTGTGCTTGACAAAGGCCAAGAAAACTCCAGAGGCTTTCAGGCCACTAACAGGCACTGAAGGAACTTCCCAAGCCGCGGATTCCATTCCATGTGTCACACTCAATGTTTTATTCTTGATAAGAAAAATAAAGAATATTTGATAGCCCTGATTTACTTGGCGTAAGAAAACCTGTATTGTTCGGATTGTAAGTGAGGAACTGAACATTCTGGACAGGTCAAATACAACAGGACTACCCCCTGAGACCTGGGATTTTTCCACTGCAACGGCGCCCAGCACAGGGTATCACAGAGTTGGGCATTCGTCACTGGGCAAGATTGCTGGCTATGTTCAAGTTTCCTTCAAGCAGCATTTTAGATCACCACTCAAGGAAAATTTGGGGGCTCTTTTTCAGACCTTATATAACATTAAAGAATATTTTTTCTTTTAACTAAAAATGGAAAACTTTTAATTCAGAATCTATTGAACTAGGGTTACCACTCCAGACCAGACCTGACAAAAATTTTAAAGCCAATAAACCAAGCTTAAGAAAAACTTAAGTTTTTTCTTTAAAAAATCTCAAGAAAAACTTGAGTTTTTAAGTTTCTTAAAAAACGAGCACAACGACCTATTCCATTCTGCTGATAAACTTTTCTACGATCACAATCACCAGTGAAATCATCTAATAAAATCCTCATCTCACTTACCAGCCTCTGAGAAAGCACAGACATTCATCATTTAAAAGTCTAGACTTGGGGCCAGACAGATACAACGGGGATTAAAGCCAGGCCCGGGTGGCAGACCCACGACCGATGCCCGGCACTGCAGGTCCTGAGCACCACCGAGAACAGCCCTGGAGGCCCTTAAGTACGACCATGGGTGCCTGGTCAGAGCAGCACGGCTCTCTCACAGCGTAACTGACCCACGGTAAGTCCCTGGAAGAGCCGCACTCTTCCCCTGGAGGACACCTCGGGCACACCTGAACTTCGATGGCTCCGATTCCCTTACTCACTCCTTGAAAGGGGCCGATGTCTGGGACTCACCCAGCAGAGGGTCGGTGAAGTCCAGCTGCACGGCCAAGCTGCAGGGCACAGAATGGGACTCGAACTTCACCTGCGTCCACAGCCTGACCGCTTCTTCAAACTCATGGGCTATGCGCTCCATATTCACGTACTCCAGCCACAGGTCCTAGAAAGAAACGACTTTAACTTCCCCAGATGACTCCCACAGTCGAAGGGAAGCGACAGACGGAGCAACCCAGAGAACCTGTGACCTCAGCAAGCAGAGACTCGCGTCACGCCTGTGGCCTGGCCATCAGAACGATGGCTCCAGAAATCTGAATGGGAACTTTGTGTGCCACGATCATTAAAATATGACTTCAAGCAGGTCACAAAAAGACACTGCCCCACTACAGGTCCACTAAAGGCAAATGACAGACAGACCTAACACTTCTGAAGTAATATGAGACATAGATTTAAAAAAAAAAGAAAAGAGAAAATTTAAAGAGATCAAATAATAAATGCTGAGAATAACTGATCCGGATGAGCTATGAATTTCCCTCGGAGGCCCTCAGGGATGCCTGGCGCATGCCCGTCTTTCACTCACACAGTGTCTCCAGCTGTGAGCGGGAGTCCTCGCCTATCCATCAGCCCCGAATGGACCCGTCTTACTCTGTATCTAACTGGAAATGAATGCGGATGGACTAAAATGGACACCATGCATCTGAGTAAAATTCCTGATTCTGCAACCTATTTTCAGTTCATCCATTTGTCTCATGGTAACTGCTCTTTCAACAGTTCCCAAATAGACTTGGAAACCAAAACAAGAAAAACTGAGGGGATAGGCCAGAGCGATAGCACAGCGGGTAGTGCATTTGCCTTGCACCACGGCCAACCCAGGTTTGATCCCCGGCATCTCATATGGTCCCCGAGCACCGCCCGAGTAATTCCTGAGTAGAGAGCCAGGAGTTACCCCTGAGCATTGCCGGGTGTGACCCAAAAAAAAAAAACAAAAGCGGGTGACGGAAGTTCCAGGGATTATACCCGAGAAACACACCCTCCACACTGAGCTGTGGCCCAGCCCAAATTGAATGTCCCCAGAATGGCCGTCAGAGAGTCATTCCCTGCTATCCCCTTCTGCAGTGGCACGTGCCCTCCGTAACCTGCCTCTTCCCAAACACGCCCGACTAGCTCAGCTGCTCCAGCTTAGCACCCCTGGGCCCTGTCTGTGTTCCCAGCCTGCACTCTGGCACCCTCCACTCCTATGCCCTTCCCTGCACCCTGACCAACAGTCCATCCCCAGGGCTCAGTCCCGAGTTCACCCTCCAGCTCCATCAGGGCCCTCTAGGTGTCTTGTGCATGCAAGACCCCCGACCCCATTCTCCTGCCTATGGCAGTGAGCTCCCTGCGGCCATTACAGGCACTAAAGAACTGATTAGGGCACTACAGACATTCAATAAGCACGTGTGAGGGAAGGGGAGGGGCAGCGGCACGTCCACACTCCACCTGCTGATTCTGCATCACTTTGGCGAGCCTGTGGGCGTCGTAATGCTTTGGAAGAGAAGGGATATAGGCGTCTCCTTTCTGAAAAGTCTCATCTTCCAACCATAATATATATACATTGAAGAGTCTGAAAGGGGAGAAAAGTTACATCAGGTACAAAAAGATATGCAGGTAAACAAAGTTTCTTAATGTTCTAGGAACAATGGCATAAACTCATACAAGTACTGAAGCACAAAATCAAGGGCTGGAGAGAGAACCTAGGGAGTAAGACACTTTTGCCTTGCAACCTGCTGACCCCAGCACCATGGATGGTCTTCCAAGCGTCACCAGGGTCCCTCCTGAGCACAGAGCTAGGTATAGGCCCTGTGCACTGGCAGGTTCCCAAACAAAACAAACAGTACATAATACAGAAAACGTCCCCACAACATCATGCTCCCAGTTAGTTCGTGACCCTGCAGGGAGAAAGTGACAACCGCTCAGATCACAGGTGTGATCAAAGGGCTCTGAGAACTCCACTCAAACACATGATACGGAAGAACACACCAGCCAGACCAGAGAGTCCAGCAGGCTGGAGCACAGGAGAGCCAGGCTGAAATTCCCAGCACATGGTTCCCTCAACACCTCAAGTGGAGAACCCCCTCCCCAAACACGGAGCTGCCAGCAGTCTCTGAACAAAACAAACAAAGCATTTAGAAGAGATGATTTTTAACACAGACTCAGGACCTGATGTTTAGAGAAGTTTAAAACATTCAAACGAACATATTTTTTCTGTATTTCAGGAGGGAAAAATATTTTAAGTCGTTTTATTCAGACACTAAGAAAACTTGCCATCCTGAAATCAATATTGACCTCCCACCTCAAGAACTTCAAGTAAAACTCACCTACCTGTGCGCCTGCTCCCATTAGACAAGGCCAGTCTAAAAGGAAAATAAATCTGCATTTTCCAGTAAAACCCTTTGACAATAATTGAATGGAACTTAGCCCACTTGGCTCAGGTCACTGAAATGCTAAGTGGCTTCCTACAGCCCCAGGTACTAGGTGGACCAAGAGGTAGCGTGGCTGGGCATATTAAAGAAATGGAAAATTCCTTCCCTTACTCCAAGAACGTTTGTGAAGGGAGAGACAGAAGCAGGGCTGAGCGAAAATGCTGCAGCTGAGAGCCGCCAGCTTCCACCTCAGCTCTGGGCCAGTGGCGGCCTCACCAGGGTACCAGAAGCAGAGGACAGTGAGAGGCAGGAGGGAAACATCAAAGACTTCCTTGGTTGACCGGGAGGCCCAAAGATAAGCCCCTTTCCACCAGTTAAGCCTGGTTAAAAATAAGTTTTCCTCCAAGCAGGCAAGATAAGGACAGAAATCCTTCTGGAGGCTGAGAGATTAGCTCTGAGGCTTTGAGGCGGAGCAAACCTGGAGCCTCGGTGCTGGGCCCTTTGGCCCCGGCTTCCTCATGGCACCTCCTGTGCGCAGTGGGGTCAGGCAGAGCTGACAGGACAACTATCTGCCTCACGTCTGCTTACCGGGAAACAGTGGAGGGAGAGAAAGGGGCAGTGACTTTAGGGCTCCAAACCTTTGGGAGCCACTATGTCGTACCTGGTTTTAGAAGGTTCAGGAGCTTACTAGACCCTGCCACGCTCTAGGCTGATCCTAGAATCCTCTAGGAGGTCTCTGAAGACCACTTAAGAGTCCTTGCTAGGGCCGTGGAGGTGCCTGAGGGACCAGGGGTGCACATGGCTTGCGAACGGAAGCACCCAAGCTCAAATCCACCCTGACCACTTCCACATGTGGCCTACATGGCCCCCAGAACCAATGAGCCAAAGAAGAGGCGCATCTCACCAGGCCTGGACACAGAACTCAGCCTGACGGCCACAGGCAGCCTGAATCCGCCTAGAAGCCCAGCCTCTCACTGACCCTCCCCCAATCCTTCGCTGGTCATTTGCTTTGGTCTGGTTGGCAGGTTGGTGGGTTGGTTTGGGGCAACACCCAGTAAAGCGAGGGGTTACTCCAGCAGGTTCTTGGGGATCACACCTGGTGGCCCGGACCATGTGGAGCCAATAAGCAAACCTGGACCTCTTGCATGCAAAGCAACAACCTGCCCATTGGACCTGCTTCTGATTTAAAATAAAAGAAGCAAAAGGGGTCTCCAGCCTTCAACCCCAGGCACGTGGCAGAGAATCCAACTGCTCAGCTTGGATTCAAGCTGCCGGCTCACTTCTCGCGAGACACATGAGAGAAAAGCACAAGAAGCAGACGGCCTTCCACAGGCCAGCAGTGTGTGACCCACGCAGCAGCCCGGCACTGTGCCTGTGAGACCAACAAATACGCGACGCGCCCTTGCGTTACCTCACGAGCTCTGTGTGCAGGGCTGGGGACGTCAGGTGGCCCGGGGTGCTGGGCTGGCCAGCCGGCAGGCCTTCACTGCCCTCTGCTGGAACGCGGAGGGCCTTGCTCGCTGCATGGTGGAAGTCGGCCACCTCGGTCAGGCGCCTCTTCATTTCTTTCAGCAAATTGACGTGAGCGGGGCTCTGAAAGAACCTTCTTCCGATGCAGCCATCGATGGGAAGCCTGGAAAAACACAAGCCACTTCCTTCACGAGCACGGAAAAAACACAAACCTTGGTTTGGGGCAGTTAGTGACCCGTGCACCTCCAGAGATTCTCTGCTAGCCCAGTTACTAGTCAAGATACTTGACTCACTTCACTGGGTGTGGGGGATGGTAAAGAGTCGCCACAGGAGCCCCTAAACTCAACAAAGCTCTCGTCTGGAGACCGCGGACACCTCCTGACGGGCTGAGCACAGACAGGCTCTGCATGGAGGCGGCCCAGGGTCAATTCCTAGCACCACCTGGTGCCCAAGCACTGCCAGAGTGACCCCCATCAACCCACCAGAGTGGCCCTGAGCACCACTGGAGTGTGGCCCCCAAAACAAAAAAAAATGCTCGAGTTAATCCATGAGAGACAGGAGCTCCCCATCACAAGTGAGAACAGGGTGGCGGGCAGCGCTTAAGCAGGAAGGATGCACAGAGCGGACGGCGAGGCAGACGGAGGCGCGTACCCATACTGCGGTCCCGGGCGGTGGAGATACAGGAGGAAGAACTTCTGCCAAATGAGCGGCAGCAGAGGGTGATCAGAAGGTGTGACGAGCGCCTGGTGGGCCCAGCGGTAGATCAGCAGCCGCTGGAGGGAAGGGACGATGGGGAGCTTCAGCTGGGCCTGCGCTTTCTGCAAGAGAGGAGGGGCCTTGAACAACCAGCAGTGAACGGAAACAAAGTCATCTAAAACCGCTTTCCGAAGGCCAGCTTTCACCGCAGAGCAGGACAGCAGGAGCAGCGTCTTCTGTCGGTCAAGTAACAAATGGCCAAAGGCCACCGAGCCTGAGCTTAGCAGCGTGGAAGATGTGGAGGGCAAAAGCTGTAGGGCTGGGGTGTTGGGGGCCGCTGGTGGAGTGTGGTGGAACACTGCTTCATTGATCCCTATCATGGGCAGTATCGTAAATCACGGTGCATAAAGTAAAGCTACAGTAAACAAACAAGCATTTCTGCAGACCCCGGCCGGATCCAAGGCATCACCTCAACTTCCATTTCTTTACAGGTCTTTGCATGCAGAAGCTAGAGATCAAGTTAGAACATGCAAGCAAAAGGACGCGAAGTGGAGGTGGTGTTCATGATCCAACTTGATGAATCTCTAGGAATTTCAGCTATTTTGCCTGGGGGTCACACCCAGGAGTGCCCAGAGGCTACTCCCTGCATGATGCCCAGGTCACTTCTGGCAATGCCTGAGAGACCATGCGGCATCAGGGATCAAACCCAAGCCCCCGACGCCCCCTCCCAACACACACATGCGCTCCAGCCCTTTCAACTGTCTCCCTAGCTAAAAACTCAGATTGTAAAAGAACCCACCCCCACCACCAAAAATGTAAGTACAATAAAAGAACGTTCAAGGATGAGAAAAATTCTTGACACTCTCTGAATCCCCGAAGCAAAGCGTATAGAGGGAACCCTAAATTAACTGATCTTTTGTTCTTCTGAGTCTTCTCCACGTCTTTCCTACACATGCTAGTGAGCCGAAGGATCAGTGTGTGAACAACGTGCTGGTCCCAGTGTAAACCCTGAAACTCAGACTCAGAAACTGGGGTCCAGGTTTCTGAGTAGCATCAAGTTCTTCTGGGGACTCTGAGGCTGCTTGTGAACACGGGCGATGGCCTTGTCCATCCCCACACACACACAGTGCCCAGCAGGGAGGCTCCCACCCTACACGCTTCCCCTCATGGTGCTTTCCCCGAGTCCTCAGCTCAGGCGGCCACAGTGACAGGGAAGCCAGCACAGAGCCCGCCCGCCCCTCTCTGGCGCAAACCAGAAATGCTATGGCACCTTCAGAGCCTGGTCCGGCGTGAGAGCCGGGCTGATGACCAGCTCCCCTTCCACGACTCTTCGGAGCTGGGAGTCTTCCTCGAAGATGGACTCCATGTTAAGGACGGTCCACGCAAACCAGACCTACAGCGACAGCAGGGTGAGGTTAGGGGTTAGCAGTGGACAGGGATAGGCCACGACCCAGGGTACAGCTGGGAGCGGCTTCCCTTGCATCTCAGGCAACACATATCTAGGGCTTTCCACAGGATCCCGGCTGTCCCCTCCCGTCAGGGACAGAAATCCCAGCAGCGGGCTGGGAGAGGTGAGAGTCCTCAGAAGGGGGAACGTGCTCACAGACGGAAGTCACGGGGCAGGATCTGCAGGCCCAGAGCCAGGCAAGAGCTCTGCCCTCTCATTTCCCACTGAGCAGCAGACGAGAACAGAGAAATGGGACCAAGCTATGAGGCAGCTGTGAGGGGCGCTGAGGAGTGGGCGCAGGCGGCCCCTACCCAGGAGAAGGACACTCCCTCAGGGGTCTGAGAATGGTGTTACCGTAATTATGCGGAATAACCGCAGAGGGGGAAACAGTGCTCAGGGGAACCAGGGTCACTCCTGGGGGAAACTCAACGGGGCCAGATGGTTTAGTGGAAAGGCAGGACGGCACAGTGATGCTCCGCGCAGCATGTCAGGGGCCCCCGGGTCACACCCACAGTGCTCAGGGGACTATGTAGTACCAGGGATTGAACTCAAGCCCTTCAATGAGCTCTGACCCAGTTTCTGGGATAAAAGTCAAGTGTTCCTGGGGCCGGAGTGATAGCCCAGCGGGTAGGGCGTTGCCTTGCACACGGCCGGACCATGCCGGCCCGGGTTCGATCCCCAGCATCCCATATGGTCCCCGAGCACTGCCAGGAGTGGTTCCTGAGTGCAGAGCCAGGAGTAACCCCTGAGCATCGCCGGGTGTGACCCAAAAAGCAAAAAAAAAAAAAAAAAAGAAAAGTCAAGTGTTGTTCCAGAACCGCACCATAACCTCCTAAATCCCACCAGACTAGGAATGCACTCATTTTCAGAGTGGGGGATCCTGGTCATCCAAGGGCACTTGCAGGTGCTGGCAGGGAGGGTACGACTGGTTTGAGATAGTCGGACAAAGGCCATGCAAGGAAGTCACCAGGACTCAGTGTGTAGCGGCAATGAGACGGGAGAATGTACAGGCTCGCGAGCACAGGAGCGTGTGCGGTTACCAACAGCAAGCATGGGAATACGTGCGGGCACCAGCAGCAGGCACAGGAATATGTGCGGGTACGAGCAGCGGGCACAGGAACATGTGTGGGTACCAGAAGGGGGCACGAGAGTGTGTGCAGGTACCAGCAGCAGGCACAGGAATATGTGCAGGTACCAGCAGCGGGCACGGGAATACATGCGGGTACCAAAAGGGGGCACGGGAGTGTGTGCAGGTACCAGCAGCAGGCACGGGAGAGTGTGCAGGTGCCAGCAGCAGGCACGGGAGTGTGTGCAGGTGCCAGCAGCAGGCACGGGAGAGTGTGCAGGTACCAGCAGCAGGCACGGGAGCAGGTGCACCAGGAGATAAAAGCAGACAGCGTCTGCCGAGGTCTGACAAGAAAGGAACACTGATGATGGAGACGATGCCAGGGAGCCAGGGCACCCGACTCGCTGCCCATCACTTCCAGAGCTTCACTTGCCAGCCCACGTCATCACCCCAGACTACGGGACGTGCAAACAGAGGGACCAGGTCTAGAGCTCCACGGTCCAGCTCTGGTGCTCTCTTAAACCCCACAGGCCAACGGCCAAGCCCCGTGACCTCCCCCTGAACTCGTCCATGACCCATGCAGGGCCACAGCGCCACCTGGGCAGGGGACGAGGCGACAGGACAGCAGTGCTCCTCCGCCTGGCCGCGATCAGGAGACTGGAGCTGGGTCAGCGAGGAGCCGAGTGCACTCGAGGGCACCTCTTACCTGGGAGGAGGTGGCCAAGCCCTCCACGAAGGAAGGCGTGATGTTGCCCGCCACAATCCAGCTCACCAGCGAGGAGAGGAGGCTGCGGTCACAGTGGTAGCCCAGAGCATTCTGCACCAAGGAAAGAGGAGGGCAGCGTGAGCGCCCCAGAGCCCCCAAGGCGATCATTCCTAGACTGTCACATCACTGACCAGCGGGAAGAAAGGCTCTGATTAGCCCACCTCACACACACGATGGAGCCAATAAGGGGCTCCCTGGCTGGGGAGAGGGGTGTGGGGGGTTCCGTTCCCTTGCTGGGGATCTGCACTGCGGACGAGGTCAGAGGACACAGGGCACTGGTAAGCGGAGCTTCCTTAAGAGGCGCCTCGGTGAGCACAGAGCCACCCCTGAGATGTATGCTCCAGGTGGGGTTAGAGGCCAGAGACAGCCTCCAGCAGGTTTTACCTTATGCTGCTGGTAGAGTAATTTCTGCACACAGTCTTCCTGCGCCAGCTGAAAGGCTGTTTTACACAGCTGGTCCATGAGGAAAAGGATGGGCTGTTCCCGGTACCACAGATGGTGGCATATGAGGGCCTGAACCCAGAACTCCAAGACAGCAATGGGGCCCACTTGGTTGGGCTGAATGCTGACGGCTATGTGGGCCTGCGAAGCCAGAGGGCAGACGATGAGTGACATGTTTGACAGCTGAAATTCCCAGCCTCCCTTGGGCCCACTGGTGCAGGGGGCACGGCACCTCTCACATGCACAGCCGGGCTCAACCCTCTGTGCAGGGTCCCTCTCCAGCCCAGCCCCTCTTCTTTCAAACACCCACAAACCAATACACCGCTCTCGACTGCAGAGCCCCGACCTGCGGGTGCCCCTGAACCCATGCCAAGCGCTCTGGCGTGCCTGACACCCAGAGACACCCAGCCCCAGGCCTGAGGGCTAAGGAAAGGGGCACGATGAGGGGCTCAGGGGCCTGACCTGGATCACGCTGCTGAGAAGCTTCACGTTCTCCCCGTGACTGGCTCCTGTCAGCTGCTGCGCCACCTTGTGGGTGACCTGCTGCGTGACACCCTGAGGGACGCCGCTGTCCAGGTGGAGGAACAGGAGGAGATGGGCCAGAAACCTGCCAGGCGGACACAGCACACTTTACCTTCCCCGGAGCCCAGGGCCAAGGAGGACTGGCAAAGGGGGCACAAGTCTGGCCCCCCTCCCTTTTGGGGGTGGGGGAGCAGGGTTGGGTCACACCCAGCAATGCTCAGGGGTTACTCCTGGCTCTGCACTCGGGAATTACTCCTGACGGTGCTCAGGGCGACCATCTGGTGTGTCGAGGACCAAACCAGGTCAGCCGCATGAAAGACAAACGCCCTCCCAGCTGTGCTAGCACTTTCGGCTATCACACAGTCCCAGGTTTTTTGACCCACACTTTATTTGTGGAGTCTGGTAACAACTTGGGAATTTCAGGAGAGCTGAGTTCTGCAATTTAATATGGGTGAAAGAAATCAGATCCATCTGCTGAAGTGTCATGGACAGACCCGTGCAGATTAAAGAGCAATGCAGGAAGTACCCGAAGCAGCCTCTGCTGCTGCCGTCGCCCCACTCACGTGAGCAGGAGGGACTTCTCAGGTAGCCCAGCAGCCTCGCGTGAGGTGTCAGCGTTTATATGAGGCGGCAGCGTGGTGGGGTCCCCCACCACCTTCTGTCACACAGCCCCCTCACTTCCCCAGGTACACTGATTCTCTCCTCTCTCAAGGCCTCTGCACCCCAGCTGTCCTCCTCCCTCGTGCTCACATTCCCCTTACCAGGCCTTCACTCATACCCACCCGCTTACAAGCCCCCTTCTGGTCCACGGCCCTGCACAACACACCCTGCCTTGGGGACTCCGCAGCCATGTGCTGGGCTTCAGGGACAGCAGCAAAGCAAAGGTCTGTGCCGGTCACTGCCAGCTTCACAGCCCTGGCCTATACCAGGGGCTCTAAGGCGCACTTAGAGCACGCTACTAAGCAGCTCAGTTCCAAACTGATGAGGCAGGGAAGTGCCTTTCTTGAGAAAACAGACTCAGGATCAGAAGCTCAGTTCATCTGCCTGCACCCGAAAGTGAGGCTGGAAGGTGGCTCCCTCACAGAGACAGCAGGAAGGACAGGTCCTTCCCCTAAATAGAGGACCCTCTGGAGAAACCAGAACACCACGGCCGCTGCACACGCACTGGGCCCGTCTCTACTCACTGCTCGTTCTTCAGAAGGTAACACTGGCAAGGGTAGAACAGAGGCAGGATCTTGTCCAAGACGTGGACCACGGATCTCAGGTGCCGCGACTGCACCAGCACGCCCAGCAGGGAGACGCCGTCTGCACAGAACTTCTCGATGCTGCGGAGGAGGAAAGGCCGTGAGGGCCCCGGGAGCTGCTTCACACAGTGCCCGCCACGAGGAGCTGCCCACGCCTGCCGGCGTCACCTCCACTCCCCAGCCCCAGGCGCGCACCACATCACTCTGAAAAAACGCCAGCGGATTCTGGCAGGGAAGCGCTTGAAGCTCATGTACACCTTCATTCTATGAGCGTCTATGAATGAGGAAGGTGGGACAGTGTACGCAAATTCACCCAACTGTTCGGGAAGGGGCAACACAGACGCCTGGGTTTGGAGATGCCCATCCAGAAGGCCGGCCACCCCACCACCGTGCCCACCCTCCCCCGTCTTGCCTGTCAATACAGGCTGTCCCTTCTGTGGTCCTATAGGGCTTTTGTATTTATTGCGCCACGCCCAGCGGCGCTCAGGGATCACTCCTGGCAGTGCTTGGGGGACCGTAAGTGGGTGAGCTACATGTAAGGCAAGCTCTGTGCTAACTCTGTCCCCTCATCCTCCCCCGCCCCAAACACCCCAGGGCTTTATATTAAACACCAATCTGCCCGCTAATGGACAACCTTCACCTGATAATCAAAGTTGTCATAAAAATTTACTCTTAAGGGAACAGACAAAAGCAATCTAAATTACCCCTTGACTTCATCCCACAGAACTGAGGTTCTCAGAGGGCGTATGGGGCACAGAGGGAAAGCCCAGAGGTGGGGGATAGGGGCTGCATTTCAGCTCTGGGCACGGATGGCAGTTTCTCAAGAGGGTTAAAAAAACTCCTGAAGCACCAAATAGGATGCAAACCAGTGGTTTTCAACCTTTTAAACCTGAGGACCAGTGAAAAGATGACATTTCATCAACAGGATGAACAACATGATGAACGGCGAAGTCAACATGAACGACCTAAAACCTGAGCTGCGCAGGAGGAAGAGAGCGCCATGGAATGCCTTCAAAGGCATCGAAGAAATAGCTAAAAGGACAAAGAACCTCCGGCTCCGGGCACATCTCTTTGACTCCACCATTCTCCCTGCATTAACATACACCTCAGAGACCTGGGCCCTACAAAAGCAGGATGAGAATGCTATTCGGGTCTCCCAGAGAGGAATCGAAAGAGCTACACTTGGAATATCACGCCTCACTCAAGTGAGAGAAGGAATCCAGAGTTCCAACCTCCGTCACTATTCCAGAATCAGGGATGCTGTCTCGTTTGCCAAGGCATCAAAAAATCAGATGGGCTGGACATATAATGCACTTTGGAGATGACAGCTGGACTAGAGCCATTACTGACTGGATCCCACGGGATGTCAAAAGATAACATGGCCGCCCACCTACAAGATGGTCAGACTTCCTTGTCAAGACCCTGAAGGAACGGTTTGAGGCTCTTCATATTCCTGAATCAACCAGATGCCATTGGGCTACATTGGCACGTGATAGGGTCCAATGGAAATGTTACTGGTGCCCTCTCGAGCAAATCAATGAATAACAGGATTCAAGTGATCAAGTGATTCCATAGAAATTTTAAAAAAAAAATCAGAATGGTAATCTGTATATTCACGTTCATTTCACTTGTTTTGTTTCCTTTGCCAGGGGGTACATCTAGCACTGCTCAGGGCTTACTCCCAGCTCTGCGCTCAGAGTCACTCGTGGTGGTGCTCAGGGGACCATGTGCAGCGCTGGGAATCAAACCAGAGTCAACCTAGTTCAAGGCATAGTCAGCCTAGCTCAAGCCTTAACCCCCTTACTACCGCTCCAGTCCTAGACATCCATTTCTAAATCTAATAACATAAAGTAAAAAATATATCCAAGTGTAACATGTGTTAAAAATCAGTAATTTATTCATGGACTCCAGGGATGTTTTTTGCAGACACCAGTACATGAACTGGCTGCTAAAAACCACTAGTGTAAACCAATGCTATCAAAATCAAGGAAAAGAAAAAAAGTATTTTTTCCCAAAAAAATACATTTAAGGGGCTGAGAGCCAGTACAAGAGTAAGGTGCTTGCCTTGCATGTAGCCGACCTGGATTCAATCCCCTGCACCACTTAGGGCTCTTGACTACCCCCAGCAATGACCTTGTGCAGAGAGCCAGGAGTAATCCCTGAGCACCTCCAGGGGAGGCCCCTGAATCAAGAACCAAACACAGCCGGCCCTGCCGAGCAATGCAGGCACCCCCTGCTCAGCGAGATCTTCAGTGTAGCTTCAGTCAGGACCGTGTCTGCATCACTTTCCCGCCCCACCTCCTCACACCTGCGGCTCCTTCCCAGAGTCCTTCAATCCAATTCCTACTGAGCCACGTCCTGAAATTCTGAAATTACAGAGACGCTACATTCAGAGAACTCAGGGTCAGGGGCAAGGCAGAGAAGCCAACCACTGAGCACAGCTCAGCAAGTCTTGGCCCATCTTCCATCCTGAACACACGGAAGGCCCTTGAGGTTGCATCTCAGGCAACTCGGTTAAGGTCTGATGGATGTCCCAGTGGAGGCAGCAGAGAGACAGCAAGGGGTGAGGCCTGGAGCCGAGCAGGCATTTCCCCGCATGGGGACAGTCCTTCAGAGGAGGCCTGAACTGAGCCACCACCGCAGCAGAGGAGATGACAGGTGGCCAATCATTTGTTTTGGGGGGGCAGTCACACCCAGCGATGCTCAGGGGTTATTCCTGGCTGTGTGCTCAGGAATCACTCCGGGGGTGCTCAGGGGATCATACGGGACAGAGCAGATCAAACCCAAGTCAGCTGCGTGCAAGGCGAATGGCCTGCCCGCTGTACTACGGCTCCAAGCCGGCGACCGCTCCTTTGTATTTCACCTGCACCCAGGGATAAAGCCCATCTGCGGACATTTCCACTCTTCATCCGGTGGCAGGTGGTCTCAGGTACGAATCTATCTTATCTGAATTCGGGCAACATTCGCTCTTGGCAACCTTCACCCATTTTATGATCTGGCTGCAGCTGTCCCTCGGGAGATGTGCTGATGACAGATGACTCTAGAATCAGAGACTCCCAGTCCTGCAGCCTGAACGCCCAGCCCTAACACTGTACCTGTGGCCCACGGACGTCATGGCTAAGGCCAGGTAACAGCCAATGGGCGTGCCCGCCTTCACAGCCTTCAGGAGCGGGTGGAACGTGGGCGACTCCGTCATGTCGGGCACGGCGCTGGCCAGGGGCACCGCTGGGGCGCTGTGCAGTGCTCCATGGTCGTTTCTGTGCAGCTTTAACCTCAAGATCAAGTTCCAGGCCCACTGGTTAAAGGAGGTCTCGGGGGTCTCTCCGTGTCGAACAATACTGGCCAAATAGGAAACCTGGAATGAGTATTTATTTGAATCCACATTAGTCGCACCAACACACCGAATCAGGAGGGCCCACACCTGACTCCCTGCTGTGGTCCACCACGGCCTCATGGGAGAGGCACAAACTCTGCTGGATTGTGCGTCAGCAGCACAGGATCGAAGCCCTGTCCCATGTGTACCTCTGAATACTTGCCCGTCACTTTGTGGAAGTGACCTGGGTCAGCCCGGCAGCGCAATGGAGGCAGGGGATGCAATGAAAGGGGGGTGAAGAAGCTGAACCATCAGGCAGAGAGTGGGCTATGGACAGCATTTGCCAATCTCGGGGGAGGGGCTCAACCCTCTAACTGTGGCGAAGTTCAAGTCACCAGCAACTCAACCGTTGTTGACGTTCTAGGATTGGGAAGGGCCAGCTTTACTGAGCCAAGTGTAAGGAAGCGCCCACACTGCCCTGTGGTTTAATACTGATTCCACAATACTCCGAGGGTCTCAGGCTAACTTCTTTGTGAAAAGTTCTTTTTTGCAATCATCCTGCTCACGTTTAGTATCTGAAACAGTTCAGAATTCTCCAAGGAAACGTAAGGCTTGGCTCTACCCCCAGTCCACACCCCTGGGCACTACCACCAGCCCAGCTCCCCAGGGCACTACCCCCAGCCCACACCCCAGGGCAGTGCCCCCAGCCCAGCTCCCCAGGGCAGTACCCCCAGCCCAGCTCCCCAGGGCAGTGCCCCCAGTCCAGCTCCCCAGGGCAGTGCCCCCAGCCCAGCTCCCCAGGGCAGTACCCCCAGCCCAGCTCCCCAGGGCAGTGCCCCCAGCCCAGCTCCCCAGGGCAGTACACCCAGCCCAGCACCCCAGGGCACTACCCCCAGTCCAGCTCCCCAGGGCACTACCCCCAGCCCAGCTCCCCAGGGCACAACCCCAGTCCACACCCCAGGGCACTACCCCCAGTCCAGCACCCCAGGGCAGTACCCCCAGTCCAGCTCCCCAGGGCAGTACCCCCAGCCCAGCTCCCCAGGGCACTACCCCAGTCCACACCCCAGGGCAGTACCCCCAGCCCAGCTCCCCAGGGCAGTACCCCCAGTCCAGCTCCCCAGGGCAGTGCCCCCAGTCCACCACCCCAGGGCAGTACCCCCAGTCCAGCACCCAGGGCAGTGCCCCCAGTACAGCACCCCAGGGCAGTGCCCCCAGTCCAGCTCCCCAGGGCACTACCCCCAGCCCACCACCCCAGGGCAGTACCCCCAGTCCAGCACCCAGGGCAGTGCCCCCAGCCCAGCTCCCCAGGGCAGTGCCCCCAGCCCAGCACCCCAGGGCACTACCCCCAGCCCAGCTCCCCAGGGCACTACCCCCAGCCCAGCTCCCCAGGGCAGTACCCCCAGTCCAGCACCCCAGGGCACTACCCCCAGCCCAGCATCCCAGGGCACTACCCCCAGCCCAGCTCCCCTGGGCAGTACCTGCTTCATGCTCTCAGAGAGCAGCCCGGCATACGGCTTCTGGGCCAGGAACTTCTGGTGCGCTTCCAGGACGATTAAAGCCACCTCAGCATGGACTGCCTGGTCCAGGTGAAGGGTATCCTTTGCAAAAAGAAAAAAGTACCACAGATGAGTCCGTCCTCTGGGTTCTTCTTAAACACCTCTGAATCAAAAGATCAGGCAGTGCAGGAAGAAGGGAGCACCGGTAAGGAAACTAAACTTCTTCCAATCACCCAGCAGGTGGCTCCGGCTCGGGTCCTTAATAAACAATGTCTTGGGAGACAAATATGGTTATGATGGTGCAGACACAATGCAAGAAGAAGAGATCCCAGAAGCAAGAGTGGAAATGAGGAAGTGAACCAGAGCTCGGGGCCGGAGAGCTAGGACAGCTGGTAAGGCACTTTGGTAAATTAGGTTTGCCCCATATGATCTTCCAAGCCCCTTACTCCTGAGCGCAGAGCCAGGAGTAAGCTCTGCCAGGTGTGGCCCCTAAGCAAATCCTCCCAGTCCCCACCCAAACAAGAACAGAACCAAAGATAAACCAAGGATTCAATGGCCTAAAGGAAAAGGAAGGACTTTCAGCTAGGAAGATCTACCTTCACTTTGAGGATGCTCACACTGTGAACCAAAATGAAAGAGAAGATGCTAAACTCTATCGCCACCTGGAAAGGTTAGTGTCTGCAGAAAACGTTTCTTCAAAGCTATCTGGGGCTGCAGCTCCCGTCTCTAGGGACTGGTTTTAACACACACCTGTTCACCAAATCCCCAATTCAGTCCTTCAAGAATCACGCAGGCCAACTTATTCTTCACTGTGGTCAGGTTATAATTCAACAACCAATCCCGAATCAGAGCTATCTCGGAGGGAGACGGTCGCCAGAGATACAGAGGCAGTTCTTTGAACAAGTATAAAGAAACCTGATGTGAAAGAAAACAAAACCAATTACAATCAAAACGAAATGGACATTACTGTAACACTGTTATCAAGATACATGCAGAATTTTTCTCCAAAAGGAAGCACAAGACATCTTTTTTGTTTGTTTGCTATTGTTTTTGTGTCACACGTGGCAGTGCTCAGAACTCCTTGTTCTGTACTCAGGAATCACTTAGGGAGCCATATACAGTGCCAGGGATCAAACTTGAGTTGACTGCATGCAAAAGCAAGTCCCTTTCCCTACCTTACTACAGAGACAGGACTATCTCTCAACAAAATTGTATTGAACCAAGTCCAACAACCAGTTGTTCCCAAGGACAAAAAGAACCCCCCGCCCCATAAAAACACTCATGTATACGAAAGTGATAGTGAGAAATGACAAATAAACCATGACTTGCTCAATACTAAAGGTAGTGATTTTTTATTCTGCTCTTGGCTAATCATTTAGTCTCTCTTAATCAGAGCTCACTCCTTCAAGGCAAACATAAAAAGTGAACAAAATTATGAAATGTGAAAGCAAACAAAACTATGAAATAAAAACAAACTATGAACTGAAGTGTTGGATGACAGGATTAGCTAGTCTGGGAGCTTTGCTGTTTTACCCACTCACAGCTTAGTCTACTTACACGTACTTAAGCCAAGGTTCATTCTAATGAGATCTCTCTTCTATGATAGAGGGACTGGTTTTAACACACACCTGTTCACCTAATCCCCACTTCAGTCCTTCAAGAATCACGCAGGACAACTTATTCTTCACAGTGGTCAGGCTATAATTGAACAACCAATCCCGAATCAGAGCTATCTCGGAGGGTTAGCTGATAGAGGGTATGGGACTTACAGAAGTCACCCTGACTCTGAATAACTTCTGACCTATTATACATCTACTAAGACTTCTATGTTTTCTAGATTGGACACAGTTCCTTTTTATACCCACTGCACCAAGTGTGGGACAGTTAGAATTTACCAGGAGACTACCACCCTGGCTACCATGAGACTATCTTTAAGATTATAGGAAGGATCATACTAGTTTGCCCTCATGCAAGCGAGTGTGACCCTTCCAGTATATGGAGAACAAGACACTCAGAATCACCCTGGTGCAGATAATAAATAAGAAGGACCTTGTGGGTACCATTAGATTACATGAAGTCCATGAAATTAAGATGTATTACTTTATATCAGCCCCCTCTCTCTTCAGTGTTTTACGTAAGAGATAAACTCATCAATAAACGCTGTATTTAGAGGTGACTACAAGAGTATGCCACCCACACGGCAAGCCTGGCAAGCTGCCCGTGTTGTATTTGATATGCCAAATACCAGTAGCAATTATATTAGGTCATTCCCATGACCTAATATAAGTGTCTGAGGCTCTTTATGTTCCTGGAGCAAGCAGATGCCCTTGGGCTCTAGTAGCATGAGACAGGACATATGGAGATATTACTGGTGCCCACTCGAGCAAATCGATGATGAACGGGAAGATAGATAGATAGATATAAGGGGACTGACTTGGGGCCCCTTCTCCTTTTCCTCTTCTTTGGGGTAGGACTCCTCTCGGGTGAGATCCTCTCTCTTAGATGGGAGACTTGGGCTCCGTGTATGGTCTAAGTTCGGACCAGAGCTAGAGTTCTTTCATTATATTGGATTGCTGTGGAAGAGCTTTTGTACTATTAAAAGACTTTTTTGGAAATGCGCCAAACTTGTGAGTTTTCATCCGTTCTCCCGTCGACCTCGGAGGTAGAAGAAAACTTCTGTCCTGATACTGTCGGGGACCTCAGCGGATCCCCAACACTGATGGGACTAGCAAAAAGGACAACCCTGATACCAAAGGAGGAAATTGAGAGAGAATCTCCGTTTGGGGTCTTTGCATACAGCCAACCCCTATTTAATGCCCAGAACCCCACAGGGGTCCTCAGAGCCCACCAAAAGTGACCCCACGAGTCAGGAGTAAGCTCTGAGTACAGCTGAGTCCCAAAATCAAAAACACAGAAAAAAAATCCCTGCTTTTATCTACAGCAGCTAAGGTTCAGGCCCATAAGGTCCAGGCCCAGGCCCAAACGAGGAGGGACCAGCAGGAACAAGGTACAGGTTCTCTTCCTCTGGCTGTGGGCAGGAATCAGTCACTGTCCTCGGCCGACATCTCCCATTGTTCTGTGACCCAGGCTGAAAGGGTTTGGGAAAAGCATGAAACCAAAGGCAGTGCTCTTACCATTCCAACCTGGTCAATGGTGTCCTGAACTCTCTCCAGGATGATGGAAATGATCTCTGGGTGGACAGCGGTAATGGTCCCTAGAAGCTCGCGACCAACCTTGCGTCTCTCTGGTGGAGAGGGTGACGTAGAGACCTGGAAACAGGAGGTGGGGAGATGCCTTTGAAATACCCCTTATGGCCAGAAAGCATCTCTCTGCTTTGTCACGGCTTTTCCAGTACAGCCTCGCACTGAGTCTCGGTTCACATGTCTGCTTCCGAGAGCAAACTGTTTGCCCTGATGCTGCAAGACAGGGGAGAGGGTGGGAGGGCAGGGGCAGCTGGAACAGTGGCCACCTGCTGGCTTCTGGAAGAGCACCGGGGTGAGGCAGGCAGCAACAAGGGCCTCGTGTTTCACTCCTGGCAGAGCTAAGAAAGGAACCAGGCCTCACACAAGCGAGCGCTCTACCACCGAGCCACATCCCCGGCCCTCGACCAACGCTTCTTGAACAATGTCCTTCAAAAGGAAGGTTAAATTCACTGTTCCAATGGCCAAAATCATGAGGAAAACAATAGACTAGAATGGAAAAAATAATGATTAAAACAAACCAGAAAGATGTGAGCAAGCACAAGGTTTAGCTTAAAAATGCTTCAGTTGGGGACACACCCAAAGGCAGGATGTGGCTTTGTTGCTCTGTCTGTGAGTGGGGGTGGGCAGTTGACCCCAGCACAGTGTCCCAACCCCGCACCGCTGGGAGTAACCAGCGAGCACCACTGAGAACAGCCTGGGAGCACTGGCGGGTGTAGTTCAAAACCAAACAAATAAATAATTCATTTTCATACGTGCAGTCTCTTCATGTAATTTTGATTCAATGCACTTGAAACGTCCAGGGTATAAACATTACAGGAGCAGTGGCCCCTGGGACTGCCATTTAATATATGTAAGTATATATTACATTTCCGCGGTAGACTCCGACCATGAGTATACTAGTATTCCACATGCCTCCAGGCCTCAGTTTCACAGACAGTAGAGCAGAGGACCGCCTTACCAGAACACTTGACCCTGGAGGTCTGAAGGCGCTACCTTGCACTCAGCGGACCACTGATTGGATCCACAGCCCTATAGGGTCCCCCAAGCCCCGCCAGAAGTGATGCCTGAGCACAGAGCCCAAAGTAAACTCTGAGCATCTGTGAGTATGGCCAGGAAAATTTTTAAAAAATAATAATTTAGACTTTCAGAGGATCCGGTTGTGTTTTCTCTAACTAGAGCTACTGGAGAAAGTCAACCGGGATAGCACAGTGAAAGGTTTTTTTTTTTATTTATTTATTTATTTTTTTTTGCTTTTTGGGTCACACCCGGCGATGCTCAGGGGTTACTCCTGGCTCTGCACTCAGGAATTACTCCTGGGGGTGCTCGGGGACCATATGGGATGCCGAGGATTGAACCCAGGCCGGCACAGGCCGACCGCGTGCAAGGCAAACGCCCTACCCGCTGGGCTATCGCTCCGGCCCCAAGCACAGTGAAAAGGTTTTTAAAAAGTAAGTGTTTCACCCCCCAACCTGTCATGGTCTAATAAACTCAAGCCCACAGTAGCACACGGTGTCTCTTCTGATGTGAGACGGGCCGATTACAAGCTTAAACTTAAAACACGGGTCCACCTCGAGCTTTGGCATTTTTCCCATCTCAGTTAGAGGAAACCAGGCAGAATCCAGGGTTGGTGCTGGGGCGCAGGTCACACCAAAAATGGCTGTTCTGGTAAGAGCTGGATTATTGCAGGAAGAGCTGGTCAGGTAAACGGGATGAGCATAAACTCAAGATTCAATGCTCTTTACAGTAAAAACAACGGTGCCTTTGAAGCTCTAACTCCTCACAAGAATGCAAACAATACAATGTGGACCCATTTTAAAAAAAAAATCCCGAAAGAAATGCTAAATGAACAATCCAAAAGCAATTATTCTTAGCCGACTTCTCGGTGAAACTTCCTCACCTCATAGATCTCCAGAACAATGATTTTGATGAAGTCTTCATCCGCATTAGTTCTTTGGCCTGAGCCATCTGAGCAAAGGTAGTGAGAAGGCAAATCTCCTCTGAGCTATTCATGGAAGAAAGACACTTCTCAAGGTTCAGGAAATGTTCTGGGTCTGCAAGGTCACGTCAAAAAAGAATTAAATGGGGAAGAGTAAAATACACATCAACTGAATCGATCTTCCTGAGACAGAAGGTGCTTTCCGGATCACACCTGGCAGTGCTCATGATATACTCGTGGCAGTGCTCAGGGGACCATATGGGATGCTGGGCAGTAAACTTCGGGTCAGCTGTGTGCAAGGCAAATGCCCTACCCGCTGTACCATTGCTCTGGCCCCATCAACTCAATTTTTAATTTCCCATCCCCGCACTGGATTTATAATAGAAATTACCATGCAGAGAATGTCTAGGATAATATAAAGTGGAACGACCACCCTAAGACATTCAAACAACAAAGCGGTCTTCCAGATACAAGCACATGGAGTAAACCACGCCTCCTTGTCCTGAGCAAAGAAGAGAACCGAGTCGGTGCAGCAGGCGAGCGACAGGCGGGCCCAGCGGTACCTTGCAGGTGCTCCTTGCACTTCGGCAGGCTGCAGAGTGGCGCTGAGCCGCTCCAGGTTCCCGCTCTCCACCTGGTGCATGAGGTAGAGCAGCTTCCACAGCATCTGCCCCGACAGCGTCCCGAAGGGCATCTCAGACATGAACAGCCAGATGCCAAGCCTGAAAGTTGCGGAGAGCGCAAGCTGTGAGGCAGCACACAGGCCTCCTGCCCAGACGGGAGAAACAACATCTGGCTTCCCGTTGGGATAGTTTCTTTGCCATCTTGCTGGGAAAAGTCACTTGTCTACACACCAACTAGTCAACAGCGACCTGAGAGCAGAAGCCAGATCCGGCTCATCTTTCTGTAAACCAGTGTGTAATATTGACTCTTGTACTTAAATTATCTGACACCTAAACTGGTCTCTCAAAATCAATCAATACTTAATAGATGCTTCTTAAGATTTTATAAGAATTTTATCTCATTTTTTCAGAAAAGAATTTTAAGAAAAGGACAGACAAACTTGCATTATCTGGGGAGTGGGGGAAGATTACCAAAACAAAACCCACTTCATAAACATAACAATAAGGAGCGAGCAGATGCTTTGCACAAGAGGAACTCAGGTTTGAACCCAGCACCTCATGGCCTCCTATTACTACTAGGGACCTCCAGGCACTGCCAGCTGTGGTCCAACAGTAGGCCAGGGGAGATAGTGTGGACATGCTGCTCTGCCCGCCTGCCGCCTCAACAGACCCTGGACTGGGCAGCAGCGGAGACTGCAGGCTGCACACAGCATTTCTACAATGGCGCAAGAACTAGGGTGTACGAACCTCAGCCAGACAACTGAAACCAATGAAATCACGTGCACTAATCTCTGTGGCCTCCTGGAGGCACTAGAGAGGGAGGGTATAAAAGAGCCCCAGGCAACACCCAAAGTTCAGGGGCAGTAAAAAGGAGACATCAGAAGCGCGTTGCCTGCGTAACCCGAAAGCACGGTCATTTCCATCCAGAGAGAGGCTGCACGTTCCGGCTGGGAAAGAGATAAGCCCAGCCACCTGGGCAGTCAGGCCTTCTCGCTCGGGCGCCGTCTTTTGGGGATCGCCACACCTCTTACCTTTTGGCTTTTAGCACATGCAGAACCGCTCTCAGAAACAGCTCATCAAATTCAAGCTGCAGCTTGGCCGTGGAGAAGGGCGGCTGGATGGCTGGCCCTAGGCCATGGCTGTGGCTGGCATACTGCGCCCAGTGGTCACTCACATAGCCGAGGGTCATCCTGGGCAGGGAAAGGCAGCGCGTTTCATCCATGCTCTAGATCCCGACACCTCTGCAGCACACCTGGCGCCTGAGTGTCCAACTCAGCGCGTGTTGACTGAGCACCAACTCCGCCCGGCGTGGGAAGGGAATCCAGCGGGGTGGGGAATCACGGAGCCCCTCCTAAATTTCTGTCTAGTGGACAGGATGCAAATTCAGTTACAATGCAAATTCAGTCTGTCCCCAGGGGAAGGGTCCTGGAGAAATACAAAGCAGCAGAGGGAGCTGGGAACGCTTCACTGGAGCACCCAGGTGGGCGGGTGAGGAGCAGTGAGGCCTCCCAGAAGAGACACCAAGAGCGTGCAGACCAGAAACCGTCTCGGGGTATCTCCAGAAGAGCACCCAAATAGAAGAAATGAGCAGGTTGGGGGGCTCAACATGGCAAAGAAACAGAGGGCCAGACTGCGTGCACACGAGGCAAGGGCGAGGTGGCAGGACAGCTCATCAGGAAGGGTCATGGCGCCCTCCAGGAGGGCTCTGCAGTGACAGAACCCTCAAGGGATAGACCACAGGGTTCTGAGCAGGGGAGTGTCGAGAGCTGGCTCCCAACTGCGAGGGACCTGGCGGCGTGAGGCCGGGAGGGAGCTGGGACAGGACAAGGGTGGCGCAGAAGCACCACCAGGAGGCCCTGGGTGAGACATGACTAAGACCAGCTCCCACAGCGAGACTCAAACAGAGGACACGCGAGTCACGGCAGCCACTCGTCTATCTTAGCGGCACGCGGCCTCTTTGGTTTGATGACAGAGGCTGTTCCAAAGGGAGGGATGACAGAACTGGCGGTCGGTCTAGATGCGGGGTGCAAAGAGAAAGTTGGAGGGGACTCTCGGGGCTGTGGCCTGAGAACAGTGTGGCAGCGCGGGAAAGGCAGGAGATGTGGGAGGGCACGGCTAGGGGCGGCGAGAGAGGCGACTCGGTGTTTTAAACCCCAACATCCCAGAGGAGGTACAGAAATGGCAGCTGGACACACAAGCATATGAGAGACTAAGGGCAGGAGCGAGGCCTCGGAACTGTGATTGTGCTTAGACATAAGGACAGAAGAATGAGGTCAGAGAGAGATGGCCGGGGCTAAGGCGCTTGCCTCACATGCGGTTGAGCCAGGTTTGATCCCCAAGGCATAGGTTCTCTGAGCACCGCCAAGGGTGATGCCTGAGCTCAGAGTCAGGAGGTAAGCCCTGAGTCATCCTGCTGGGTATGAATCAAAAAATCACACAAACAGAAAGAATTCGGCAGAACTGGAGAGACGGGGCGGGGAGGGGCAGAGAGCAGGAAAGGCACTCGCCTTGCGCAAGGCTGCAGTAGCTGGGACCCTAGTCTCCGGCACCACATAGGGTCCCCTGAACACCACCAGGGGTCACTCCTGAGCACAAAGCTAGGAAGAACCTCTGAGCAACGTTAGGGATGGCCCAAAAAAAAAACAGAAAAGAATATCTAAGCAAAAACTAAGAATAACTAAGCAATAACTAAGCAGAAAAAAAAGAATAAGCAAAAAGCAGGAAAGGAGGCAAAAGAGCTACTGCCGGTTTCTGTGACAATTCCCGGGCAGAAGCCAGAGGGAGAAGGAAGAGAAAACAGCCGCATTTCCATGACCCTTTCTCTCAGGTCAAGTTCAACACGGGTGTGGCTCTGAGGGACCTAACTCTAAGCCACCTATAAAGAGGTGAGATAATCAGCTAAATAGCCACGAATAGCTATCACCACGAATAGCTAAAGCAATCCTTGGGAAAAAGAAGATGGGAGGTATCACTTTCCCTAACCTCAAGCTCTACTACAGAGCAGTTGTAATTAAGACAGTGTGGTATTGGCATAGAGACAGACCTGTAGACCTATGGAATAGAACTGAGTATCCTGAAACACATTCTCAAATATACAACCACTTAATCTTCGATAAAGGAGCAAAAAATATTAAGTGGAGCAAAGAAAGCCTCTTCAACAAATGGTGCTGGGAAAACTGGGCAGCTATGTGGAAAAAAAAATGAACTTAGACCTCCTTCTAACGCCATGCACAAAAAGTCAGATCAAAATGGATTCTAGATCTCAACATCAGACATGAATCTATAAGGTACATCGAAGAAAACATAGGAGAAACGGCTCTATGACATCGAAACTAAAAGTATCTTTAAAGACGACACACCACTGACCAAGCAAATGGAAGCAAAGATAAACAAATGGGATTATATAAAATTGAAAAGCTTCTACACCTCAAAAAGAAATGGTGACCAAGATACAAAGACAATCCACAGAGTGGGAAAAGATATTTACCCAATACCCATCTGACAAGGGGTTCATATCCAGGATATATCAGGCACTGGTAGCCCTTCACAAGAAAAAAACAGCCAGCCCCATCAAAAAAATGGGGGAGAAGAAATGAACAGAAGCTTCCAAAAAAGAAGAAATTCGAATGGCCAAAAGGCATATGAAAAGTGCTCTTCATCTTTAATCATCATCAGGGAGATGCAAATCAAAACAACAATGAGGTACCACGATGTCGGGGAACGCCGCGGGGGTCCCCGACAGTGTCAGGACAGAGGTTGTCTTCTACCTCCGAGGGCGCCGGGAGAAAGATGAAAACTCATGAGTCGGGTGCAGTTCAAAAAAATGGCTTTTAATAGTACAAAAGCTCTTCCACAGCAATCCAATATAATGAACAAACTCTAGCTCTGGTCCGAACTTAAAAGAGCCTAAGTCTCCCACTAAAGAGAGAGGTTGTCACCCGAGCTGAGTCCTACCCAGAAGGAGCAAAAGGTCAAAGAGCAAAAGGCCAAAACCAAAAGCCAAAAGGCCGCAGGAGCCAAAAAGCTGAAGGCTGAGGGAACCAAAAGGCAAAAGGTGAAGGGGCCTCAAGTCAGTCCCTTATATACACCAAAGTAATCCAATCGGGAGGTTGTCATGCCAACAAAGAACCCTAAACAGAGTGTAGTGCCACACCCTATTGCAGGTATAAACAAGGGTTACACCAAGGACTAATCCCGAGATTATCTCTTATGTAAAACACTGGAGAGAGAGGGGGCTGATATAAAGTAATACATCTTAACTTCATGAGCTTCATGTAATCTAGATGGTACCCACAAGGTCCTTATTATTATCTGCACCAGGGTGATTCTGAGTATCTTGTTCTCATGTACTGAAAGGGTCATACTCGCCTGCTTAGAGCAAACTAGTATGATCCTTCCTATAGTCTTCCTTTAGTCTCAGCGTAGCCAGGGTGGTAGTCTCCTGGTAGAATTCTAACTGTCCCACGTTGGGTGCAGTGGGTATAAAGAGGAGCTGTGCCCAATCTAGAAAACATAGAAGTCTTAGTAGATGTATAAGTCAGAAGTTATTCAATCAAGGTGACTTCTGTAACTGCCACACCCTCTAGCAGTGTTTACATAGAAGAGAGATCTCATTAGAATGAACCTTGGCTTAAATAAGATTAATCTGGGAGTGAGCAAAACAACAAAACTCCCAGATTAGCTAAACATGTCCTCCAACACCACCTCACACCACAGAGACTGGCACACATCCAAAACAGCAAGAACAACCGGTGCTGGCGTGGATGTGGGGAAAAAGGACTCTCATCCACTGTTGGTGGGAGTGCCGGCTGGTCCAGCCCTTTTGGAAAACAATATGGGCATTCCTCCGAAAACTAGATATTGAGCTCCCATTTGATCCAGCAATAGCACTCCTGGGAATATACCCGAGAGACCGAAAAACACATAGCAGAAACACTATCTGTACTTCTTTATTCATCTCTGCGCTATTCACTATAGCTAGAATCTGGAAACAACCTAAATGCCCGAGAACAGACGACTGGCTAAAGAAATTGTGGTTCATCTACACTATGGAAAACTATGCGGCTGTCAGAAAAGATGAAATTTACCTGCAAATGGATGGACATGGAGACTATCATGCTGAGTGAAATTAGTCAGAAGGAAAAGGACAGATAGAGAATGACTGCATTCATTAATAGGATATAAATAGATACCAGTGTTTTACTAAATGTGTGAAATGGTAATGGCAGATTAAAACTCACCATTGATTAAGTGATAAACTCTAAGTATCTTCAGGGGCTAGCCACAATGTGTAAAACAAGAGGGAGAGAGATGCAGAGACAGAGAGAGAGACAGAGAGAGAGACAGAGAGAGAAAGAGAGGAAATAGGGCTACCTGCTACTGAGGCAGCCTGGGGGTGGGCGGGAGGGGGTGGGGGTACATTGGTGGTGGAAATGGGGCACTGGTGGAGGGGATGGGTGCTGGAATACTGTATTACCAAGAACCAATTGTGAATACCTTTGTAATTGTATGTTTCACGGTGGTATAATAAAAAAATGTAAAAATAAAAAAACCCTGGCTGGGAGGGGTGGCAGGAAGTGGGCGGGGGTGGGGGTGGGAGAATGTGTTACTTTTTGTGGGAAAAAAAATACCAAAATAAGCCGTCACCTCCATTATGTGGAGTCAGCATCTTACCACAGCACGGAGGGAAGAGGCGTCTGCCGCAGCATTACCTGATCATATAACCGATGCGCTTCACAAACTGCCGGTAGCGAGCTCTATTAAAGGTTTCTAAGCCCACCGCCAGAAGCTCCACTAAGGAGTTGGCAAGGCAAATATTTTCATCATTTCTTGAGGCCTTGTTGTCTCGGGTAAATAATCACCTAGAAGTGAACACACACACACACACACACACACACACACACAAAGATGAAATTACTATGGACAGGTCCTGCAGGGAACAGAGCGGGAGAGACTTCAGTGAGGAAATCTACCCAAGATGGAGAAACAGAAACAACCACCCCCCACTACTCTATGACAATGTGTGTGAGCACCAGTGCAGTTTTTTTTGTTTGTTTTTGCTTTTTTAGGTCACACCCGGCGATGCTCAGGAATTACTCCTGGCGGTGCTCGGGGGACCATGTGGGATGCCGGGGATGGAACCTGGGTCGGCCACGTGCCCTCCCCTCTGTGCCATCGCTCGGCCCCTGCCAGTGCAATTACTAAAGCACAGTCGCCACCAAGCAAGACAGTGTCTCAGTGCCTTCGCACGCTGAAAAGGGAAGCGGCGGTCACTGAGGCAGACGCCCCAGGAAGAATCAGCATGTCTGTGACCGGGCCTGAAGGCAGCTGAACAGGGGGCCGGAGCTGTGAGAAGTGGATCTCATGGAAGTGACCCCTACCGCCTTCCACCACAGAAATGAGCTACCTTTGGCTTCAAACCCAAGAAGATGCTGGAAGAGCTCCTGGAGCGGGAACTGAGCCAAGAGAGAAACAAGGTCATCCTCATTCAGGAGGAGCCAGCTGGCCTCAGGGTCTTCGTCCTAAGGGAAAACATTCAAAACGCGGCGGGTGATGGTTTACAGTGATGTGCCAGTCCCAGAGCCACGACATCACGGGTCTCACTGGTGCCTTGGTGGTACCACCATGCATCCCTGTGAGTTTCTACCCAGGACCAAGACTGATGGTCTGATTCTCGGACCATTAATAGCTCGGACTACTCTTGGGGCCCGAAATGCTCTCGTAACATTTCCATCCCAAAGAAGATTCAGATAGAATCCCTCTAGAGTGGGGAGCGGACCTTACATACAGCTCAGAGCTTGCACAACAGCAACTAAGGATGTTAAACAAAACAAGCCCTTGAGCCCAAAGCATTTCCGTTCTAAATTTTCAGTTAGGGACCAGTGTAGTCCTCAATGGGCCTGTCAGAGGCAACAAGAATCTGGATGACTGCAGTTCTGCCGTCAAACGGTGAAAATGAGCTCAGGGACATAATGGCTCAGGAAGGGAAGTCGATGCCGGTGCAACCTGATATGGTGCACAAAGGTCGCCTCAGAAACCAAGCGGCCCTGTACCCTCAGATAGGCATGGTCAAAGGCGAAGGGCAAAGCCTCTAAAAGAGATCGGCAGAGGTTGAAGGGAACAAGATCACAATTTAAGCGAAGAGTAATACAGTTCACTTCGTTTCCAGATGCTCCTCATTTCCACCAGGCTTGGTGTCCTGTACCGCAGAAAACTACAGACCAGGGTCTCTAAGTTCCTGCTACAGGAATCCCCAGGGAGGTGGTTCACTATTTGTCAGGGTGTGGCCTGGGGTGGTTTGAACAGACACTTAAGTGTCCAGTAACCAGCTGCAGATGGTCCCTCCTCAGTGCTTCCTCTAGAGCCCAGAAGATTCTGGATTCTTCTGAGTCGACAGCACTACCAAGGTCCCTCCACTCCCCCACGTTCGTCACTTCCCTGGAGAGAGACAGACCAGCCAGGAGCCAAGCACTGTGGCAGGGCTCCCCCCGTCTGTCCCTGCAGCTCCCGCCCGAGTCCTGGGAGGAGTGATGAGCCGTGGGCCAGAGTCCCTCCGCTGCCAGCGCTGTCACCGAGAGCAAGGTCTGGTCTGTGAGCCAAGCGGCAGTTCAGAAAACCGGGTTCTGGCTAGCCTGAACAATCACAGCAAATCAGGACTGGAACCATCAAAAACACAAGGACTGGTCAGGATTGGAGGTAAACTCCTTACAAATTCACGAACCTGGGGGATGAGTGAGGATCAAAAGCGTGTCTTTAGAAAGCGGATTCTGAGCATTATATTCTCATTAAAGAGAAACATCCTCAACCTTTCAAAAGAGAAAATCTGAAGTGGCATACATACCCTTCCAGTAACAGTACTGCAAACCACAATGCCTAAAAGGGGACAGAGAGAGGGGGAGACAGGGAGAGATAGAGAGAGACAGAGACAGAGAGTGACAGAAAGAAAAATACAGAGACAGAGTGACAGAAAAAAAGAGACAGAGAGTGACAAAGAGAAAGAGATAGAGTCACAGAAAGAGACAGAGACAGAGACAGAGAGACAGAGACAGAGAGAGGTGTCTGCCATAGAGGTAGCCTGGGAGAGGGGGTGGAGTGTGGGAGGGAACCTGGGGATTTTGGTGGCAGACACTTAGGCTGGTGAAGGGATAAAGTTGTATGGTTGAAACCCAATCATAAACAACTCTGTAGCTGTGTATCTCATGGCGATTAAAAAAAAAAAATCTGGACAAGCAGTTTCTGCGAATTAAGGGAGAGCCTTGGTAGGTTCCGTTCTTAACGACAAAGTCTCTGCTCTAGGTAAGATCTCAAACCCTGCAATATGCCACTGAATGAAGGAAATTCTCGGGGCAGGAGATGGCTCAAAGGTCAGAGTGCGCACACTGCAGGCGGGAGCTCCACGTGGTCCGCCCAGCACTTCATACACGGCCCCTTCACAGCACCACGCATGGCCCAATGAGGGGAAAAGCAAAATAAGGAAAACCAGAGTAGCTGAGTATCTATCTGCAGGCTCCACGCTGGCCCGGCTGAGCGGGAAGGTATCCGAGAGAGGAGGCCGGAGGCACAGCATAGAGTTCAGGTGCCACAACCAAGAGCGCAAATGTTTCAGGCCTCCCACCCCTTTTCAGACACAAACCACTCAGTGCCCCTCTGGAAATCTAATGTCTTCAAGCCCACACACAGAAAGTCCTCAACTGCCTGGCTACCCCTGGCGTCCTGGGTCAGCCAGCCCAGCATGCTGGAGGCGGTGGGGCACAAGCCCCTCCATTAGCTCCATCACTAAATCACTGCAGGTCTGAGGACAAATTACTTCGCCCACCTGCACCTCAGGGTTTACCTCTTAAAGGAGGATCATCACAACAGCACTCGCCTCTAGGGGCTGCTGGGAAACCCAATGAAGTGAGATGTGCAAAGTGGGCTGGGGGACAGCTACAGCGTTAGGACACTAATCAAGCTAAATGTTTATGATCGGGTTTCAGCCATACAACGTTTTTCCCTTCACCAGAATAAGTTTCCGCCACCAAAGTCCCCATGTTCCCTCCCACCTGAGAGGGCTAAAGCTGGCACACAGAAGGATCCGGTTTGGCCCCCCAACACTGCATACGAGGACCACCAGGAATAATCCCCAGCACTAACTGGGACAGTGGGGGGCAGGCCCCTGAGCACTGCTGGCTGTGGCCCCCACAGAGAATATGAAACATGCTTAGAATAATACCCGGCCCAGACCAAGAGCTCAGAAATGATCTGTAAAAAAGGCCAACAAGGAAGCAGTTACCTCTTCTCCTCCCTCATCGACGGGTCCAGGTCCCAGAGGCAGGCCCCGAGGCCGACAGCTTCCCATCACTGGGCCTCATGTGGCACAGGAACTCCCTTCGGTTTCTGAAGGACAAGGGGAACCAGTCACCCGGGCACAGAGAGCCGACAGGGTCCCAGGGCCTCCACCCAGCCTGCCCAAGAGCCAAACCCTGGCCCACTCTTCAGTGCCTAACGTCTGTACACGAAAACAAGAACTGGCTAAAGGGCTCAGGGAGAGACCACACAGCGCCCACGTTCTGGTGTCGAGCCACGGCCATGGTGCAGAAACAGTAACGAGTGACGGCAGCAAGGCACGAGAGTTCTGGGTGCCCGAGGGGCCCTCAAGAGCAGCCTGCTGTGCGGGCTCAGTTCAAACCAGGCCACAGAGCGCTGCCTGCTAGACCACACAGCAAGCACACTAACTCCAAACACAGTAACTCACAGACAACACACAGGCCGACTGGGAGGTAAAAAATAAATAAATCTAACTGCAAAAACTTTTGTAAGCCAGAGGTTTACTGGGTCTGAAGAAGCTTCTGGTTTCAGACCCCAACCCGACGCACAGTGGCGCCTTGTCCTTTCCGGTCTGACCCTGAAAATGGATCCAGGCCTTCCTTTAACCAGACTTTTCCCACCACTTCCGGCTCTGCTGCCCTCAGGCTGCCAGCTCAATCTAGGAAATTCCAACCCTGAGGTCATGCTGTCCACTGGCCTGTGCCACCTGTCTGGACCCACCGCGTCCCCCACAAGACCCCGAGTTTTCTCCTTACAAGCCAGTTCTCATTCTGTCCTATCTTGTGGGGCTACCAACGTCCTCTCGGCCACTGCGAATCTGGATCCTACCAGGAATTATATCCCGGAGAGGAGCTTTCCAACTTTTCCCCCATGACCCTTTTCTGCTCGAGAAATTTTTACAAGGTACACAAAACCACTGTGTATGAAGGGATATAAACCAATCACTAATCAATCACACACTTCTTTTAAAATAAACCTTTGCAACCACATTCTTTTCCATCAGCCCAAATGGGGTGAGGACCCAGAGGTTAAGATGCCCAGCTCTAAGCTTCCCACAATGCCTGTGCTGGGAAGCCATTTGACCCTTCCCAGGAAGAAACCTTCCGGAGCCCACCTTCCATTTCCTGCCCTGTGCCCCCAACATCATGCGTAGGTTTCCAGGCCCAAGAGCAGATGGCCAGGACAAGCGCCACTGCAAGGTCACCCGGACACAAGCCCCTGTCTCTCTCCTGGGTTCAGGATGCACCCTCTGAAGCTGGTGCGAGGGCCTTAGCCCAGAGAGCCAGGGGATGCCAGCGACATCCACCTTCCTCACCATTCTCAAATACAATCTGAGCCTCTTTCCAAAACTCTCTGTTGCGAAAAAGACAGACCACCCTGCTGATTCCCATCCCGGTATCTACACTCCCAGCACAAGCCCTTCTCTTGTCTCGGCCGTCTAAGCCTTCCTGTGAAGCATCACTCTTCTCCCATAGGGGCCGAGGCTTCTTGTCTCCTACTGAAACTGGCTCCATTCTTCAAAGCCAGCCCAGCCCCTGGGGCCCTCCCTGACTATGCTCAACTCTCGAGTCTGTTCTCTCGACAGCAGCGGCACAGCTGCAGCTCAGCTTGTCAGGTTTGAGTCCTTAACCTCAAATGCTCAAGTCCCTTCTCCTTCTGCCACTACGTAAATCTCTTCTACAGAAAGAGGATCTTCTGTTGCCCGTGGCATCTTTCACAAGGGTGTGTACGACAGAAGAGGCACCAAACTAAAAGGGGGCAATCACTCGGGCGTCAGAACTTCAGAGGGTCACTTGGGGGCAGAGGGAAGAAGCTCAACAAAACGTGCCATGTAAAACTGGGAAGGCCGGGGCAAGAGAGACACACAGCGCGTAGGGCGCGTGCCTTTGCACCGGCAAAGCCAGGTTCAGTTGCCGGCACCCCTATGGTCCCCTGAGCTCCTCCAGAATTGATCCCTGAGCGCAGAGTCAGGAGTAAGTCCTGAGCATCGCTAGGTGGGGCCCAAAACAAAACAAAGAAACAGAAAGGTGCGAAATGCTGACACTCCCTGCGCAATTCCTGAACTGGACTGCACGGTTCAGGAAGCCAATCATTTAGCTGTTTGAAAGAAGCATTTCCATGTCTACTTCACAAAGCTCTTCCACACTTACTTGACAGGAGACATTAGCAGGGCAAGGGACTGCATAAAATGAAACACCCCAGATGGGCTATTCAACACTTTGATCTGAAATCAGAAAAGGAAAAGCTTGCTGTAGCCAACCAACAACCCGGGAAGTCATCATCTCAGTTCCCTGCCTCTCCGACAGGGGGCACTGTTCTGAGCAGAGCAAGAAGTGGCACCCATCCACAAGAGTGGTTCACAGCTAGGGCATGGGCCATCACGTGCCAATGCTGCTGGGCTCAGAATTAGGGCAGCTGAATAGTTTAGTTAACTATATAACACTATGGGGCAAAGAGGAATACTGCTCTTTTAATCCAAAGATAAATAAAGCAAAAGAAAAACAAATCTTCTTACCAAAAAGAGTCAAAATCTCCCCAGGGAAACACCCTGGAAAGGGTAATGTGGAGGAGGTACCCTGGGGGCGCTGGCTCCTTGCATTTGAGTGGTGGCCATGAGCAGAAACACTACCAAAAGGTCAACAGCGGAGGGGACAAGCTCTAAGCCAAGGCCCGTTAAACTTTCTCCACTCATGACCTTTGGCCCGAGAAATACAGTATTGGTGGGCAGCCCCCAAACACCTGGGATTCATTATGCATTGATTTTGAATCCATTTGCGAATGATGCACGTTCAGAAACCTGTTATTATAGCCAAGTCTTCCAAGACCCCCCCACCCCTAACACAACCCCAGATGGAGTCATGACCCCATGTTTAAGAAACAAGGCTATAAACCAGACAAGCTGCAGCTAATTACATGATCACATGATCACATGATCAGAGATGTGGCCCTCGGACATGCATGATCACATGAGAGATGTGGCCCTTGGACATACATGATCACATGATCAGAGATGTGGCCCTCGGACATACATGATCACATGATCAGAGATGTGGCCCTCGGACATACTTGATCACATGATCAGAGATGTGGCCCTTGGACATAGATGATCACATGATCAGAGCTATGTGGCCCTTGGACATAGATGATCACATGATCAGAGATGTGGCCCTTGGACATAGATAATCACATGATCAGAGATGTGGCCCTCGGACATACTTGATCACATGATCAGAGATGTGGCCCTTGGACATAGATGATCACATGATCAGAGATGTGGCCCTCGGACATACATGATCACATGATCAGCGATATGGCCCTCGGACATACATGATCACATGATCAGAGATGTGGCCCTCGGACATACATGATCACATGATCAGAGATGTGGCCCCTCGGACATACATGATCACATGATCAGAGATGTGGCCCTCGGACATACATGATCACATGAGAGATGTGGCCCTCGGACATACATGATCACATGATCAGAGATGTGGCCCTCGGACATACTTGATCACATGATCAGATGTGGCCCTTGGACATACATGATCACATGATCAGAGATGTGGCCCTTGGACATAGATGATCACATGATCAGAGATGTGGCCTCGGACATACTTGATCACATGATCAGAGATGTGGCCCTTGGACATAGATGATCACATGATCAGAGATGTGGCCCTCGGACATACATGATCACATGATCAGAGATATGGCCCTCGGACATACATGATCACATGATCAGAGATGTGGCCCTTGGACATACATGATCACATGATCAGAGATGTGGCCCTCGGACATACATGATCACATGATCAGAGATGTGGCCCTCGGACATACATGATCACATGATCAGAGATGTGGCCCTCGGACATACATGATCACATGAGAGATGTGGCCCTCGGACATACATGATCACATGATCAGAGATGTGGCCCTCGGACATACTTGATCACATGATCAGATGTGGCCCTTGGACATAGATGATCACATGATCAGAGATGTGGCCCTTGGACATAGATGATCACATGATCAGAGATGTGGCCCTCGGACATACTTGATCACATGATCAGAGATGTGGCCCTTGGACATAGATGATCACATGATCAGAGATGTGGCCCTCGGACATACATGATCACATGATCAGAGATATGGCCCTCGGACATACATGATCACATGATCAGAGATGTGGCCCCTTGGACATACATGATCACATGATCAGAGATGTGGCCCTCGGACATACATGATCACATGATCAGAGATGTGGCCCTCGGACATACATGATCACATGATCAGAGATGTGGCCCTCGGACATACATGATCACATGATCAGAGATGTGGCCCTTGGACATACATGATCACATGATCAGAGATGTGGCCTCCGACAGTTTTGATACTACCTGTGCCATTACAGTGTGAGCAGGGTCAGCTTAGGAAGTTGTGTTGGTTCTTAAGAAAAACTCCCAGCAAGTCGACCAGGAGGAAAACCGTCTACATTTAAATTCCAAATCCACTAAAGTCAGATATCAACTGTACTCTTACAATTGCATCGTCATTTCAGGCATTAAAAGCCCCCAAAATCTGGGGCTGGAGAGATAGTACAGTAGGTAGGGCACTTGTCTTGCACACAGCCAACCCGGGTAAGATCCCTGGCATCCCTTATGGTCGCCTGAGCACCACCAGGGAGTAATTCTGAGTGCAGAGCCAGGAGTAACCCCCTGAGCATCGCTGGGTGTGACCAAAACACAGGGGAAAAAAAATCCCCAAAGTCCATATATGCTAGATAAATTTTAAATATCAACATTTTTAAGCAACCCTTCCCCATACCACTTCCCACCCCAAAGAAAGCAATTTCTCCAGGAGAAAATATTTACCAAAATCTCCCTTCAGTATTGGCGGGTCCCTCCTCAGTCATACCTGGATGAAAGGAACAGCCCATTTGCTGACACCAGCCGGGCACCGAAGAATATGGTTCAGAAGGAAGAGGTGGTCTCCAGGACAGCCAACTCTCTGTAACACTGACACCTGGACGGCCACGGCCACGCAGGACACCATTTAGAAAGAAGAACATATGGGAGGAAGTCACTTAGCTGCTGTTTAGGTACAAGGTATCTTTGCAAAGAACAACCCGACCAGGTGTAAGGTTTGCTGAAAACAAAGACAGTATCCACCACAGAGGCCTACATCTAATGAGCCTTTTCTCTGCAAACCTAATTTGAATTATCTGACAAGTCAGGCATCAAGTATTTGGACCGCTGTTAAGTCTAATCTGTTCTCGGCCTGTGAGGGTGGCTCAGATCCAATGAAGTATCTATGGAGCCTCAGCCTTACTCAAGAACTCTAGTCTGAATCCGAACACAGCTGCTGTGAGCACAACCCCGAGACATGGCGCCAGGGGATCTGCTCGGCACCGCAGTGCCCACCTTGCACTGGTGACACCTGGACTCGATCCTGACACTACCCCCAAATAAAAGGGAACATAACCAATGAACAAACGCTACCATACACACAGTATGTATACCTAACATCTTTCGAGAATTTCCCAAATACTAACACCTTTTTTTCTGACCTTAAAAACTTTTTATTATTGGCCGGAGTAACAGTACAGTAGGGAAGATGGCTGTCTTGCAGGCAACCAACCCAATGTTCGATCCTCAGTATCCCATCACGGTACTCCCCAGCACCGCCAGGAGCAATTCCTGAGTGCAGAGCCAGGAGTAACCCCTGAGAATTACCGGTGTGACCAAAAAGATTTTTTTTATGAAGCATGACTAAGTGTAACATTAAACATAAGATAAAAAAATAAAGACCTTCCATAGTGGCTGGGGAGCTGGCTCAATGGGCGGAGCACCTGCTTTGCAGGAGAGAGGCTCTTCAATCTCCACACACATGGGCCCCCCCACATCACCAGGAATGACCCCAGAGCAACCACCAAGTGTGACCTCAAAGCAAAAACAAGCAAAAAAACAACATGCGAATATTCAGCTAGACAGCAACAGATAGTGTGAAGACACAGCTGGTCTTGAATTTAGAACACTCAACCATTTCGATTCCTTCTTCTTATGCTGACGGCCAAGACCATTCAGCCTAAGGCCTGGCAAAGAAAAACACTCTGGACATAACTGCGCACCAGTTAAGTGTAACTTGCTTCCATTCAAATGTTACTGATCAAAAAAGGTCACAGGGCCAGAGAGATAGTCCAGCGGGTAGGGCGTTTGCCTTGGGTGCGGCCGGCCCATGCCGGCCGGTTCAATCCCGGCATCCCCATATGGTCCCCGAGTACTGCGGAGTGATTCCTGAGTGCAGAGCCAGGAGAAACCCCTGAGCATTGCCGGGTGTGACCCAAAAAAGCAAAAAAAAGGAAAGGTCACAGATGAACACATGACATGAATTGAATGAAGAAAATACCAAAGGAGAAATGATAAGGAAGCGAGTGGCGATGCTCCTGTGTTCAGAGAGATGCCAGGAAGACCCTGGTGCCTGTTCCTGGTCCCTTACCAGTTTCTGCAGCCAAAGGAGAATGTCCTCATGGAACTGTGCGTCCTCATTAACTTCGCCTAGTGAACATGAATAAGACGCTGATGCAGTCCTTCAGCTGATGAAGATCAGAGGGGATGCTTTCTGTCTGCTTAGAAACTAGAGAGAAAAGAGAGAACTAAGCAAGTTACACAGAGACAGCTTTTTAGGGGAGAAATTTTTAGTGTCTCTACTGAAAAACAAAATAAAATCTCTTCCAAATATTTAGTTTGGATAAAATTCCAAGGAGAAATGGTGCACTGAAACACCTGTATTTCGAGGGCCAGAGAGCAAGGACAGCAGAGAGGACCTTTTCCTTCACCGGCCCAACCCGATTCCAATCCCCTGGCACCACAGATGGTGTCCTAAGCGCCACAACGTAATATCTGAGCACAGGCCAGGAGTGAGGCTCTGAGCAGGGCTAGGCATGCCCCGCCAAGAAATAAAAAAAAAAAAAAAGTACATAAAATCTGAATTGCTAAATGTGTAAATCAAAAAGTGCTTTTTAACTTTGTAAAATATTTCAAAGCAAGAGAAAATTTACTTTTTAATTCAAAACACAGACCTCCAGCCTAGCCCTAATTCTTGGACAAGTTATGAAAGCTAATGCTCTCTCCCAGAAATAAAAATTACACAATTCAAATACCATAAATGACATTTAACACATCATAAAATAAAGGCTAACATGGTTTGGACCAATAGTACATAGGATAGGGCATTTGCTTTGCACGCAGCCGACCTAGGTATGATCCTTGGCATCCCATACAGTCCCATAAGCTCTGCGAGGAGGTAATTCCTGAGTGCAGAGCCAGGAGTAACTCCTGAGCATCTTCAGGTGTGACCCAAAAAGCCAAAAATAATTTTAAAATTAAAATAAATCTTAAAAATAAAGGTTAACACTAAATAAAAAGAAAAAAATAGGGACACCGTATCTGTCATGGGACAGACATGGGGCAGAGCTGCTACTGGCTCTCACTGTGCCCAGCCGCTCATGAGGTGCCCGGAGGGATGGCAGGTTCTAGTCCTGGCCCGCCACCCCAGAAGAGCCTCACAACAAGCCAGACGACCCCCCACTCCATGAGGACCTCCATTTTCCACATCCGGACTTCCTCATCAGAACTCCACCCAACAGACCAGCCTATCACAGCCCGGCTCGCACAGCCACTTGCGGCGCTGGTTCATCAATAAATGCTGGATTTGAGATGACTACAAGACTATGCTACCTGCACGGCAGAGCCTGGCAAGCTACCCGTGTTGTATTTGATATGCCAGATACCAGTAACAATTATAGACCTCATTCCCATGACCTGATGGAATGGTTTGAGGCTCTTTATGTTCCTGGAGCAAGCAGGTGCCCTTGGGCTCTACTTGCATGAGACAGGTCATATGGAGATGTTACTGGTGCCCGCTCGAGCAAATCAAAGATAAACGGGAGGACAGTGATACAGTGAACTACCGCCCGGATAAAAATAGGCCTGTCAGAGAAATTCCTGGGGTTAGGATTCAAGGTCAAAGTATGTGAACAATGTGGTCCACCACAGGAAGTGACGGAGATGTGGGGGGGCTCAAGGGGCTGGAGCACACGTTTTGCACCCCCTCAGTGCAGGCTGCACCCCAAGCTATGGGTAGGGTCTGACTAGGTGCTACAGGTGACAGACACTTAACTCATAGGCTGACACATAGGCAGAGCGACATTTTACCCTCACCGCCAAAGTCCCCAGCTGCCTGCTTTTTACAACGCACCTGGCACTCCAGAAGGGGCCGCTGTCTTAATTTTATTATTCTTTTGGGGTCACACCTGGCAGTGCTCTACTCCTAGCTCTGCTCTCAGGGGTCACTCACTGTAGCACTCAGGGGACCATATGGTCTGCCATGGATTGAACTGGGTTTGGCTGCATGTAGGTGCATGCCTTCACCCTGGATTATCTTTATTTCAGGAGAATTATCAGGTGCCATCAGCGAACACACACGCCAGGTTGGGGAGATGGCCGGGTGCTCGTTCACGTGTTTTGAAAGCAGGAGCCCTGGTTGGAGCCCCAATACTGCACAGTCCTCTGAGCACTGTTGCGGGATTACCTCTTGAGCAATGTCGCATGTGGCAAAGGACGCCACATTTTTGTTTACTTGTTTTGGGCTACACCCAGCGGTGCTCTGGGAACTGCATGGGATGCCCAGGATTGTACCTGGGTCAGCTGCGTGTAAGACAAACACCCTCCCCATCTCTGCTATCACGCCGACCCCCAAGACAAGGCACATCTTGGGAACTGCAAAACAAGGAGGCTGGACATAAACTCTGGGTCGGATCGGTTTTATCCATCACTCCCTGGACTTAAAGTAGCTCCTCAACTTTATCTCTGCTCTTGACCAGTGACCAGAAATCACTATATCACTGTCTTCCCGCTGTTCTTCGATTTTCTCGAGTGGGCACCAACAACATCTCCATATGTCCTGTCGCAAGCAAATGTAACCCAAAGCAATACTTATTGTTTCTTTCAATTACTAAAAAAAAAAAAAAAAGAAAAAACTGGCAAGAAAGGAAATTTCCTTCAGTGACATAAATTCAAGTAGTACCATTAGGACTTTGTTGATTGAAATAGGGTGAATTCGTTCTTTTCCTTCTTCCTATTTTCTTTTCTCCCACCCCAACCCCACTCTCCTATATATAATAGTAATAACACTGGAGATACATTGTATATCATTTTTATCTCCAAGAATGTGCTGTATTAAACATGGAATGAAGTCAGGCTGAGTTTTAACTTTTTCAAGTGAAGCAGCTCTCTCCCTGTTGAGGTTCATCAGCACTTGGGATGAGTACGAGGTGAGAGCCTACCTAGTGACGAAGTGGAAAGAGAAAGGACGAAAAAATTGGAGACACGGAGTCTTCCGGGGACAGGGATCAGCTGGACTCACCACAGGGCCAGTCGTTGCTCAATTTCCTTGAGAAAGTTGGTGTGGAATTTGTGCAGAGGCTCGAGTTAGGGAAGATGAGCATCTTCAGCGTCTCGGGCACAGAGTCCTCTTTGGCCACGGTGCTCTGGAACCACTGTGAAGGCAGGACAAGGACTTGGCAGGGGCCCGGCAGCTTCTGGGGGTTCGGGTGTCATGTGACCACTAGGACTGAACTAGGGGCGCGTCCGTGGCTTCCTGCTCACCCTGTGCCTGGTCTGTGGTCTCTTCTCCACAGACTGTTTAATGCAAGTGCCACGGGGCTGGGAGGAGGCACTCACTTGTCTGTGGGTTAAGGCACAGAAATTATAGGGCGGCCAGCCAGCCACATGAATCTGTGCCACGGGCCCTCTTTAAATCCGTGTTTCCGTTCTAACCGCCAGACGCCCTTCTCCTTCTGTGGCCCCTTCGGCTTTGCTTTCCCCCTGCTGGCTCCATCTTTCGCTCGCCCCATTTTCCTACCACTTCTGCCAGTGGCTCCCTAGAGACATCCTTTGGGGGCCCAGGGGGTAAATCTAGCCTGGTTGAGAAACTCTATTGTGGGTCACCTCCTGGACACTCCAACCTTTCTGCTTGCTCCTGGGATAATGTCAGGCCCAACTGCTCGGGAGGTGGCACAGTGGCAAGGCCTGGCATGCATGGGGCCCTAGGGACCTATGGGATGCTGGGGAGGGAACCGGGTCAGCTGCTGCGAGGCAAGCGCCCTACCCGCTAGACTATCTCTCAGCCCCACAGAATCTCATAGTTCTAAAATACACTGTGTGTGTGTATGGGGGTGTGGAGGCCAGACTGACTCTTGGTAACTGTGTTATCAGACTTAGGGCTCCGGGCATGCAAAGTATGAGCTCCAGACTCCTTGCACCATCTCCCAGGTTCATCAACCTAATTTAATTTAATTATTTCTTGCTATACCCAATGGGGCCCAGGGACTAATCCAGGTTCTGTGCTCAGGAGTGACCCCTGGTGGCACTCAGGGCACAGCTGCAGTCCTGGGTCCACAAGCCTGTCTTACTTTCTCAACCATCTCTGGCGGCCTAATAGCGATCAACATTTTATAGAGTAGATTCTGAAGTGAATACAGGAAACCTGTTTGATTTCTAAATCCCAGGCCCTGGGCTCTGGGCTCCCGCAGCTGCTGTCTTCTCTGAAGACCAGCCGGGAGCCCTCCTGTGGCCTCCTCCTGCTCTGTGAGGGCACCCTGCATAAGTGATGACCTCAAGATCCTAGGTACGTCCTCTCCGTGGTGGGCACCTCCTTGGCCATGAAGCGCTTTGTCTGTGGGGAGTCTCTGCAGAGCCCAGAAGCAGACACAGAAGCAGAAAGGGGCTTGTGAGTGAAGTCAGAGAATCCCTCCCCCAGCCAATCACCCCATTCAAGTGATTCCCGCAAACTCAGTGTTTAAAAGCTCAACCTGAGGCCAGAGAGACAGTACGGGGTTCTGCACTTGCCTCACAAGCGCCCGACCCGATTCAATCCCCCGGCACTGCATAAGGTCCTCCCTAGCCTTTCCCGAGTCACTACAGAGTGACCCGAGTTCAAAGCCAGCAGAAAACCCCTGGGCACTGCCTAGGTAGCCCCCAAAATACCCAAACCAGAAAGTTCTAATCCACCACAACCCTCCACGGAGGACCCCTCCTTCACCCCTTTACGACAGATCCTGAAGACTGAGTCCTGGAGAGCCAAAGACCACGGACAATGGTTTGTCCCTGGGCTCCCACTGCCCGAGTTCAGCTCAGTTACTGCCGTGGCCTTCTCTCTCTTCTCTCTCTCTCTCTCTCTCTCTCTCTCTCTCTCTCTCTCTCTCTCTCTCTCTCTCTCTCTCTTCCTTCCATTTTATTCCCCCTTGCTTTTTGGGCCATACTCGGAATGCTCAGGGGTTATTCCTGGCTCTGCACTCAAGAATTACTCATGGTGGTTCTTGGGGATCAAACCTGGTTCGGCCGCTTTCAAGGCAAACACCCTCCTGTGTGCCCTCTTGGCCCACTTTTTGAGCCATACTTGGTGATGCCCACGGATCACTCCTGGCAGTGCTTAGGGGGGACCACTTGGGGTGCTGGGATCAAACCTGGGCTGGCCGCATGCCAGGCAGACAGGTGCCCCCCCTCGCTGTCCCATCGCCCGGCCCCAGGGCTCCAATTTTTTACTTTCTCACCAGCAGCGCCCACTGTCCTCTACTCATGCAGCCAAAAGCGGCTACAGCATCTTGACAAAAGCTATGATCAGTTTTGGGCTTTGGCTTTACAGCTACTAGTGCTTAGGGGCTTTCCCCAGCTACTCAGCGCAATGCTCTGAGGAAGAGCAGGTGCCTGAGCCTTGAGGGATCCCAGAGTCACACACACACAGGCAGTGCTCTGCGCTGAAGCCTATTCCGCCCTCATGCTTTGTTTTTAAAAAGAACTTCTTTTTTGATAAATTTTCCAGATTACCTTATGTAACCATCACACACACACACACAGACACACACACACACAAAGCTTTAACCTGATACCAAGGCTGAACAAGCAGTTTTTGGGATTTGTTTTTGATGTTCCGGTCACACAGGTAGTGCTCAGGGGGAGTCGCCCCTGGCAGTGCTCAGAGTACTAGTGGTGCCAGGGTCAAACCCAGCCCCCACAAAGCAGGAGTTCTAGTCTGTGGAGTCTCTCTGGCCCTGCACACAGCCTTATGCCTTTGTGAGTAGGAGAGAGTGGTTTTTACTTTTTGGGGACACCATATCCAAATGATTTTGGGGGTTGTCAAGGTATTCCTGGCTCTGCACTCAGGAATTACTCCTCAGGGATTACTCCTCTAGGTAATACTCCTCAGGAATTACTCCTCAGGAATTACTCCTCAGGAATTACTCCTCAGGGGATTACTCCTCAGGTAATACTCCTCAGGAATTACTCCTTGGGAATTACTCCTTTTAGAATTACTCCTCAGGAATTACTCCTCAGGAATTACTCCTCAGGGGTTACTCCTCAGGAATTACTCCTCAGGAATTACTCTTCAGGAATTGCTCCTCAGGGGATTACTCCTCGGGAATTACTCCTCAGGAATTACTCCTCATGGGATTACTCCTCAGGAATTACTCTTCAGGAATTACTCTCAGGGGATTACTCCTCAGGTAATACTCCTCAGGAATTACTCCTTAGGAATTACTCCTCAGGGATTACTCCTCAGGGATTACTCCTCAGGGATTACTCCTCAGGTAATACTCCTCAGGAATTACTCCTCAGGATTACTCCTCAGGAATTACTCCTCAGGGGATTACTCCTCAGGAATTACTCCTGTCCATGCTCAGGGGATCCTATGGGATGCTGGGGGATTGACTTCAGATTGGCCGCAGTGCAAGGCACACGCCCTCTGCGTTGGACTATCGTCCTCCACGTACGGGGTTCATGCTGAGGAGGCAGGAGGCAGTTGGCATGACCCCAGTCACACAGCACGACTCAGGACCACGTCAAGATGAACCTGTCACCGGCTTCACACCAGATTTACCCAGCAGGTGTGAGCCCTGGGCCCCGCGGAGGGTGACCCCAGAAACACAAAGACACAGGCCGGGGTGTCCGGTTTACTCAGGGACTCCCTCAGGGAGCTGCTGTCTCCCAGGGAGGAGAGGAGCCATGAGGGCTGGCGACACATTGCGGCGGCCCCCACCTTCCCTGCGGCCGTCCTCCCCGTCCGTCGTCCGGGGGCACGCCTGGTCGCTGGGCACCGGGCTGACCAAGGGGGCGCCTGCTTAGCCGGGGGCTCAGGTTGGGGACAGGATGGCGTTGGCGGGCGCGGGTGCGTCCCTGGGAGTTGACGGAGAGCTCTGAAAAGGTGAGGGCTACCGGTCAGGGAGCCTGTTTGGGGACAAGACAGATTAAAGCCACACAAACAGCCAGGAGCCCTGTGACAGGCGCCACGTCGTCGCTGGCCTCTCGGGTCGCGTCCCCTCAGGCTCTTATTAGTACTATCACTATTCGGCCATGATCATCACGCTAGTCATCATTGCTGGCGTTGCCATTTCTAGGCGCCTGCCGGAACTAGCAGCCCCCTCAGACCCGCGACCCGTCAGCCCCGTTGACACGAGGCTTCGCGAAGGGCGGCGACGTCGGAGCGCCGGCCTGAAGCAGAGCGGAGCGGCTAGAAGCGTCGCCTGGGCTACCGCTGGGCTTCTAGAACTTGTCTGGAAGCAGCCGCGCGCCCAAGCACCAGGGACGCGGGCTACGAGGCGGCGCGCTAGGCTAGGGACACACAGGGACCCCCGCGGCGGCGCCCCACAGAACTAGAGCGGGCGCTGTACCTGGTGGCGCCACACCGGTGGCTCCGCTCCCGCGCCTCAGCACTGGCGGACGCGGCCCGCGCCTGGGCGGAGTCGGAACGTGCCAGGCGAGGCAGGGTGTGGTGTTCCTCCGCCACCGGAGGGATAGGACGGACATGGCGCCTTCCCATGCGAGCCGTCGGACAGACGCCGCCCGCAGGTCTGCGGCTGCGCCCCCGAGCTAAAGGCTGCGGACGGACTCTGCCCCGCCAGGTGCTCGGGAACCCGCTTAAACTGCAGAGACTCGGCCCATCCCGTCTCCAGCTGCTCAGGGACGGAGAGCGGGCGGCGGTGGGTGGGGGTCTGTTTCCTGGGGTGCCCCTCTTTTATGACCACTCATGGCTCCCCTGCATTCATTCTGGTTCCACTTGAGAGAGAGAGACAGAGAGAGAGACAGAGACAGAGACAGAGACAGAGAGAGAGCACAGGATGAGAGAGGATGAGAGAGATGACAGAGAACAGAGAGAGACAGACAGAAGATGAGAGAATGAGAGAGGATGAGAGAGAAGATGAGAGATGAGAGGACAGAGGCAGACAGGATGAGAAAGAAAATGAGAGGACAGAGAGAGATGAGAGAGGACCGAGAGAGATGAGAGGACAGGACAGAGACAGAGACACAGGATGAGAGAGGATGAGAGAGAGGAGGAGAGAGAGAGAGACAGACAGACAGAAGATGAGAGAATGAGAGGGATGAGAGAGAAGATGTGAGAGATGAGAGAGGACAGAGACAGACAGGATGAGAGAGAAGATGAGAGGACAGAAAGAGATGAGAGAGGACAGAGAGATGAGAGAGGACAAGAGACAGACAGGATGAGAGAGAAGATAGAGGACAGAAAGAGATGAGAGAGGACAGAGATGAGAGGAGGGACAGGGACAGAGATTGAGAGAGACAGAGACACAGGATGAGAGAGGATGAGAGATGACAGAGAGAGATGAGAGAGATGACAGAGAGAGACAGACAGAAGATGAGAGACTGAGAGCGAGGATGAGAGAGATGAGAGGAGAGAGAGAGACAGAGGATGAGAGAATGAGAGGATGAGAGAGATGAGAGAGGACAGAGACAGACAGGATGAGAGAGAAGATGAGAGACAGAGAGATGAGAGAGGACAGGGACAGATATATACATATATATATATATATATATATAGAGAGAGAGAGAGAGAGAGAGACCAAGAATGGGGGCTGTAGGTTGGTGGGGGCTCAGTTTGGGCCCAGGGCGGTGGTCACACCCACAAGTCCACCCAAGACAGAATAATAACAAAGCAGGCGAGCAGTCCCTCCGGCTGTGGGGCAGTACAAGGCTCTCTGAAGAAACAAGGTAGAAAAAGCCCAACTCAGAAGGCAGCTTTCTGCACACAACCACCTGGAAACAGGGTGCTTCATCGAAATGAAGTCCCTTGGTGTTAGAGGCCCAGTCACCCCCACCGCCACCAGACCCTGTAAAACCCGGAGAAAAAGGCCAGAAATAGCTTCACATGTCGATTTTATTGACACCGGCAGACAGCCGAGTACAAGGATTTCGTGAGAACTGGGACTTGTCCAGTGGAAATAGTTGACAACTACACTCGTCTCAAGGGGGCTACACTAGGCTTTCCTGGGGAAGAAAGAAATCACTCTCTCTCTCTCTCTCTCTCTCTCTCTCTCTCTCTCCCCCTCTAACTAACTCACACGAGAGAAAAGTGTTATAAGTAGGAACTAGAGGAGAGAAATCTTGGTGCCTGCACAAGGTGGCAACCATCTGGCTCTTGTGAAGGGTGGCGTGTGTCCTTGGGCTGTGTCCACCGCGGTCTGGCAGAAGCAAGGCTTACCTTCTGGGCAGTCATGGCAGAGGCGGGCTGCCAGGAACAACAGGCTGTGCTGGCAAAGACAAGGTCTTGCCTTGTCAAAGAGTTGGAGCGGAATAGAAAGTAGTTAGATGGCGGGCCGAGTGATAGTACAGCGGGGAGGGCGTTGGCCTTGCATGTGGCAGACCTGGGCTCCATCCAGCGGCATCCCATATGGTCGCCCGAGCACTATCAGGTGTGATTCCTGAGTGCAGAGCCAGGAGTAACCCCTCAACATCACTGGGCGTAGCTCAAAATGAAAAAAAAAAATCGGGGCCAGGCAATAGTTGACTATGGACAGGGTCCAGCCATCACAAAGGAGAAAGGGGGCCCATCAAGGACAGGGCCGCGACCCGCAGAGGTCAGATGCTGTGGCCTTGTGAATTCTCTGCCCTTCCTTAGGAGAGTGGGGGCCATCTGCGCTGTACAGACCCCAAGGATCTTGCAGACAGGGCTAGTTCCTTGAAAAAGAGCAGCTGGGAGGAATCGCTGTCAGAACGTGGGAGACACGATTCTGGCCAGGCGCCCACTAAAGCCAGGGGTGACTTTTTTTCTGTGCTTGAAGCTGCTCCCTGATGGCGTTCAGTGTCGGTGATCACACTCGAGCCTCTAGCACACACAGCATGTGCCGAGACACACATACATGAGTGTGCACAGAAGATATTTTAATCCTTTTTTAAGGACACACGGGCACTTTCTAAAGCAAGGGGCTGTAAAAGGCAAATGATTTAGGGAGAGTCTTTTGTTAAAAAACAGCAGGATGCCAGAGAGCATGAAGCAAGAGGGCTCTGCCTTATGTGACAGACCTGAGTCTGGTCCCAGTACCAAAGCACCACTAGGAGTGATTCCCTGAGTGCAGAGCTCGGAGTAAGCCCTGAGCGCTGGTGGGTTGGCTCCAAAACCAAAAAAAAATAAACACAATTTTTTAAAAAAGGAAAAATACCTGGATATTAAGGCAGCAATAGGTAGAAAGCAGTCGAAAGAGATTAGAAAGATCAATTCATACTACAGGTCTGGAAACTTCTGGTTTCTCAGAAAGCGATGTCTCTCATCTCTAGATTTAGTCCTTCATATTTCTTATGGAAAGGCAGCCAGTTACATGTCTGCTTAATGACTCACAAACTCTTCACGGCTTCCAAATGATCCCTTCTTGCCCCTAGCTCCATCCAGCGGGACAAATTCAGTTCACCCTGGTGGCCTTAAAATGCTTCCAACTCACAGTGCTCTCAAGGGAGGCATTTTTGGTAATTGCCCTTTAAAATGCTTTTCAATGAATTGTCACGGCACAATGACAGAGGCTCAAACACGTGCAGCCCTATTTATGGGCTCGATTTATCCCCCATCCAGAAATGGCAGAACTTCTGTCTCAATCATAATTCTTCCCTCCTGGCTGCTCTGGGAGGCCGAGGTGCATAGAATTACCCAGACAGAACATCTCAGGGGCCAGGTCCCTGTCAGAGGGACTTAGAGAGGACCAAGGCGATGGTATAGCAGGGAGGGTGTTTGCCTTGTGTGCAGCCGACCTGGGTGTGACCCCCAGCACCCTCTAGGGCCCTGAGTCCACCAGGGATGCTTTGAGCGCAAAACCAGGAGTAAGCCTTGAGCATCACCAGGCATGCGTGCCTCCCAACTCCTGCCAAAGAAAAAGGTCAAAGAGTTTTGACCAACTTGGCAAACTCAAACCACTCCCACTCCAGGCAATTTGGGATTAAGCTGCAGAGCAGGACAAAAGCCTTTGTGTTTCCCTTTCTGGCCTCAAGGGGCAGTGCTCAGGACTTACTCCTCCCTGAGCCAAACACAGGGCTGGGGGAAAAGAAAACTTCCTAACCGAACCTATTTTTTTGAATAATAAAAATGGCATTTCCAATACTTGGTTGTATCTGTCTTGCATTCTGCATTGACCAATTGATCCATCATCTTTTTTTTGGGGGGGATACACCCAGCAGCATACTCAGGGCTTACTCCCTGGCTCTGTGCTCAGGGATCACTTCTGGTGGGCTCGGGGACCATAATGGTGCCAGGGATTGAACCTCAGGCTGCCGCTTGTAAAGCAATTGCCCTACCCTCCAGTACTATGGCTTCGGCCCCTCACCTCCAATTTTAATGTGGTATCATGTTTCTTGTGAAGGATATAAGAAAGTTGATCATTTAAAATGCAGCAGGCACCCCCTCCCCGTTGGCCTGTGACATATTTAAGAATGAGAATATGAATGGATTCCTTTTCAACTCTTTAAAATGCAATTATTTGAGAGGGGATTCATTCATTCATACCCCACCCCCCACCTCCACTAAAATATGTCCTTTGGCAAACATTTAGATGCCTCTCATGATCAGCATTTGTCTCGGTCATCTGGTTCTAAAATAGAAGAGGTTTTTCTGTGTACCAGAATGCCTCCAAGACCCACACAGGAAGTATATCACAGAGGAAGGTCTTCCTGTGTTTGGAAAAAAAGGCTCTTTATCCATCCATAATGTCCTCTAAAAGTGAATTCAACAAACTCTCTCCAGAAATGGCTTTGAAAGTCAGTTATCAAGACAGAGCCGTGGAGTATTGAAGAGAGGATTGCTCATTTGTGGAGTGGTCAGGAGTCAACCTATTGGAATATTAAGCTGGATCCCATCCTAATGGAATGTGTGTCTGTGTGTGTGTGTGTGGAGTGTGTCTGGGGGGGTGGGGAAGGCGACCAGGTCTGATAAAAATCATGTTTTGGGGGCCGGAGCGATGGCACAGTGGGGAAGGCGTTTGCCTTGCACATGGCCAACCCAGGTTCGATCCCCGCATCCCATATGGTCCCCTGAGCACTGCCAGGAGTAATTCCTGAGCAAAGAGCCAGAAGTAACCTATGAGCATCGCTGGTGTGACCCAAAAAGCAGGAAAAAAAAAGAAAAAAAAAAAATCATGTTTCTGTACCCACCCCAAGCCCCAGACAGGTGACGGATTACCAAGAGTGGTGATGTTGGATGTTGTCCTCTTCCGGAGAATGTGGGTGGCTGAGAGGGGACGCACGATGCTTCTGAGACCAAGATCCTTAAAGAAAAGTATCCCAAGCAACTGAACATTCACATGGCCATTCGTCACAGTGCCATTCAGAAAAGTCGACAGCGATGCAACTTGCAGAGAAATGAAAGGACGGAGGCTACGGATGGGCAAAGGGGTGGCCACTGCGCTCTGCCTTATGGGTAAAAGGTGAAGGGGCGTTCTCCTTGGCTGGAATGGGGTGATGGCGTGGTGGAGCCAGGACAAACGGTGTGCTCTGTGCCCATGGCAAAGCCCATCTTGCACTCAGGACAAAGCTTCAGCCGTCAGAGGGAAAGAACAGTTAAAATGGATAGTTTTACAGCAAGGTACCTGTTAGGACAAGTAAAAGCCTTTCAGTTTAAGACTAACAAGTGGTATTAATTCCATGCATACAACTCTGACATGAGCCTGGCCAATTGCGCTGAGACTCACGCAGCTCATGGCTCTGGATAAGCCAGTCACTTCTGTGGCGGTCTACACCCGCGGATAATGTGCCCTTGAGGGAAGCAGAAGGCATGGGGGGGTGTAGCTTGCATTTGGGGGCCACAAACAGACCCAGAACAGCCTGGCCACGAGCAGCCGGCAGAGTGGGGCTGGTTAAGATCTTCTCCATATTCCTGGCGAATGCCCGAGTCCCCCATGGAAAGGAACACAGAGCTGTGTTCTCTCACAGACACAAACCACGTCAGCTTCCCTGGCCCTCAGAGAATAGATGAGCCCGGGTCCGAAAAGAGCCCTGTGGTGAGAATTTGGAGCTTCCCCATACAAGCTACTGCCCCCATGCGCTCTGCTTCTAAGAGCCCTTTCCTCTATTACAGTGATCCTGCTCACTCCCTGGCCCCCAGCACCCCCATGACAGGTAACTACCAGCTTTTCCTTCACCTGCCCCCCACTTAGTGAAACCCAGCTCACCCCGAGTTGCTGCCGGCTGTCTGTGTGGTACAGGGAGCAGGAGCAGAATCACTGCACGCCAGAGGAAACAGGCACTCCAGGTACAAAGTGGTATCAGCAGAGTTAAAAATAATAATAATGATAATAATAATCATCATAATAGTTACAATAAAATAAAGGAAAAGGCCATCAGACAGTGGCGCCACCGTGCGGGAGTAGAAGGTACAGCGTGCTCGGAGGACAGAAGCGGGCAGAGGGGGCTGGCTCGGAGCGGGGCCGCGCTAGCTCAGCGGAGCGACAGTGGCGCCACCGTGCGGGAGTAGAAGATACAGCGTGCTCGGAGGGACGGTCTCGGGCAGAGAGGCCGCGCTGGCTGAGCGGAGCAGACAATGGAACAACAGAAAAGTGTTTTCGCAAAATTTATTAAACAAATGACAAAATGAGAATGAAGTCCCCAGCCTCTTTTTTAAATCTATTTGAAAATTAATTCGGTATATTAGACACTTTTAATAATTTTTTAAAAATCAAGAGGAGCAAATATACAGAGAATGAAGAACAGCAGGGAATCGGATTAATGATTCAGGCCAAGCTTGTGAGATGGGGTTAGTGAGGATGTCGGGGCAGCTGTCCCGGCAGAAGGGGTACGCGTGTGGGGGGGGGGCGGGGTGCAGCAGCCACGTGCCCATGGGGTGGTGTGGGTGGCTGAGCAGTGCTTCTCCACAAAGGGAAACAGACTCATCTTCTGACTTTCTACAAGTCCAGCTCCAGCAGAGGGAGGTGATTGCTCTCTTGGAAAGGAAAGTGAAGGTGCAGCACAGAGGTGTTGGCGAGTTTTGAGAGCCAGAGAGCTCAGCGGGCGACCAAAAGCTCCAGAAAGGCCCTTCTGTGCTTTCCAATCAGACTTTTCTCGCAAGCAGAAGCATGCACGCGGTAAGGCACGTCCACCAGCCCTCTCCGCTCCCTTCCTGGCAGCCTTTGGCTGTGACTTCTCACTGCTGTGCAACTGCCTGCAATGTCGGCGCCTGAGCATGAGCCCAGGCATCTCCTATGGCCACTTCTGGATCCTTCTGGATGGGCTCACAGAGCCGCATAGGCCTGTAAACCTCTGCAGGCAACCCTGGGATGGGTCAGGTCAACAGCTCAGCTTCCATCCTCTCTAGAGTCATAAAGAGAGCACCCCCCTACCCCATCCTGCCCCATAGAGCTAGAACCTAGAGACACAAATACGTTTCCCTCCCTGGATGGGTCTGACCAAACTTCGGAAGGTTCCAGCAGGCTGCTTCTTAGCTGTGCTGTGATGGACACGTCATTCTGCCAGTCCAGAGATAGGTCCCGACCTCATCGGAAGATTCCCTGGCAAAAGCCTGCTGGAAGAATTTTCTACTCCCCACCTGCTTCTGCCTGCGAGCTCAACTGTTTCACTGCAGATGAAAGGGGTGCCCAGGAGAGGCTTATCTTGGTTTCAGAGCCCCCTCCAACTCGGGAACGGAACAAGACTCGAAACTGAACCCAGGCTGGAGTAATAGTCCAGTGGGTAGGGCATTTGCCTTGCATGCGGCAGACCCGGGTTTGATCCCGGCATCCCATATGGTCCCCTGAGCACCACCAGGAGTAATTCCTGAGTACAGAGCCAGGAGTAACCCCTGAGCATTGCCAGGTGTGACCCAAAAAGAAAAACAAAGCAAGAAACTGCACCCAGACCTCCTCTTCCCAAACATCCACATGGCACACAAACCTCCGGATGCAACTTCTGTTCGGGGTTCGGGGGAACACTTGGAAATCTCCAGGAAACCGAGGGACCCAAGAAGTGGCCCCTTTCCATCTGCACCCAAACAGGCCACTCCCCATCCTAGCCGCGACACAGCCGGGAGAACCCATCACCGAGCTCAACAGTTTTATCACTTTTTCTTTTCTGGCTTTTCATTCAACAGCGAGGCCAGTGCGAAGGCCAAATCCCTGCACGGCAGCGAATTAGTTTGCTCGAAATTAGTCTTGTTCCGTGCAAGTTTCCGCAACTTCCATGACACCAACTCAGGTTCCCTGTTGCTATTTCTATTAACTTTCACTACACTGAAGAGAAACAGACGGACGGAACCAGCAAGGACAAGGCACTGTGGAGTCTTTCCTCTCACCAGAGGCGTGTCCTTAAATCTCGCTGCTCAGAGCAGCCTGTTCCCGGGCAACTCCGCCTGCGCCGTGTTCTCAGGGCTGCAGTGACCAGGCTGGCGGGTGAAACTCGGCAGACAGGGCTACCTTGCAGTGGGTTCTTTTTTTTGAAGGGGTGGGGTCCCCCACAGTGCTCAGGGCCAACCGATCTTGCGGAGATGCTCCCCCTTCAGGTTCAAAGACAATTGCTCCACACTAAGGGGCTGCCTAGTGGCGGTGAACTTTCTAGCAAAACAGCTGACTTCCAGGAAACAAGAGAGGCCAGGCCGAGTGTCTGAGCTTATGGTGCTCGGAAGAGTGACACCAGGGGACCGGGGTGACAGCACAGCAGGGAGGGTGTTTGCCTTGCACACAGCCAACCCGGGTCCTATCTCCAGCATCCCATATGGTCCACCTGAGCACCACCAGGAGTAATTCCTGGGCACAGAGTCAGGAGTAACTCCAGAGCCTTGCACGGTATGACCCAAAATGAAAAAAAATAGAGAAAAGAGACACCCCAACTGCAAGGGACTTGATCCCCAAATACAGCCATGGTGGAACTCTTGCTCATACTCAGAGACTGTTGTCAGACTTAAAGTCTGGCCCATGAGAATAAGGCGAAAGGTGAAGAGGAGAGAAACAGACAGGCAAGAAAAGCTGCATTCAAAGGAACCGTAATAGGGACGGCTCCAGAGCTCTGAACTGAAGGTCAGGAGGCTGGGCAGGATACGGATAGCTCGGCTGGACCTAACCCATTCTGCACGGAAGTCTAGAATGATCCTGGCAGTGGGACTGGCTGATTTAAACGTGAGCGCTGATGAGCACCAAGAAAGGGGCGAGCTGGCCGGCCGCTCACAAGTGGTAAGAACATTTCAAGCGGAAGCTGATGATTTTAGGCTTGAGGCTGTGTCAGCAGTGCTGAGGGCTTACTCCTGCTCTCTGCTCAGGGCACCCCTCCCATCACCAAGCTCAGGCTGGCATGTGTATGCAAAAGCCTTGTCCTGTGTGATGGCTCATGAGCTGATTATGATGATGATGATTTTTTGGCCACACCCAGAGAGTTACTCGTGGCTCTGTACTCAGGAATTACTCCTGGCGGTGCTCGGGAGGTCATATGGGATGCCGGAGATTGAACTTGGGTCAGCCGAGTACTGCCTGTATTATCATTCCAGCCCATGAGCTGATTATTTTAATGTTTTCTTTTAGAATCTCCCAGACCACACAGAGGGGCCTGAAGCTGCGTCAAGTTTCTGGATACACTAGGCCAGAATAGATTATATGAAAAACGTTCCCAGAGTGGGAAATGCTGAGCAGCTCACACCCTGCTTCCGCTCTGCCAGCTGAGCTTTTCTGTTTGCTTGTTTGGGGGCGGGGAAGCCTTAGTTTGGTCGAACCGCTTCTGAGATAGGTTAGACTCTCCAGAAGTTCCTCAGAGCCTAACAGAAACAGGAGGGTGGGATGGGATCAGAGAAATTCCCCAATAGGAATCACATATGATAGAGATGATTCCGGCCCACACACTTCCTTTAATTAAATTCCTGTCTAATAAAATATTGTCATGGCGTACAGCCGCCTCCAAGGGGCTGGAGCGATTCCTTCTGAGGTCTGGAACTCATTAAACCGCATTTCTTCATGCTCAAAGAATTCCTTGCATTTGTCTCTGGCTCCACACAAGCAGTGACAAAAGTCAAGCCCAAACGGGGCTCCCCACGGACATGGTTTGCAAAAGGCTGTTTTAACAAAAGCTACTCCAGAAACAGATTTCTGTCTCTACCGCCGTGTCTGCTTGCTAAGATTGGGGATCCTGGTTGATCGGAGCATACTAGACACAAGCCTCTGCCCTGAGAAAAATGGCCGAATGGGTCTTAGGGAAAGTCTCTGCAAGTCTGAAAGAATGCCCAGTTTCTAACTGTGGCTACCGTATCGACCCAGAGCTGCTCTTCCGCCTGCTCTGTTTGTCGGGCCAGGGGCCCTTCTACATCCACAGTGGGATCTTGTCCCTGTTGGACAGAGGGTCCAGAGTCTCCAAACAGGCTGAGCATATGGGGGTCTGGCTTTCCAGGAGTCCCGTCCAGGGAGACCCCCGACATCTATGAGCTGGTCCCACCTTCCCAGCTTCTGTTCCCCCCACCCCCAAATGGCCGGGATTTTTCTGAGTACAGGGGAAGCGCTGACGGAAATCATTCATGCACGTTCTCAGCATTCCAGGCTATGTGGCTTTTTGAACCGGTTATACTCTAAGCCTGATTTCTCTCTCTCTTTAAAGCACCATCAGTGGGAGCCAGTTATTTGGAGCTATTTGGCTGATTCACAACCCAGTCAACGCAAAAGAAAAAATCTAGGCATGACCCTAAGTGTGGAACGTCTTGCCAACGCATGGGGTACACCCGCCATGAATAAGCTGCTTCTGAAAATAGGTCAGCCATAAGGGCCTCCCCCAGGAGAAAGCACGAGCTGACAGCAGGGTCTGCTCTGCTCTGGAGGTGGGTGAAGCTCATGAGTCACACGGGATGATCGGAAGCTCATAGCAGACGGCTGTACAATTCGAGACCAAAAAGAACACACGTGAACAAGTCACCTTCACAAACCAACCACGGAATTCGACTTGATTTTTTATAGAGCATGTCGAGGTCTGAAGTACGAAAGAGAATAATATGCTAAAAACATGTAAGAACTGCAAAACCCCACGACAGATATTTATGTTTAAAAAGTTACTTTTCCTACTGATTAGGGACTGACTGTCTACAACAAATCTACAGGATTCCTGGTCTCCACATAATTGAAATGATTCATCCATACGAGAGTCTCAAAAATTAAAACACGGAATCATAAAAGATCCTATTGCATTAAGACATCACAGGGAGCCAAGTCTAGAAAGTGAACATTCTAGGCTTAGCTTCTTCGTGCAAGAGCCATAGGGCAATGGGTCTCTAAACTTCACAAGAATGAGGTTTCTCATTCTTAAGATCAGCGTTCACCCTTGGTGATCTCAAAGGTTCCTTCTATACTTTAAAAACTCAGCGACACTTTGAAAGGCATCAATCTATCAAGCAAGACCAAAACCAGATGACTTCAATGAACAACCTTCAAACAATGCAGTACTGGAGTCTGAACCACCCTGCCATCATGCAGTTGAATCATGAAAAACAAAGGCCTGGAAAGTTTGTCTCCAAAATATGGGTGATTTTTCAGAAGCTTTCAAACTGGCTTCTAGATGTTGGTGTGGCCAGAGTGGCAATGTGGGGGGGGCCGGAAGTTCATTTCCGCCTTCTCTGCATTATGTCCAGCTGCCAAACTCTACAAGGTTCTTCATCCATGTATCCAGGAGAAAGACACAAAGAGTCGAATGACCCAGCAGGGTCACCTGTCAAGGCTCACTTGTTAGCACTGTTTCTACTCACTGAACAATTACTTAGGATCAAAACATTTCACCCTACAACTTATTATTATTACTTTTTACAAAAGGCCCAAAGACTAAAAAGTACCAAACACCCACCATTAAGCAAAACATTTCATTTGCGCTCCTTTCCCTCCCCGAACTCTGCCAGAAGCTTCCATTGCAGCTAACACATTCCATAAATTCCACTAGATTCTCGAGAAGGCAACTGTGTCTGGTGGAGACGTGGGCCTGGCTGTCCACCCCTCCCCTGCAGCAGCACGCACCCTACGGGCATCACTAAAGATTTAAAATGTTCCCAGGGGCCCCCACAAGCCAGTAGGAGGAAAATCCAGGTGCGCTTACAAGGAGGCATTTCCTCTGAAATGCAGGAGGGGTGAGAGGGACACATGGGCCAGGCGGAGAAGGCAACTGACCGTCTTAGAGCATTCCGCTCTGCTTTTACCCACGCCGGACAGCGAGTGGACAGCCCGTACACTCTCTCACATCACCACAAGATTCCCGCGGCCTGAGTTCCAGCTCTGCAAGCAGCAACTGGGCCACACCAAAGCCAACTCAAAGGTGGCCAGTGGGCGCCACAGATGGCAGCTCGTCCATTCCGGGTGGGCTTTCTCTCCCCATCGTAAGTCGCGTGTGGAAATACTACCTCGACATTCCCACCAATCCTGGTTCTCCACCAGTCTTCACCTGTGCTGGGCAGGGGAAGTCAAACGTGTAGTCGCTCAAGAGTTCTTTGGCAACACCCCACCCCAGAGGAAGGGTGGCTGTACCCCCAATTGCACAAACACTGAACATCGCCATGGGGCACCCCCAGCCCCAGATACCGACACCATCAGAGGATTTGACTTCTCCCTGCCTCCCTCAGCCAGCTCCTGGATATCTGGCAGGAGCTTCCACCTTTCCGCTGGGAAGCCAGGCTCCATGGGGGGAGGTCCTGGAGTAAAGATTCTAAAAATCACGCACACCCTCTCGGTCAAACAGAACCCGGCTCAGGAACCGGCTCTAACAAACGCTGATTAGAAACAAAAGCGACCTGCCACTCCACACCAACACCAACTCAGAAAATCGGGGCCCAGGCTTGTGAACGTTGGAAGACTCCACTTCCAGACCGTCCCCTCTTTCACTCATCCTCCTCTCTCTCCTGCTCCTGATGCCACCTGGCCAAGGCGTTCTGCCTCCGTGGCGTGGCTGGGGAGCCCAGTGCCCCGGGATTACCGATCACCAGGGCCTGGCTCAGGACAGGCTTCGCCATCTCTGCGTCAGAGTCACTTGACTCTGATCCGCTGCTGGTGGAACCTTCGGTCACCTGCAGGGGTGCCAGCTCATCCCCCTTGCCACCAGCTCCCCGAGATGGCCCGGTGGGGCCCTTCGTGGTCCGAGCCACAAGCGGGTGCCGTTAGCCAGAATGCGCCCTTCCAAGCAGCCAGGCTGCCTGGGGCTCCCTTGCCCCAGTCCTCCCCGCCCTCCCGGGGCCTCCGACGCGGATGCCACCAGGCTGAGGATGAGGGGTCCGTCTCCGACTTGTTATAGCGGCCGGGAGGGTGCGTAAGGTAGGGCCTGGCCAGCACCGGGAGCAGTTCTCCTCCAGCGCAGCCCTGTCGGGAGCGCTCTCTCCCACCCTGCCTGTTTCCCCCAGGTCTGGCCCGGTTTCTGACCCGTAGCCCTGAGACCCGGTGTGGTCCCAGCTCAGGTTGGGGCTGGAGCTCCCGCTGCGAGGAGACAAAGGGGTGGCGGGCACCAGGGCTCCCGAAGCCCGAACATCTCGTCTATCAGCGAGCTGTGCCGCGGGAGCCGGGGCTGCTGCTAATCTCAAACGTCAAGTCGGAATCATCGTCCAGGAACTCTCTGGACGGAGCCCGGAGGACTCGGACGATGGGGGCGCGACCCCACGCCCAGCCCCCGCTGCCGGACTCCCCGGACAGCAGGTACACGCCGCTGGTCACGTCCCCCTCGTAATTGTCATTGGTCGGGGACCGGGACCGCCGCAGCGCCCCGGAGCACCTCGGCCTCGCTCTCCACGTCACTGCAGTCAATGAAAGGGATAGAGCAGGTGCTGCCTGGGGCAGCCGCGGGGGCTGGACCTGTGCTCGGCGGCTGCGGCGCCCTGTCCTGCACGGCCTCCTCGTCCCGCCCGGCTGCCCCATCGGCCTTCTGCGGAGCCCCGGGGGCTCCTGTTCAGGGCGGCGGGGCTGCGGGGGGACCCAGCCGCCGCCACGGGCATTTGCAGTTCCTTCCCGGGCGGGCTGCTCTGCTTCTGGGGGCATTCGCTGGGGGCCGGGCTGGTGCTCGGGGCGGAGCCTGTGGGGTGGGAGGAGAGAAAGAGGGGAGGGGGTCGGTCACGCTGGACACACAGGGAGCCAGCGGGGCGCTGGCTAACGGAAGGGCTCCTGAAGCTTCGAGAATGACTACATGGAGGTCAGAGCAGGCCCAGAGGAGCGCCAATGCCCTGAGAGCCACTCCCAGAACGTTCTCTAAGGGTGTGCGCGGAGCCTAAGAAGGCGCTGGGCCTGTCGTGGCTCCGGAAGCTCATTTTTTGTCGTGTTCTCTGTAGTGTGGACCCTGGACACTGGCCCGTGGAGCGCAGCTCAGAGGGCGGTGGCTGCCTTGTCCTGTCCGCAAATCTTGGGAAGTCACCAACCGGCAGAGAGTCTCCCTAGGCACGGTGACAGTCACCGGCTGCAGAATGGGGTGCCCTGAACCGCCCTCATCCACCTCTAACTAGGGGAACAAGAGCCCCATTTCCCTGGCGGCGAGTAGAGCCTGAGGCTGAGTCCAGGTCACACAGAGACCCCAGGGTCTCCGCAGGGCTGGCGGCTGTGGGCAGCTCCTGGCTCTGGTGCAGTCAGGAGCATCGCGTCCACAGGGACCCTGAACACAGCACCCTGCCCTCGGGACACCCAGGGCCAAGAGCACCTGCATTCCTGTAACTGCACCCCATACCTGCACCCCTTCACCCTGTAACTGCACCCCCTCACACCCGACAGCTCTGCACCTCACTCTCGCACCACTGTAACTCTGCACCCCACCCCCGCCCCTCCCCGGCATCTCCCACTGACTTGTTTCGGCACCGGAGTTGGCTTCTGTGGGCTGCGGGGCCAGGCTTCGGGTGGACTGGATCTTACTGTGTTTCCTGGGGAGCACAGAAGCACATTCAGTCAGCTGGGGGGGGTCGTGCTTGTTCACGGCTATCGTTAAAAACACTCTTAGTGAGAATCACCTGAGGACGATGGGTAACCTTTGCAGGGAGGGTCTGGACCACACCCAGCAGTCTGGGAGTGACTCCTGGCTCTGTGCTCAGGGGTCAGTCCAGTGGGGCTGGGGGACGCTATGCAGTGTGAGGGGTTGACGCTGGGCCGGCCCCAGGCAAGGCACATGCCTGCACCTCTCTGCCCTCTCCCTCCTTTTTCATTTCCGTTTGGCAGCACCAGGCCTGAAGCCAGGGCCTCACAACTGCAGGTGAGGAAGATGTTCTGAGCAGCCCACCGGCTCTTCATTTTCAAGTTAAAATAAAAAGGGGGTGCAGGAGGCTTTGGGGCTACACCAGCCGTGCCCAGGGGCTGGGACACACGCCATGTGTGGCCGGGGATCACACCTGGGCCCCGAGGCTCCTGCCCAGTCCTCTGTGCCCTCCCCACTCGCTGGCCGCCACCTCCCTCCCCCTTGGTTGCTTTCTCTTGCTTCTGGGCCACACCCAGGGCGGCTCTGGGCTGACTCCTGGCTCTGTGCTCAGGGATCACTCCTGGCACGGCACAGGAGATCAGAGGCGAAGCTGGAGATCAAACTGGGTCAGCTGTGTGTGAGGCGCGCCCTCCCCTGCTGTCCTACAGCCCCGGCCATTCACAGGCATTTTAAGCGCAACCCACAGTACCAGGCTGCCCGGCACCCCGCAGGGCTGGAAGCAGGGTTTGTGCACTTGACAGAAGCCGACCCAGAGCGCACCTTCCGGCCTGCACCTTGCTGGGAGCCCCAACTCGGAGGGGTCCCTCGGCGCGGGCTGCCCGGGACTGGGACTCGGGCTTAAACACCAGCCTTCGGTTTTTATTGACTCCAGTGAGATACAGTTATAAAGCTGTTCATGACTGGGTTCCAGTCATAGAATGCTCCAATAGTCCCTTCACCAGAGTACATTTCCCACCACCATTGTCCCAGTTTCCCTCTTGCTTCCCCCCATCCTCCATCCTGCCTGCCTCTATGGCAGTCTCTCTCTCTCTCTCTCTCTCTCTCTCTCTCTCTCTCTCTCTCTCTCTCTCTCCCTCCCCTCCCATTGGGCATTATGGTTTGCAATCCAGATACTGAGTTATGAGTCTATCCCTTTACCTGCTTTAACACTCAGTCTCTGTCCAAAGTGATCATTCCCAGCTATCATTGTACTACACCGGCCCCTTCTCCATCCTAACTGCCCTTCGCCCAGACACCCTTGTTGAACACCGGCCTTCTAGGGAGGGGCGGCGGTCTCAAAGAAGGCGCCTCTTAGGGTCGACGTAGCGGACTGGCTCTAACCTTAGGGAACGGACGCGTGCCTTCTGGGTAATGATTCTCTAGATCAATTCAGTAATGGCCAATGATCACCATTCAGCATCCTCGCTGCGTGGGTCTCTTGGGGTGAACTAAACTTGTCCCCCACCTCTATCCTCTTCCTTTCCTTTTCCCTTTCTCCATGCTCTCTGTCCCCATTAGCATGGGGAAAAAAAATCAAATTTTTTCAGATGCTCCAACTTGTGAGACCATGGAACCAGGTGAGGAACACTAACAGATGACCTGCTTTTCTCTAACACACCCAAATGAATGCCCAAAGGGAATTTCTGTACTCCGGATCAGCGTTGGGGCACTTCTCATTGGAGTTTTCAAAGATGCACACTGGAGGGCCACAAAGATAGCACAGTGAGTAGGGCACCCTCTCTCCATGTGACTCACCCCAGCTCTACCCCGCATGCCCATATGGTCCTCTGAGCCCAGCCAGGAGTGATCCCTGAGCACAGAACCAAGAGTAAGCTCTGAGCTTCGCCACATAAGGATTCCCCTCGACCAAACCAAAAAGCAAACCAGAAAAAGGTACACCTTGGGGATGGTCCTGTTTGCATCATCAGAAATCTGCCTAAAGAGGGCTGGAGCACAGTACAGTGGGGAGGGCATTTGCCTCGCACACGGCCGACCCCGGGTTCAACACCTGGCAATCCCACATGGCACCCTGAGCACAGCCAGGAGTAATTCCTGAGTGTAGAGCCAGGAGTGACCAGTGACCCTGAGCATTGCCAGGTGTGACCCAAAAAACAAACAAAAAGGAAAACAAATCTGCCTGCACTTCCAGATGCCTCTGTAGCCCCAGAGCTGCACCAGGGAGTGTCTCCAAGGGGTTATAGCACTGCTCTGTTTCTTCTCCTGCACCCCCAAACACTAAGGAATACCCAGACACACCAGGGCACGCTAAAGATGGCAAAATCAGGGCTGGTTTAAAATGCACACCACCTCCCAGGCAGTCTGAGATGATTCTTGTTTTGTTTTGCTTTTTTTGGGTCATGCCAGCAATGCTCAAGGGTTACTCCTGGCTCTGCACTCAGGAATTATTCCTGGTGGTGCTCGGGGACCCTCTGGGATGCTGTGATTGAACCCAGGTCCGTCATAAGCAGCAAATGCCCTCCACGCAGTATTATTTCTTTGGCCTTGCTTTTTTTTTGGTCTGTTTCACAGCTCAGTCCTGGTGGTGCCTGGGGACCACCTGTGGTGCTGTGGAATCAACGTGGGCCAAGGAATTGCCGTCTCTCCAGCCCTGCTTGTTTGCCTGGCGGCAGTGCGGGGTCACAGGTGCTCACAGGGCCGTGTGCGGCCGGCTATAAAGCCGGGCTTTCCGCAGGCCACGCTTGAGCTGGGCTTCCCGTAGGCCAAGCCGGTGCTCAGGTCTAAGAGCGAGGATTCAATCCCTGGGACTACCTTATCGATGACAAAGAACACACCCCAGGAAGCCTCCTGAGGCTGGGACCACTCCTGGCAGGCATGAGTGCAGGGGACTGAACCCCAGCCAAGCTGCGTGCCTGGCAAATGCCCGGCTGGCTCTGGCCCCTCCTCACTGGTTTGGGATGCGTGAGGGAAGGAACAGGAGGGACACGGCCTCAGGGGGGGGAGGCGGGGCAACACAAGGGCTGCCCGTTCAGGGGATTGAGCCACAGCTGTTCAGAACAATAGCGACAAGCCAAGAGTGACAAGACCTTGTCAAGGTGGGGCCTGGCCGGCTTTCCACGCTAAGCCCTTGATCCTTCATTGTTTCCTTGCTTTGTGTTTGCTCTGGGGCCACACCCAGGCCGCGCTCAAGGGTGACTCCCAGATGTTGTTTGGCGTCCATTCCCGTGGCCCGTGGGGAGGGGGAGGCCACAAAACCTGAGTTCCAGCCTCCAGGCCGCCTCCTGACCCTTCACATCTTAGGGTGCATTAAAAACAAGAACAAGGCAAAGGGCGCTGAGACAGTCCCGGGACCTCAGGGGTCCCGTCGGCTGTTATCTTCATCCCCGCTAACTTGCTCCTTCTTCCTGGCGTCTGGTCGGGCTACTAGCAGCCCCGCCCACCCTTGAGTTCTAGCGTGTCTGTCCTTTACGGAGAGGGAACGCAGGGGCTGGGAGGCCGCATGGGGGTTACGGTGCACACCTGGCTGAGCCCGGCTGGATTCATTCCCTATCACCACCGGGCCCGAAGCACTGTGGGCCACCGCCTGGAAAATCCCCCGTCCTGCTGGCCTGAGCACCGAGTCCCAGTGGGTCTTGCTGGGAGTGGCCCTGGTCCCTGTTAAAGAGGATCAGAGAACGACTGTGGGCACCTGAGCTAATGCGGATAAAGGGCCGGGAGAGGCCCAGCCCTGTTAGCACCCACCTGCCCTCACTGACCCGCTCACCGACCCAGGGCAGCGCCTCCAGGCACAGACATGGCTGGAGTGAGCTGGGGGAGAGACTCGGGTTTCAGTGCTCACCTTGTGTATGTGAGACCCAGGGTTCTAGCCTGGGCAGTGCCCGCAGTAGAGCCGCCAATGCCAAAGGTCACAGAAGCTCACTCTCCCTCCCTCCTTCCCTTCCTTCGTCTTTGGGCCATACAGAAGTGCCCAGAGCTGACTGCCGGCCTGCCTCAGGGACCTCACCCAGGCCAGCCGCGTGCAGGCAAGCGCCCTCCCCGCTACGCTACACTGCGCCCCACAGGACTAGGATGGATTCAAGTTACTAGACACTGCAAGATCCAGAGGATTCTGTCCGTTCTTACAGTTTCTCCCACAGGGCCTAAATGCTCCAGCCCTGCCAACCGCCGCCTCCTCTGGTCTCTCTCTCTCTATTCTCTCACTCTCTCTAGTCTCTCTCTCATCTCCAGACTCTCACACTCTAGTCTCCCATTCCGTTCTCTCTCTCTTATCTCTCACTCCGGTCTCTCACACTCTCCCCCCTAGTTCCTCTCCGATCGCTCTCTCCAATCTCTCTAGGCACGTCTGCATGATGTTCCCACTTTCATCTATCATTCTTTCTGTAGCCTTCTCACCCTTAGTCTCTCTCATTTCTCTCTCTGTCCTCTCTCTCCCCCTCAATAATTTAATCCCCACTCCCCCGCCCCAGCAGGCCTGCAGACCACTCCAGCCCAGGGGCAGCCCGGAGAGAAGGTTCTGGAAGCAGCCTCCACGCTTGCCCTCACCTCTCAAACTGCACTTTCTTGTGGCCTCCTTCTTTGACGAAGTCCAGAACCTGCTTCTGAGTCCGGCCACTGGAGTGAAGAGCGGAGGGGACACACGGTCACTTCCATGGAGCCCCTCAGCCCGGCCCAGTCTCCCTCCTCCCGGCCTGGGGGCGGGGTCCATCCAGTGCGGCAGAAGCCCAGGACAGCGCCAGTGCATGGCTGATTCTGGACGGTTCTTCATGACCGTAAGTAACGGACAGGCCTCAGGGGGCCACCCCTTCCCTCGCGGCCAGGGGCCATCCAGGTGCTTCCTGGAGGCCACCTGAGGCCCAGACCCATCTTCAACGTGGAGCAGAGGCGAGACTATTTGTGGGAAGGGCCAGTGGGCGAGTGACCCCAGAGGGTGGGTCCTCAGAGGTCTGGGCGTCCAGCAGTCAAGGACCGTCCCAGCGCTTGGGCCGCAGACACGGGCCAAGCCCACAGGGGGCCCTGAGGGGGACAGTGAGGACCCCCTACCTGAACCGGAAGGAAGAGCCCTGAGGGGACAGTGAGGACCCCCTACCTGAACAGGAAGGAAGAGCCCCTGAGGGGGACAGTGAGGCCCCCCTACCTGAACAGGAAGGAAGAGCCCCTGAGGGGGACAGTGAGGCCCCCCTACCTGAACAGGAAGGAAGAGCCCCTGAGGGGACAGTGAGGACCCCCTACCTGAACAGGAAGGAAGAGCCCCTGAGGGGACAGTGAGGCCCCCTACCTGAACCGAACGAAGAGCCCCTGAGGGGGACAGTGAGGCCCCCTACCTGAACCGGAAGGAAGAGCCCCTGAGGGGACAGTGAGGACCCCTACCTGAACCGGAAGGAAGAGCCCCTGAGGGGACAGTGAGGCCCCCTACCTGAACCGGAAGGAAGAGCCCCTAAGGGGACAGTGAGGACCCCTACCTGAACCGGAAGGAAGAGCCCCTGAGGGGACAGTGGAGGACCCCTACCTGAACCGGAAGGAAGAGCCCCGGCTGATGAGGATGGGCTTGGGCTTGGGCCTGGGCTCCTCGAACAGCCGGAAGAAGGCGTGGTGCTCCACGCAGATCTTCCAGAAGGCCTTGCAGAAGTCGCGGCTGGCCATGAGGAACTCCAGAGTGTCCTGGTAGGAGCTCTGGGGAGACAGACAGCGCCGCCCGCCGGGCTTGGCATTTCAAGAGCCTCAGACATGGGCAGGGGGAGACGGAGAGGGACATTCCTGGAGGGGTCTGCTCTCTGGTGAGGGAACCAGAGAGGCTCCTCGGGACCGCAGAGCCTGCAGGCGGTGCCTTCTCTTCACAGGCCTCCTGAGGGCGCTCAGGGCACCCAGTGTGCGCTGGAGAGAGGCAGGCAGGGCACAGGCCTTGTGCATGGCTGACCCAGGTTCAATCCCTGGCATCCCACAGGGTTCCTCGAGCCCTGCAGAAGAGATTCCTGAGTGTGGAGTCAGGGAGTGAGTCCTGAGCACTGATGGGTGTGGCCCAAACCAAAACCAATCGGCAAACAAAACCAAATGTGTGCTTTTTATTTTTCTTTCTTTCTTTTGGCTTTTCGGTTCACACACGCACCGTGCTCAGGAGTTATTCCTGGCTCTGTGCTCAGGATTACCCTGGCAGTGCTCAGGGAACCATATGGAATGCTGGCGATCGGACCCCGCTGTGCTATTTCTCCGGCCCCGAATGTGTACTTATTTGGCTGACACTCTCTTAAAAATGCTACCAAGATCTCTGGACCCTAGGCAGGAAGGGGGCAGACCGACTTCCAGCCCTGCCAAAGGCCGGGCCCTCCCCACCCACATCTGGCTCCTGCTGCTGCCAGAGAAACAGCCCAGCTTCAGGACTTGTCTCAGAGAGGCCAGAGGCGCCTGCAGCTGACCATCCCAGACCCAAAGCCTCTGCTGGGAACAGCTGCACATGCAACAAGCCCCCCCACCCCCAAACCTCAGAGAATTTACAGTCCCAGGGAATCAAGAACAGGAGGTGGTGTTGCAGCACACTGCTGCCCAGAGCCTCTGCACTTGCCTGGAGTTACCTACCTCCTGCAGGCCACTTTGTAGATAGGGGCAGGAAGACAGTTTGGATCTGTGACTATGTGGCGGTAGATAGATTCCATGAGGCAGTACATATCTTATCATCAATTATTTTTTTTTTGGGGGGGTCACACCCAGCAACGCTCAGGGAGTTTCCCCTGACTCTGCACTCTGGAATTACTCCTGGCGGTGCTCGAGGACCATATGGGATGCGGAGAATCGAACCCAGGTCGGCTGCATGCATGGCAAACGCCCTACCCGCTGTGCTATCACTCCAGCTCCCTTACATGTATTCTATGTTAGCTGATATAAATATTTTCTCTCATGCTACTACAATCATAGTGGACTAGACAGATCTTACCAGTATTTCTTTTTACCTGGCTACGTTGGATCTCTTTGTATAATATAGTTATAATTAGACCAGAGAGAAATGCTGTTTGCCTCCAAGCAAGCAAGCAAGCGTGGCTCTCTAATAAGTCTAAAGGTTATATTCAAGGGCCCAGCGGGTAGGGCTGGTTTGCCTTGCACACAGCTGACCCAGGTTCGATCTCCAGCATCTCATGTGGTCCCCGAGGCACCGTCAGGAGTAATTTCTGAGTGCAGAGCCAGAAGTAATCCCCTGAGCATTGGTGGGTGTGTGTCTCAAACTTTTTTTCTTCTCTCTCTTCTCTCTTCTCTCTCTCTCTCTCTCTCTCTCTCTCTCTCTCTCTCTCTCTCTCTCTCTCTCTCTCTCTCTCTCTCTCTCTCTCTCTCTCTCTCTCTCTCTCTCTCTCTCTCTCTCTCTCTCTCTCTCTCTCTCTCTCTCTCTCTCTCTCTCTGCCCTCTGCCTCTGCTCTTCTCTTGGTTCTCTTCTCTGTTGGGCCTTAGCATGTGGTAGCAGCCAACTTGGCCTAGGATTCTAAACCTACACGTGGTCAGGTCCAGCTAGGGACACAAAGCCTGGGGTTTTCCTGTTGCTGAACTGTATACCAGAACCCGTGTGAGCAAAAGCCTCCTGAAAAACTTTGCTGGATTCACGAGGTCTTTCTCAGGTGTGGGCCGCGATCCCCTGGGGCAGAAGGAGATCCCAGTACCTGCTCCCTGATTTTGCTGAGTGAACACCCAGTGTTCCCCGACAAGGTGGGCTAAGTGAGCAGAAGCCCATGAAGCCCCATGAGCGAAAACAGTATCACAGCAGGCCCGACTCGCACTAACAGCTCCAGGAAACTCAGGCCAGGACTTGAGAACACCAACACGAGACATACACTGTCATCAGCAGCGTCAAGTAAGTTAGTGCCTGCTGAGGGAGCAGACTTGGGGTGGCGGGAAACTAAGGACCCTGGCGGAGGGAAGGCACATTAGTGGTGGGGCGGGTGTTGGAATATTGAACACCTGACACAACTGAATTGTGAACAACTTTGCAAACCATGCTGTTTATTTAAATAAAGTTTTTATTTAAATAAAGGTTTCATTTAAATAAAGTTTAAGAAAACTATCGAAAAATAAAAAGCAAAGGATCTCCTGGGCTACCCAAACAGGACAGGCGCCCCCCTCCTTCCACTTTCTTCTCCGGCCCAGCCTTGCCAGGGCCAAGATCTGGGTCCTCCCTCGGCTTTGTGAGAACCCCCGCAGACCCGGCCGGAATCAGCCCATTTTTCTTGAGCACTAAACAAGTTTAAAAAAGAAATCTGGGGGCGGAGCGATAGCCCAGCGGGTAGGGCGTTTGCCTTGCACGGCTGGTCTGTGCCGGCCCGGGTTCGATCTCCGGCATCCCATATGGTCCCCGAGCACCGCCAGGAGTAATTCCTGAGTGCAGAGCCAGGAGAAACCCCCTGAGCATTGCCGGGTGTGGCTCCAAAAAAGAAAAAAAAAAAGAAAAGAAAAAGAAAGAAAACTTAAAAAAAAAGAAATCTGTCCTCCAATTGCAGAAAGGGGATCTGGTCATTTTCTACTCCGGGACTGAATGCTCCCGTGTCAGAGGTCAGATTACATAAACAAGAGTTAGCGCAGGCCTTAATTTTCCCAGCAGTTCCAGCAATCTGGGGGGCACAGGGTGAGATGGGTGGGGGAGTCAGCCTCACTGCTCTGGGCAGCTGCGGTCCCCACTGACCAAAAAAACCCTGCTGCGACGTATGTGTCTCGTCTATCTCTGGGAAGGTCGCATGCGCTTTCCCACGGAAAATGAGCCCTCATGGGGCGGCCACCAGGGTCAGGCCACAAAAGCCTGTTTTACTCATCCCAGACATGCGGAGAGTGCGCGGTCAGGGGAGCTGTTTGTCCATGGGAACCAGAGTGCTGCGCTCACCGGGGACCCCAGACGCCACCCGCCACCCCCACCCCACGGTTCCACCGGAAGAAGAGAGCGCTTCTTCCTCCTCCTTGAGCACGTAGCCGTGTGAGCAGTAACTTTAGGGCTTTGAGTAAGAAGCGGGAGTGGCCGGGAGCTATGAGACTGTGCTGGCGGAGTCTGGGGAGCTGAGCAGGGTCCGGCAGCCATGGGCAGGGGCAGGCTGGGAGACAGTGGAAGGCCCGAGGGGGCCTCCAGGTAGAGATGCAACCAGGGCTGGGAAGGGGTGGCCAGTATTTGATCAGTTTATAAAAGCCCCCATGGCCAGTGTAGCTTCCCGATGTCTAAAGAGTTGCGTGCCTTATTTGTTCCCTGACCCAGAAGCTCCGATGTTAGACCATCTTTTGGGGGAGTCACTTACATTTGCGTCTGGGCGGAGTTTGATGAGAAAGCGTTTCCTTTTAAAGCTCAGCTTCCGTACCTTGGCCCAGTTGAAAGCGTTGATCTTGGTGAAACCCTGCAAGGAAGAGCATCAGCTGTGAGCCAAAGAGCCAGTGATGGGGCCAGAAAGACAGGACAGAGGTTGTGGCATTTGTCTTGTATGTGGCCGATGCCGTTTGTATCCCCGGCATTCCACAGGGTCCCCCAAGCACTGCCAGGAGTGATCTCTGAGCACAGAGCCAGGAATAAGCCCCAGGCACCGCTGGGTGTGGCTCAAAACCAAAAGCAAAGGAAAAAGATAACCTAATGGACACACCAGTGGTGTCTGGGCTGCCCGGCTGGGGGCAGCTGAAGGGCAGAGGACGGTATGTTAGTGGTGAGCAAACCTCTGGCTGGAGAATTCTCTGCGGTGGCAAGAGGCAGTCTGGTTCCCAGCTCATTACGTCTCACTAATTATAGGGTCGGGCCCGCCAACCAAGACTACCTCCAGGGAGAAGAGGCCAAAGGGAAATAAGCCGGAGCTGGATGGGGCTGCAGTGCAAGTACAGTGGGACGGCATTGGCCTTGCACACAACCAACACGATTCAATTCCTGGCTTCTCATATGATCCCCCAAGCACCGCTGGGAGTAATTCCTTAGTGCAGAGCTAGCAGGAACCCCTGAGCATAGCTGGGTGTAACCCAAAAAGAGCCAAAAAAAAAAAAGGAAAGAAAAGAGAAGAGAAACGGAGCTGAGAGAGTACGGCAGAGACGGCGTTTGCCTTGCATGCGGCTAAGCTGGGTTTGATCTCCGCACCCCATAAGGTCCCCTGAGTCCCACCAGGCGTGATCCCTGAGTGCAGAGCCAGGAGTAAGCCCTGAGCACTGCCGGGTGTAGCCCCAAACAAAAACAAAACAGCAAAAGAAGAAGCATGAGACTGGCCTAACCACTAGTGCCCAGGGACCGGCCGTGCCTTGAGCTATCCCCACAGTGCGTGACGAGAGGGACTGTCCATCCTCCCGGGCGTGCGTGTGGCCAGCGTGGCGGCAGAGTGAGTTCTGACCTGGCCCCGACAGGCCCGCAGTCAGCTGACGCCAGCAGTGAAGCTGGGTGTGGGGTTCGCCAGCGCCAGCCGCCACACAGCCTGGCGACCCTTTCCTTGAGCAGGCGGGTCTGGCTTCTGTGCTGGCTCTTGCCAGAACTGGGCGGAGCAGCCAGTCTGTGGCCTGACTTCAGGCCAGGTGGTGCGGTGGTGAGGGTGGCGGGGTGGAGAGGGAATCCCCAGGCTTCTTTCTGGTGGCCAACCGGGACATGGACTTCCTGGTGCCCGCTGCCCCTCTGTCCCACCCTTGCCACTGATAAGCCCAGTTCCTCTCTGGCCGTGCTAACACCGGGACCGTTGATTTCAACTGGGAAGAAAGAAGGACGCGAGGAGGCAAGAAGACGGATTCCCACACCGGATTTTTGTGCAGGAGTCAATGACCCAGAGACTCCTAATGTGCAGCCAACACAATCACAGCGAAGCCATTCAACGGGGAGGCAGGTGTGGTCCCCTCCCACGGCTCTAGAAAGACTTGAGAGTATTGATTTTGACATTCAGTGTGGCACCGAGACCGAGACCTTTCGTTTATGGTCATTTTATCCTGTGGGTACTCTGCGGAGAATGATGTGTGTGCGTCGGACTCCTTCCTGGGCGTGGAGCGAGCCCAGAGGGCAGAGGCACACACTACGTGGCTCCCCAGGGAATGCAGGGAGTGAGCGGCCCCTTTGCACCAAACTCCTGTGGGAGTAACTCACAGGCACTGCGGGGTGTGGCCCCAGAAAAAACAAAACAAAGAAAAAATAAAGCAGAAACGACCAGGGGCTGGAGCAAGGCCGGAGTAGGGCGGGCGTTTGCCTTGCACGCGCCAACCCAGGTTCGATCCCTGGCATTCTGTATGGGTCTCTGAGCACCGCCAGGAGTGATTCCTGCGTGCAGAGTCAGGAGGAACCTTGAGCATCACCGACTGTGGTCCAAAAAAGATAAAAAACAAAACCCAACAACCAACACCAAAAAACGCCACTCCCAAATAAGTCTGTTAGGAGCCAGTAATCAGCTCTACAATACCACATCACCCCAGTTTCCTCCTTCTAGTTCCAGGTGAGAACCAAGTTGACCGGGTGGAGATTCAATGAGAATGACGGTCCATCAGAAACATCTAATCCCCGTGATCAGAATACTGGGGCTCATTTAATAAGATGGGGTGCATGGGGTGGAGACAAACCATGGGGAAAGCGCTTGCCTTGGCTCACAGCTGACCTGGGTTTGATCCCCATTGGTCCCGAGACTTGCCAGGAGTGATCCCTGAGCACAGAGCCAGGAGTAAGCCCTGAGCACTGCTGAGGGTGGCCCCCAACCCCAAACAAATCAAACCAGTAGGGATGGGGAGGTACCAAAGCTCTCATCAAAGAGTCTGGCCTTGTCCAAGTGGACACGTCCCAACTGGGTGGCTCCTGGGGCCGGGCCACGAGAGGCAGACACACTCCGATCCCTTAGAGGTGAAGTCCAGACGCCTTACTTTGATTACAAGACAAGCACTGTGGCAGCTTTCCGGGCTTGGGTGTCTGTCTGTCACCTTCACGTCCTGGTGAGCCACGCAGGCCGTGCTGACAGGAGGAAGGGGCCAGTGGCACCTCGGAAATGGGCCAACAGCACCTTGACAAACACTGTAGCGGAGAGAGAGCAGGACAGATCCCCAGAGCAGTCCCAGAGGGGGAGGGATCGCCTGCTCCCGAGAGCAGAACCTGAATCTAGCCATGGGGCAGCGGGCCTTGTCCAAGGACAGACTCACTTTCCTGTACGTGGACACTGTCCATCTCCCACCTCCTGCCACACCTGCTTACGGGGTTAACCCACAGGAAGCTGTAGCACTTCTGAGAATGGCCCAGAGCAAAAAAAAAAATAAATAAATAAAAACAAAAACAAAAACTAAACAAGACCAATTCCAGGACGGGAGGCTCAGTACACGGGTCAGGGCACTTGCCTGGCACACGGCCGACCTGGGTTCACTCCTGGCATGACACAGGGTCCCCCACAGTCCTGACTGGTGGGTAGAGCCAGGACTAAGCTGCAATCGTGGGGTTCTCAATCCCCCACGCCAAGAAGCAAAGGCGCAGACCAGGACAGAGCTCATTTGGGGGACACACGCCTGGCTTGCCTGAGACCCTGAATGTGATTCCCGAGCACCACCGGACGTGGACCCCCCACAATAACAATGTGCAATATAAGCACCTCGAAGTCCAGGGGTGCGAACAACCTACAGTTGTGACATTCCCGACCAGAGCATGGAAGACCCGAGCCTGGACACTTATGAGGGAAACAGAAGTTCTGAGTCAAGGTTTATGTTTCCCCTGCCCCGTGCACTGAAAATTCAGTCAGAGGTCAGGGCCCAGAGGGCCCGCACGGGAGGCCCTCGGGAAGGTCGGGCCTTACCGGGCATCAGCCAGGGTGCGGGCAAGCAGCCCATGGGGCTCGTACCTGAAACACTAGAATCCCGGTGTTGGCCACGGCCAGGTTGATCTTGGTCCCTTCCCTGTCCTTGGCCGGGTGCAGGCGGATCCCGTACATTTCCAGCCGGCGGGCAATCTCCAGGAGCTGGAAATCCGACTCCGCGGGCGTCTGTCCACTGACAAAACAGAAGTGACAGAGAAAGGCCGCGAGACTGGAATTCCCAGTGTCCACCAGGGCGAGAATAAGCAGCTTCCGGGGGAAAGAAAAAAGGCACTTCAAGACCAACAACGGAGCTGCCCGATCAAGTAACACCCCGCCCCCTCATTCACCGCCGCCCCGGCGAAGGGAGCGCACGAGGTGCTATAGCTCCTGTAACGGGCCCCGGGCGCCGCCTCACACTCGCCAGTTGTTCTGTTGTTGCTGTTTGTTTTGAATCTCAAGCTGTTTCCTTTGAGGTCATAAAGACATGCCATCGTGTGAAGGCAAGTTTTCGGTCCCTAAAAAATCACTTGCAATGGGAACTCAGGGCTACCGTCTTTCAGACCTGGACTCAAAGAGCTTCTTCCGCTGCTGTTTTGGGGTCACACCTGGCAATACTCAGAGGTTACTCCAGGCTTTGCACTTGGGATCACTCCTGGAGGTGCTTGGGGAACCATATGGGATGCCAGGAATCGAACTGGGTTGGCTACATGTAAGGCAAATGTCTCATCCATTGTACTATTTGCTCCGGCCCCCAAGTTTCTTCTTAGAATGCAGCAAGACCAAAGGCAGGGAGAACCCTCTGAAGACTTTTTTTTTTTTTTTTATGAGCCAGACAAGTGCCCAGGGAGGTTGCAAAAGAAAGTCTAGGTTTCTCTACTTCCTTTATCTCTGCGCTACCACGTCCTTATCCCAGAGGGCTGGTCTGTAACTTTACACATAGGTTTATTTTATTCCTAAAAATTCAGGCAGCTTCTTCTAGGTACAGACAAACGGGACTCTGGTCTCGAGTGGGTAAGTGGTGTTTCAGGGGCAGGCTAGACTTTTGCTCCTCCCCGGCCTTTATACATTTCTCCCGAGAGTGTGTTTGTATGTGTGTGCTTAAGTATGCGTGTATATGTGCACAGACCTGAGTATGATTGTGCATGTAAGTGTGTATATATGTGTGTACATGTCTGTGTAGCGTGTGAGTCTGTGCACATATACATGTGAGTATATATTAGACGTGTCTCAGAGTACACACGCATGTGCATATTCTGTGCAAGTGTACATGTGTGCATGTTTGGGAATGTGTGGTTTCTACGTGTACATGTCTCTGTGTGTACACATGGGCATGCACAGGGCACTTACTTACATGTGGTTATGGTGAAACTCCACGATTTTATCTTCCAGTGCATCCTGCTGAGGTATGTACTTATTTTTTGCTAAGTGTTCTCTGTCCGAGGCTTCATCAAAATCCCCAATTTCAGCTACAAAGAAACAGAGAGAAAAACCAGCCGCCTGTGATGAATATCTGTAATCTGTCCTATTCCCGGGGGGCTGTTCCCCAGCCAGCAAACCGGAAACCAGCCGACAACATACGGGGTCCCAGCTGGTGGGGCCGGGGAGGTCAGCGGATGTGCAGAAGGGCATTTTCAGTCACTGTGTCAGCCAAACGGCTCCACTTGTTCTCCTCCCCTCCAACAGTTGGAAAGAAATTCCAGAACCATCCATCTTCAGCTTTCCACATTCCTGGCCCCTTCCTTTCCTTCCCTACCCTGATAAGGATCATTTCTCTTCTAGGCAGAAACTAGCTCCAGAAATCTTAGAACTTAGCAGAACCCCAGAAATTCTATTTTTCACCACACCAACAATGCTCAGGGGTTACTCCTGGCTCTGTGCTCAGGAATTACTCCAGGTGGGGCTCGGGAACCCTATGAAATGCCAGGGACCAGGCCGGAGCGATAGCCCAGCCGGTAGGGCGTTTGCCTTGCATGCGGCCAGCCCATGCCGGCCTGGATTCGATCCCGGCATCCCCATATGGTCCCTCGAGCACCGCCAGGAGTAATTCCTGAGTGCAAAGCCAGGAGAAACCCCTGAGCATTGCCGGGTGTGACCCCCAAAAAAAAAGAAATGCCAGGGACCGAACCCGGTCAGCCTTGTAGCAGCAAACACCCCCTTATCATCTCTCTGCACCCCATCTTCACAATCCTCACATAATAATTATTAGCACACACGCTGTGTCCCAATCACGGTATCATCCGGAGCACTGAGGAGAGGCCGCAGGGGTGTGGAGTGTACGGCCGGCCTGCGGGTTCCCTGGCTTTCATCCTGAACATCTCTGAGGGCACCGCTGCCAGCCCCACATCACGTGGCCCGACCACATCGCCCCAAGTCACCCAATCCAACCATAAACGTCGTACACGGCAAAGAAGAAGGCAAGGCTCATTTGGCTGAACACTGAAGTTTTCGTACTTTTTTTACAGTCCAGCTGTAGGATGGGGAGCTCAAAGCAGCGTGTTATGACGGTTTCACCTAGGAGGAATTTCTGTGAAGCAGGACTGCCACAGGCCTCCTGAGCACAGAACTGCAGCCGGGAACGCAGGGAGCAGAGCCGGGACGGCGAAACCACAGCTTCTGCTTCTGCAGCAGGCTCGGACCTTACCAGCGGGCCGGAGGGTCTTGCTCTGCCTGCCAGTGTGGCAGGCCCAATGGAGCCTGAAGGCGAGGGCAGCCGCCCTGGCAGCGAGGGGTTGCTTAGGAAACTTTGCTGTCCCGTGTGTGTCGCAGAGGCCGCCTGTCCCACTTGGGGCATCCCGAGAGGCAGACAGACATCCTAGGCGGGAATATCGCAACCCGGTCGTACCCGCGGGACGATCAGTTAGAGCCCAGCTCCCTGCCCCTTGGCCAGATCTAAAGGTCCCAACCACCCTCCCTGGGCACCGACCCTCCTCCCTAACCTGGAGGAACTGGCCACCCCTGCAGCGCAGGGACGGGCACACAGCGTGGCTTTACAACACCCGTGTCAGTGGCGGAGACTGGGCCTAACTCCCGGTTCCCTCTGGACTCCAGGAAGAACATTCTGGATGGCCGCAGTAGCTGGATTCTATGCGCTCCCAGGAAGAGGCGAATCTGCCCACCCTAGTCAGTGCTTTTCTGGGACTAGGATATTCGTGCCAGACTCTGGAGGCCACCCGTGGCCCCGTGGCCTGGTTCTGCATGTTTCTGTGGGAAGGCAGTGTGTTTTAGGGGTTGGTGCGGCACCATCCCTGGAACCTCAGCTCTGAGCACTGGGCGCAGGCCTGAATAAAGCTCACCTGAGCATCCGTGCTTACTGTGCGGAGGTCCAGTGGGACCTCCACACAGGGCCACTGGGACAGACTGGCCACAAAATGTGGAGCAGTGCAGAGAGCTTGAAAAGGACACTGGTTTGTAGGCAGAGACCGATCAAGAAGGTGGATGGCACAGAAGGAAAACACATGGTCAAAAGGCACTTGAAAAAGCACAGCAAGTAACCATGAGGAAGAAGCGAGTCGAAACAACGGATTCAGCTCACGCCACGGAAGTGGCACACGCCAAAGAGCAAGAATGACCAGTGCTGGCGCGGATGCGGGAGAAAGGGACGCTCCTCCATTGTCGGTGGGAATGGCGACTGGGTCAGCCTTTTGGGAAAAAATACGGACATTCCACAAACAACTAGAAACTGATATTCCATACGACCAACAATACGGCTCCTGGGAATATACCCTAAGCGGGCCAAAATCAAGATGAACGCCTCTTTCACGCTTGTTCAGCACTATTCACAACAGTGCTGAATCTGAAACAACCGGGGTGCCTGAGGACAGAGAGTGGGTAAAGAAACCATCATTCACTCAATGGAACACTACGCAGCCCTTAGGAAATCATGAAATTTGCTTATCCATGGAGGACATGGAGAGCATCATGCTGAGTGAAAGGAGTTAGAGAGAGGGACAGGCAGAATGACTGCACTCATTTGTGAGACGTAAAAACAGTCTGAGAATAATACCCAAGGACAGCAAAAACAAGGGCCAGGAGGAGCGGTCAGGCAGGAAGCTTGCCACAAGGTGGGGAGACAGTTAGGACAGGGAAGGGACCACGATGACCATGATAGCTGGAGGGCTTGCTCTGGACAAGAACTGAGTGCTGCTAGGAGGAAAAGGGACACACACGCTGCCCTATCAGCCACGGCGCTGCACACCATGGTGCCTAAGAGGGAAAAGGAAGAGAGAGAGGTGAGAGTGAGAGAGCGAAAGAAGCGAGCAAGTGAGAGAGAGAGAGAGAGAGAGAGAGAGAGAGAGAGGTGTCTGCCTGGGAGGGAGGCAGGGGAGAGGCAGGAGGGAAAACGGAAGACACTGGTGCTGGGAAATGTGCGCTGTGCAGGGACGGGTGTTGGAACACTGTGTGAAACTCAGTCATGAACAACGCTGTAGCTCATGGTGATTCAAGACAAAAAAAAATAAGGTGGAGTGCGGGTTTGCTGGAGCTCTGCTGGAACAATGTGGGGTGACTCGGATCTTGGGGGGAATTGGGGGAAGGAGGCATGGGAGTTTTACTGAGGAGAATGGCTCACAAACACAAAATTCACAAACCAAATACACAAGGTCTGTGTCCTGAAGGTGTCCACTTGGGGCTTCTTGGATGGATTTCAGAACGCGTGTCTTTTTTACCCCATAATTCACGCTCAGTAACTAAAGACTCCGTCTATTTTGCTTTCTCTTCCTTTCATACCCAGTGATGCTCAGGGCTTACTCCTGGCTCTGCACTCAGGGATCGCTCCTGATAGGGCTCTGAGGACCATGTCGGGGTGAGTGACTGACCACTGCCAGCATGAGCATAAGTGCCTTACCCCCTGCACAACGGATTTATTTATTCAGGTCTTGGGGCCACACCTGGCAGTGCTCAGGGCTTACTCCTGCCTCTATGCTCAGGGATCACCCCTGGAGGGGCCCGGGAACCATATGTAGTTCTGGGGATCGCACCCAGGTTGGCCACTCGCAAGGCAAGAGTCATATCTACTGGTTCTTTTCCTCTGACCTTTTTTCTCTCATGTGTTTTCAAACAGTTCAAAGTACCTCAACTGATCAAGTTTGGTGGGCCCTCAATAATATTCATAAACCAAAAAAAAAAAAAAGATGAAGGAGATTAGAACTAGGAATAGGAGACGTTTTCATATCAGCCCGTGGAAACCTGGTGGCTGCACAGAACATTCCCCATAAACCTCCAGCGCCCTTGGCGACCGCAGGTGGAGGGGCTGATTCACACACACACTACTTCACATGCGAGGAAATTCTGAAGTGATACCACAGCAAGATCTACGTTTAGACTCACGCAGAGATGGAGACCTGCGTCTATGCACGACAATCCTCTCCTGAAAGGTTCTATGCTGGTCTTCAATTTCAAATCCCTGAGCTGAGCGGCCCCCAAAGCATCTGGGCAGCAGGGCTGTCTAAGGGTCAGCCTGAGGACAGCCTCAGTCTAATTACCTGCTGCAGAGAGGAAGAAAGTCAAAGGATCTTGTTTCTTTCTCTTTGGTGTTTTGGGTCACACCCAGCGATGCTCAGGGGTTACTCCTGGTTCTGCACTCAGGAATTAGTCCTGGCAGTGCTCAGGGACCCTCTGGGATGCGGGGGATGGAACCTGTTCTACTATCACTTTCGGCCACTCTGATTGGTCCTCTTATCAACCCTTATTTGCATACCCTGTCCGATTGGTTTCCCCACATCCCATCATTTGCATAAAGACACATACGCAGTCTGACTGGTCGGATGCAACCTGATGCCCCCCACCCCCGCCAGCCCCTCGTGGCCACCCCAGAGTGCAGCAGGTGCACTTACACTGCACGATGTGTGAGATGAGGAGGGCAGCGCTGTTGTCGTTGCAGGTCAGCCGGCCCTGGGCCAGATCCTGCTTCACCTGCAGAGCAAACAGGTACCTGTGGAGACAGGCGGGAACAGGCGCCATGCAGGAAGGCAGAGGGCTCGGGAGCACCCTAGGGGGTGCGGGCCCCGCAGGGACAGGGGCGTGCTGGGGGCTGCTGCCCGCAGTGTCCACAGGCATGACACCACCCCCACCTCCCGCCCCTACCCCCAAAGGCAAAGGCCGGAGACGCAGGCCCCTGGGGGGCCCCTGTGTAATGCAGAGCTAGGACTCTGGAGAGACACGGCTATTGTCTTTCAAGACTAAAGCTCACCACCTGATATATTATTATTATTATTATCATTATTATTATTGTTTCTGCTTTTTTGGGTTATACCTGGAAATGCTCAGAGGTCACTCCTGGCTCTGCACTCAGGAATCACTCCTGGCGGTGCTCGGGGGACCATATAGGATGCCGGGGATCGAACCTGGGCCAGCACAGGCCGGCCGCATGCAAGCCAAACGCCCTACCCGCTGGACTATCTTTCCGGCCCCGACAGCTATTGACTTTCAAGACTAAAGCTCACCACCTGAAATATATTATTATCATTATTATTATTGTTTTTGCTTTTTTGGGTTATACCTGGAAATGCTCAGAGGTCACTCCTGGCTCTGCACTCAGGAATTACCCCTGGCAGTGCTCAGGGGACCATATGGGATGCCGGGGATCGAACGCAGGTTGGTCTTGTGCAAGGCATAGGCCCTGCCCACTGGATATCTCTTCGGCTCTCCCTTTCTTTGGTTTTGGGGTCACTCCTGGCGGTGCTCTGGGATTACTCCTGGAGGTGCTTGGGGAACCATGAGATGCTGGGGATTGAACCCAGGTCAGTCATGGACAAGGCAGGAGTTATAATATCGCTCGGCCCTGTGGCAAAATATTTTTGTGAAAAGCCTTCTAAAATAAACACTATGATTTACAAAGTTGTTCACAATACAACTGTTTCAGGTATTCAATATTCTAACACCAGTATCACTGTATCACTGTCTTCCTGTTCATCATCGATTTGCTCGAGCGGGCTCCAGTAACATCTCCATATGTCCTGTCTCATGCTAGTAGAGCCCAAGGGCATCTGCTTGCTCCAGGACATAAAGAGCCTCAATCCATTCCGGAATGAGGTCTATAATTGTTTCTGGTATTTGGCATATATATCAAATACAACACGGGTAGCTTGCCAGGCTCTGCCGTGCAGGTAGCATACTCTTGTAGGCATCTCTAAGTTCAGCATTTATTGATGAACCGCGCAGCCGCGTGAGCCGGGCGCTGATAGGCTGGTCTGTCTAACACCAGTCCCACCACTAATGTGCCCTTAGCACCAGCCTAGTTGCTCGCCCACCCCCCACCCGCCTGTTCCTTTAGCAAGCACTAATTAATTGACATAATATTTCTTTTTATTTATTTTATTTATTTATTTTTTCTTTTTTGGGTCACACCTGGCGATGCTCAGGGGTTACTCCTGGCTCTGCACTCAGGAATCACTCCTGTCTGTGCTCGGGGGGACCATATGGGATGCCAGGGATCGAACCCGGGCTGGCACAGACCGGCCGCGTGCAAGGCAAAGCGCCCTACCTGCTGGGCTATCGCTCCAGCCCAGACATAACATTTCTTATCACAAAATATAGCTTGAGATGGTGTTATTCAAGTCATGACCAAAAGATTCATTTGAGAGGTGCCCTGAAGGCACGACGGGAATCATGGCTGAGCAGGGTCAGTACGTGTGCGTAGCTCCCTCTCGGGCGCCCCTCTCCCTTTGAGGGGAGCTCGCCTGGGCTCACCTCTGCTCCTCCTGCCCCAGCCTCACTCCCCTCTGCTTCCCAATCAATAAAGCCTTCCACAACTGGCTTCCTTGACGGCGCCCCCGAGCCGCGTGGGTGAGCACCACGGCTGGCTGGCGGTGACCACGTGAGGAATACATTTCCCTTCACGTGACTCGGCCTGGGCTGCTGGCGCCTGTTCGACAGCCCCTGAAGCCAGCAGGCCACGGGAAGATTTCTAGGGTGTTGCACCCGCTGTCTGGGGAAACCACACAATTTGCTCTTCATACCTGGCAAGCTCTTCCTCCGAGAATGAGGACAGAGGCTGGCGGCTCCCTCAGGCCACCCCATCTGAAGTCAAACGCCTGGCTGCATCCCCCGGGGTCCCGGTTCCGCACTGGCCAGACCCTGAGCGTCACCCAATTGTCTCCTCCGACCATTCCTGCTCCATCACCCCAGAACTACGTGCAGCATAAGACATCTTCCTGTTTCCCTGCTGGGCTGGCTCCAGTGAGAATCAGGGTTTCTTTTCCATTTCTGTCTTTCTACCCAGTGCGGAGAAAACCACGCTCACACCAGCCACCTAGGGCCGCAGAGAAGGACAGAGGGGAAGGCACTTTTCTCAAATGCCCTGATCCGGGTTTGACCCCCAGGCACCTCATCCCCGTATGAGGGGAAGCGTATTCCTCACCAGGAGTGATTGCTGAGCACTGAGCCAGGAGGAAGCACTGAACACCACTGAGTTGGGGTGGCCCCCAAAAGGGAAAAAAAGCTCAAGAGGGATTGGATGACAGTACAACTGGGAGGGCGTTGGCATGTGGTCAACCTGGGTTTGATCCCCAATCCCATATGGTTCCGAGTCCACCAAGAGTTAATTCCTGAGTACATAGCCAGGAACAAGTCCTGAACACAGTCAGGTGAAGCCCAAACCCCCTCTCTTTCCCCACCCCCAAAAAAACCTCAATCATACAGAGGGTACGGAGCTGGCGCTGCACATGGCCAATCTGGGTTTTATTTGGCACCCCATAGGGTCCCCGAGTCCTGCCAGGAGTGATCCCTGAACACACAGTCAGGAGTAAGCCCTGAGCACCTCCGGGACGGCCCCCAAACCAAAACTAAAAATAGATCTTTTATGTTCATGGTCCATGTGGAGAAGGACAGTCTGTGTGGTCACAAATGAATGGACAGGGGCCGGAGCGACAGCATGGTGGGGAGGGCGTCTGCCTTGCACACGGCTGACCCGGGTTCCATCCCAGCCATCCCATATGGTCCCCAGAGCACCGCCAGGAGTAATTCCTGAGTGCAGAGCCAGGAGCAACCCCTGAGCATCGCCGGGTATGACCCAAAAAGCAAAAAAAAGTCAAAAACCGCAAATGACTGAGCAAGGAACAGTGAGGACGACAGTCAGGAGTCGCCATGTGGAATTCCATGTGGTCCCTTGGCAGCACCGCCGCCCCAGCTTTGGGGCCATGTGGATGCAGGGAACTGTGGAGAGGGAAGAGGAATGATCACCGCCAGCAGCACAACGGCCAGGGCAGGGTCAGGGTTCCCCCGTGTGGCCACACTTCCAAAGATGCTGGACGACAGCTCCCAAATGGCCATCCGAGTCAGAACAAAGAGAGACTTGGAGTTATCTGGACTTTACGGGAGAGCTGCGGCGTCCCCATGCAGGGACAAGCCCAGCCTGCCTCATCTGACAGCCGCAGAGCAAACAAGCTGGGGGAAAACGCGTGACTTCCCCTGCCATGGTGATCCGTCACCGTTCCCGAGACTCAGGGGACAGCTGCCCCCAGCAGAGCCACCGACAGGTCCAGGCCCGGGACCCCGGGGAAATGTTTGACAGTTGACTCAGAACGTTGACCTTCCAGTCTCCTTGCACCCATGTTCCGAAACACCCACTCTGCACAACACTGACCTGGTGAGTTCTTCTTGGAGCTGTGTGTGGTCAGGTGGAAAGAATTTCACCACAAACTTAACAACCACGTGCTTTGGCCCTACAAAAAAAAAAAAAAAAACAGGGGTGGGGGAAGTGAGCTTTATTTGACTTGGTTTTCCAAAAGCCTCGAAAGATCAAGACTCTGTAGAAGTATTGGACAGGCAATACTGACTCACGCCCTTGAGTGATAGCACAGTGGGGCTTTTGCCTTGCACACAGCCCGGCCCGGGTGACCACTGGGTGTGTGGCATCCCGTAAGAGCCCCTAAGCACTGCCAGGAGTAATTTCTGAGTGCAGAGTCAGGAGTGCTCCCCCTGAGCACTGCCAGGTGTGACCCAAAAAGCCAAAAACAAACAAAACTGACTCAATCCCAGCTGCCAGGCGCAGGCTCTCTGAAGCCCATGACATAAGAGTGAGTCAGAAACTCGGGAACAGGCAGGATTGAGCCTGATAACTCCAGGCTTAGCCGCACTTCTCCTGTTCATCCAAGTGCTGAACCAGGTTCTGGCGGCCCAACTAACTGTCAAAGATGCGCTTTGATGCGCCGCAGGTTTGCGAATGACGGGAGGCCACCACAGCTAAGCACCTGCTTCCTGCGGGCAGACCAGGTCTGGGGACGCACCGGCTGCACTGTCCCAAGCTCTTTCTTCCACACCTATGTGACACGTGGGCTTCACCTGTGAGCTACTTACTTCGGATCTGCTTGACGATCGGTTTCAGGAGATCCAGCCACACCTACAGGGAAAGAGACAGACACAGAAATTCTCCATGAAATCGTGCAGTATGTTGAGATTCGCTTTGGAGCTGTTGCAAAGCACAAGCATTCTGAGACGCGGAGGACTCCTGTAGTATTGCTTTTCCTTCCCGACAGGCCTGTCTTCCATCCCTCTCACCTACGGAACAGCCTCAGAAATCTGAGAACAGCACCTCCGAGCTCCAGAATCACAATGGATCTGGACTTAACCTGGAAGGAACCCTGCCTGTCCTCCCTTGGTCTACTGAGCTCAGTGATTCAGCTAACGGTAATCAAGGCCTGCAAGCCGGCGAGGCACAGAGGGAGGGACGCAACCAACAGCATCTGTGCAGGAAGGCAGAGAAGAGTGTCCAGAGGTCAGCCCCAGCGGCACCTCCGGACAAGGCCACAGGCTCTCATCATCCTCCAGCACAGAACCCCGAGACCTTGAGACTCAAGATTCGTCCCTAGGCCCAGGGTGGCAGTGTCAGGGCTGGGCAGCCTGTCCAATGCCAAGTCCAGACTTGGTACCTACAAGACACGAATATGAGGTCTGAGTGGGGAAGAGAGAGAGAGGGAGCAAGGAAGAGGGGGCGGAGAGAGAGAGAGAGAGAGAGGAGAGGGAAAGAGGAGAGGGTGAGAAAGAGACAGAAAAAAGGGAGAGAGAGAGAGAAGCGGCAGTCAGATAGAGAATGTGGGAGAGAGAGAGAAGGGGAGAGAGAAAGAGAAGAAGAGAGGGTAAGGGAGTGGGTGAAAGAGGAAGAGGGGGAAGAAAGAAAAAGGGAGAGAGAAAATGGAGAGATGGAGAATGTGGGGGAGGGGGAGAGAGAAAAGAGAGGGAGAGGAGGGAGGGAGAGAGAGAGAGAAAGAAGAACATAATTTATTTTACAATCCCTCACGGGGGTGGGGGTCTGTGTAGGAAGGAGAGAGATCTATATTTCAAAAGGGTGGAATTGCCTGGCTTCATCTCTAGATAGCCCAGCTCACGATGGGCTGGGCTGGAAGATTTTGGCGGGCTTCTGTCTATAAAATAAGTTAGGAGAAAGGTTTTTTTTTTTTTTTTCTTTTGCCATTTTGGCTTCTTTCTCTCCTTCCTCTGTTGGGCCTTAACACATGATGGCAGCCATCTTGGCCTACCATCTTGGCCTACACCCTAAGTTCAGGGTTTTCCTATTGCTGATTTGTATGCCAGAACCTTTGTAAGTAAAGCCTCTTTGAAACTGCTGGATTCTCCTATCTTTCTCCATCCGCCCGCCGCCCGATCCCCTGAAGCAGAAGGGGACCCCTAGACCCTGCTCCCGGTTGGGCTGCACAGCGTTCCCAACACGCACTTTTGTTTAAAACTCAAAACAGAACATAACAAAAATGTGTTATCGTCCACTGTAACATACACAGGCGTCGGTGAAACTATGGCATAGGAAGTGATCCAGCACCAAGAATTTATTGGGGAGGGGTGGGGGGGTCTCTGCAGGCTGCTGACGAGAATTACTTTGGGTGTTTGCTTACAACAATTTCAATGCAGTTTTTCCCCATATTAATCTAAACAACTCGTTGTGCATCTGGTTCTCTTTAAAAGTGATGCTAAGTGTGGTTTTCTTTTGAAGAAACCCACCAATTTCACAGGGATTTTGAAATCTGGTGGAACTGCAGGGGGAGTGGAGGCCAGATCAATCTCCCCGCAGGCCACGGCTGAACACGGCAGGCGGACAGCGGCTCGCCCCAGGAGGCAGGGAGCAAGCGCTGACTTCTGAGATGGGGCCGGTGTGTTTTGGAACTGCAGAGCAGGAGGCCGGCGGATCAAGGGCAGGGCCCCAGCAACCGGTGCTCAGGGGACAACGCGTAGCCCCTGCTGGGCCACTGGACTAAAGGGGGCAGCACGCAGGTTTCTGCCTGGGTCACTCCACAAAAAGGGGCCTAACGTCTCCCACTCGCCCACGCGAGGAGAAGCTCCCTCAGAACTGTTAATGTGACTGTGGGTGTGCCGGAGAACGAAATGGGAGGAGAATAACGCTGACAGATAACACACCACACACTACACGGAACTTGGATTTGAATCCAGATGAAGATCTGAGGCAGATGTTAGAATCAGCAGGAAGAGTGTAAGAATACGGAGTCCGTGTGTGGCTGTAGGCGGACGTGTGGGAACATGCCAAGTCAGAGATAAGTAAAAGAGATCACACACATACACACAAACACACATGCATACACATACACACATATACACACATCCACATAGGCTTTGTAAATGTGCACCCAGGAAAGAACAATATCGCAGAAAAGAGTCGGATAGATAAATACCTGCTGGCGGTAAGGTTCCGCTAGACGGGGCCGGGGGGGGGCGTTGCTGGGGGGGGGCGGTGGGGCTAGGCAAGCACAGAATAAGGCCGTTAGGATCTTTCAGATGGTGGGAACTGCATGGGCAGAAACAGAATAGGAAACTTCCATTTTTCCGTTGACCCTAACTGCTTTCCATTGATGTGGGCCGGTTGGGCTGAAAAGCTATAAAAGCTGTAGCCTGCCTTCTTCTGGGCGCTTTGGCCTTTTGCCTTTTTGCTTTTTCTCCTTTCTGCCTCTGCTCTCCTCCCTCTCCGTTCTCTTCCCTACTGGGCCTTAGCACATGGTAGCGGTCATCTTGGCCCAGGATTTTAAACCTGCACGTGGCTGGAACCCAGCTTGGAACCTAAGTCTGGGGTTTTCCTGTCACTGGATTGTGTACCAGAACAAGTATGAGTAAAGCCTTTTGAAACTTTGCTGGATCCTCGTGTCTTTCTCCATCTGCCTGCCCGACCCCCGAGGGGATCCCTAGACCCCTGCTTCCGGATTTTGTCGGGGCCCAGCAGTACTCCCATATCAGGCAACCAAGGCTTGTGGGTCAAATCCAGTCTAATAGCAAAGGCTGGTTTATAATCATATACATACCTTCTTTGTTGTTTGTGTTAGTCTTTAGGTCACACTCTGCAGTGCTCTGGGACTATTCCTGGCTCTGCACTCAAGGCTAACTAGCCCCTGGTGATGGTCAGGAGGCCAACCAAATGTGGTTTGAGGGACAGAACTGAGACAGGCACCTTACCTCCGCTACTATCTCTCTGACCCTCGTGGCTTTTAAAGTTTGAAAGGGCTTAAAAGAAAAAATTAAAATCAGCAGCAAGTTTCCTGACATGTGAAAACCTCATGAAAATCAAATATCTGCACCCATCAATAAGGTGTTACTGAAACGAGATGCCCTCTCGTTTATAACCATCAACGGCTGCTGCTCGCTACAAGAGTTGTTGCCATAGAAACGGCACAGTCTGTGAGATCCGATACCCTCGCCGGCTGTCTGTGCACCCCTGATAGGAAGGACAGTCCTGAAGACTGATGGCAGAGGAGGTGGTCCGGGACGCTCACCCGCCAGCAGCTGCAGCTCTCCCTTCCTGCCCTTTCTCACCTCCGACTCCAGGAAGCAATTAGCCAGCCCAGGAAGTACAAGACCTTGATTTCTGGGATCAATAGCACTTCTGCCCCAAACGCTCAATCGATAAGGAAAGAGCGGATTAAAAGAGTTTCTGCTGGGGCGGGCCAATCCCACGGGACTCTGGTCTCCACTCAAGGCTGGTGACTGACAGCCGCGCTGGTGTGTACATACAGCGACCAAGTCTAGTAAGTGTCAAGTCCCACGACGAGCCCTAACGAAGGGGCACATCCAGCTGATCACTTATTACGACCTCGTTTATTTCTAAGTTGAGAAACCACAGCAGGCCTGAGAAGGTGCTTCTTCCCTTAAGGGACTGGACACTCCTCTTATGAAGAGGCTCAGACAGAGGCTATTTCTGTAACAGATGAGAAGGGGTGGGATGGGATTCGAGGGGCTTGACCTGGTTTATCGTCTTGGTGATAGAGGCTCGTTGTCCTGCACCTCAGGCCCTTGGATGTTTGCACAGATCAACAGGCAAAGCCACAACGGACTTTGCCCAACTACAACTGGCACGTTGAGAGCAGCCGAGATACCTACTGGTCAGGCTGCCCGTAGAGCCTGCACAGGTGATCAACGCAACGAGGGTATAAAAACCACCAACATGGGCGTGCACAATGCTTGCCTTGCACTTAGCCACCCCTGGGTTCGATCCCGGCATCCCATATGGTCCCCCGAGCACCGAGAGCCAGAAGTAACCCCTGAGTATTGCTGGGTGTGACCCAAAATGCAAAAACAAACAAACAAACAAACCAAACAACCCCAAACCTTCAACAAACAGAATAAGGGAATTCTGACTTGGCTATAACATGGATGAACCGGAAGTGCATTATCCTAAGTGATTTAAATCCATCACAAAAAAGACAAATACAGCATGACCCCACCCACACAGAACTCTGTGCGGCCCAAGTGAGAGGCTGGAGGTACAGCAGTGGTTGCCGGGGCCAGTGGAAAAGGGAACTGCCGTGGACTGTGTACAGGGTTTGGACGATAGAGCGCTAAAGGTCAGCTGTGCCACTGGGCTCCGTTGTCAGTGCCACGGCTAGATGCATGTGTGAGCACCACCAGGGACATGCGTGTTAGCTGACAAGGATAACAGCTTCACTGCTGATGCTCTCACCCCTGGTGGGTCCCAGGCACCGGGCGAACTGCTACACGTACGATCATGTCTGAGGTGTCAAAGAATCTGTAAGGTGAGGGACATAATCCTTCCGTTTTTACCAACCAAGCAAAGCTGGGGAAAGTCAACCACCTGCTCTTCCTCCTACTGGTAAGAATAAAGCCGATGCCTGGCAGCCTGACCACTGTCTCCTCCTCTACCAGAACGCCTGCCCACAAAATCAGCATTTCAGGGGTTGGAGAGATGGCACGGGGTGGGGGGGGGGGAATAAGGCACATCCCAGCATACAGCCCACCCCAGTTCAACCCCTGGCACCGTATATGGACCCCGTAAGCACCACTAGAAGGTCATGTCTGAGTAGAGAGCCAGGACTAGCCCCTTTGTAGCACTGGGCCACACCCTATGTTCCCTACCCCAAGTCCTCACAAAACAAAGGGAAACAAGAGAGTACTTCACCCGATCTGGGAGGGAGACAAAATCTATGCTGCAAATCTCAAGTGTCTAAGTTGCTGGGCCGGAGAGCAGGAAAACCCAGCTGGGACTATTCTCCTTGACAAGAAGGAGCGACTCTTCCTCCGGTCATCCCTTAGGGACTTGGCCTTTATGGGGCCAGAACAGGATCTGGACAGGCTACTGACCATGGACACACGGAGTGGGACATGCGCCGCTCTCAGGCCAGGCGCCTAGGCATTCGCTGGGAGTAAAGAGAATAAATACGGTTACGAGCAGATGCATGGATTTAGACAGCATTGAACTTGGATCCCAGCTCGGCCCTTTCAAAGCCGTTTCTCTTGTAAACAGGGCAAGCTCTTTAAGCCCTGGGGCTTCCCTAACTGGAAAAGAGGGACGCCACAGGTCTTCCTGTATCTCAGAAAACAACAGAGAGTAAATCTCCTAGGATGCCCGGTTACTGGGCCACTATTCTGCAGAAGAGGTGTATGGCTTCGTGTGATACAAATAAAGTTTTATTAGAACCAAGTCACACCAATTCCGTACGGACGCTGGTCAGCAGCATATACCTGGGTTTGTCGCAGACTAAGGCTGCTGACCCCGCTCTAGAACACGAGTCATGTTCCCTATGGCATGTGCTGGGTCTAGAACATTCTGGGCACGCGGTAGCCCTTATGCAGTGGCTTGTATCTGCGTGAAACACAGAAAACCCTCCTTTAAGTCCTCAGAAGTGGATTTTCCCTACTCTGCAGTGGAACAAATTCCTAAACAATGTCATAAGGAAGTGGATGAGCCTTTTCATTTTCACAATGGACTTGATTTCCCTTTGCCCCCTATCTCTGCTCTACTACCGTGAGGACTGCATGCAGCCTCAGTGGCAGTACTCACATACCAGCTGCGGAGCTCTCACGCACGCCTGCCGGGGGTCACACCTTTAGAGCAGGGACACTGGCTTCTTGGGGTTGGGGCTCTCTCTCTCTCCCTCCCGGCTGCGGAGCAGCTGGAAATCTCCGCAGCCCCAGAGATCACAGTTGGCAACAACGCAGATGGAGCTGGTTCAGCCGGCAGCGCCTGGCTCAGATCACTGCAGCCAAGCGCGAGGCTCTTTTTTCATTCTTTGGGCCTGGGGGCCACGCCCAGCATGCCTCAGGCTTCACTTGGGTGACCCACTGTGGTTCTGGGACTTGAACTAGGGTCAGCCACATGCAAGGCAAACACCTGGACCCCTGTACTGTCCCTCCAGCCCCCAGTAAAATACTTTGGCCATGGAACAAGCTCCCGGCTGTGGAATTCCTGCATTACTGCAGCTGACACATGCCCTGAGACCTGCCTTGATGCGGACACTCGACTCCCTTCTCTCACCTCCTCCTCCTCCCTCTCCTCTCCAGCCTGACTTGTTCATTCAGAAACAGCCCACGAGCTTTTTGGTGTTTGTACATGAGGTGCCCACTCTGCCTGGCAATTTCTACCAGGCTAATTCTGCTGGCCTCGGAGGGTGGTCTCACACAGGATGGGGGGGGAGGCTTTTCTGATGATGAGTGTTTCCTTTTGTGCCCCCAGGACCACTGGCACCTTGTCTCGGAGGGAATCCCTGCTCCTGGACTGGCCCCTGGTCCCACTCAGATCACACATTCTCCAGCATCTCACTTTGCTTCCCGTGGCAGCGAGCCCAAGTTCCAGGTATTTGTTGTGTCTGATGGTGCTATTCATGGTAACAGCTAGGACCATCACCTCTACCAGAGGTTTAACGCAAAGAGAACCCCCAAGAGATTGCCATCATTTACAGGGATTCAAAGCAAAGCAGCTGGGCCAGAGTGACAGCACTGTGGAGAGGGTACTTGCCTTGTTAACGCTGCACACAGAGGGTACTTGCCAGGTTCAAATCCTGGCACCACATATGGTCTCCTGAGCCCTGCCAGGAGTGATCCCTGAGTACAGAGCCAGGAGTCAGCGCTGAGCACCACTGGGTGTAGCCTTCACCCAAAAACAAATTTAAAAAAAACTGAAACTATAATGTGTGATATTCAGCCAGTTGGGCTCAAACCAGGGAAATCTTTCTATTGTATTACTGTTCTGTCTGGGTCTTAGAGGGTCACTTCCAACAATACCCGGCCCACTGTGCAGGCCAGATGGCGCAGCCTTCAAGTGTGGTGGTGCTGGGGACCACCGGGCCACCAGGCAATGACTCAGGGCCTCCAGAGCTACGCTCAGTCAGTGGCTGGGATGATGAAGCTTGGGGCTTAGTGCGGGCCTCCAGCTGACCAGCTCTGCAGCCATGCCCTGGCCGGGAATCTTTTGAAAAGATTATGTCACATTTGGCTAAGGCTCAAGGCGGAGTGCGCATGAAAAGGGCATTCCGTGCCTTTGGGGATCATCGACAACACCTGAGTGAAGCACGGAAGAGCTAGAATGTCGCCGTGACCGCAGGGGACAGAAGACGCAGCATCCCCTAGAGTCCCGCACTGCAAAGGCTGCCGGCTCTGTCAGGGAACAGCACAGGGCTGGGGGCGCCCCAGAGAGGCAGCGGGCAGGGCAGCCACACGACACTACATATTCTTTCCTCACATTTGCCTCTTCCCGAACCGTCTTGTCTTATTAGGCTGCATAAGCAATGGGGCAAGGGAGAAGTGAGGGCAGAGGTCAGAGGACACAGCCTTGACCTTGCTTCTCCGTGAACCTGTTCATCTCCTGATCCATGTGGAGACAGATAAAACAAGGGCTGCTGTGGGGGAGCTCCCAACAACTTTACTCTCTCATGCCTATGGTCAACATGGGCTCCGTCATTCTACTGTGGCCATCATGGGCTCTGTCACTCTACTGTGGTCAACACAGGCTCCATCACTCACTGTGGTCTCTTGCACCCATAGTCAACACAGGCTCCATCACTCACTGTGGTCTTTCGCACCCATAGTCAACACAGGCTCCATCACTCACTGTGGTCTCTTGCACCCATAGTCAACACAGGCTCCATCACTCACTGTGGTCTCTTGCACCCATAGTCAACACAGGCTCCATCACTCACTGTGGTCTCTCGCACCCATAGTCAACACAGGCTCCATCACTCACTGTGGTCTCTTGCACCCATAGTCAACACAGGCTCCATCACTCACTGTGGTCTCTCGCACCCATAGTCAACACAGGCTCCATCACTCACTGTGGTCTCTCGCACCCATAGTCAACACAGGCTCCATCACTCACTGTGGTCTCTCGCACTCCAGAGTCAACACAGGCTCCATCACTCACTGTGGTCTCTCGCACCCAGAGTCAACACAGGCTCCATCACTCACTGTGGTCTCTTGCACCCATAGTCAACACAGGCTCCATCACTCACTGTGGTCTCTCGTACCCATAGTCAACACAGGCTCCATCACTCACCGCGGTCAATGCAGGCTCCATCACTCACCACACTCTCTTGTACCCATGGTCACGAAGGGTTCCACCACTCACCGTGGTCTTTTGTGGTCAGGAAACTCAAGGCCGGAGTAGTCACCCTCCACCAGGTTGAGGTGGCCACACACAGCGTCCAGCAGCACCTTCCCGGGGCTCTTTGCTGCAAAGAGAAACCAGAGAATCATGTGAGCTCTCTGAGTTTGGCAGCAGGCGCCCCCAGCCCACATTAGCCGGTTCTTCTGGGGTCCTGGCTAGCCACCAGCCCTGGACACAGGTGGGCCCTTCTTAGCCATTCTCTCACTTAAGAGCTAAATGCCGCTGATTTCTCCAGCCCCATCCCTGCTCCACACCCCCGTACTGAAGGTGAAGGCCCCGTCTGATGAATCCCTGTATCCGCAAAGCCTAAGGACCAATCTGGTGGAATGAATTAATAAAGGCATCCTGCCCACGGCATTCGCTAAGTGTCTTTTTTAACTCTCCATTCATTTTTGACTCCTAGATTCCATAACTGCTGCGAACGGCAAAGTACACTGAATTCTGTGCAGCGAGCCTGAGACCAGGGAATCGTGTGTTTCAGGCACCCATTTTCTAATTCCAAGTTTAAAATTATAGACTGGCGGGTGTAGGGAAATTAAAAATTTTTTTATTATACCACTGTGATATATACAGTTACAAAAATGTTAATATTTGGGTTTCAGTCATACAGTGTTCCAGCGCCCATCCCTCCACCAGTGCCCATTTCCCACCACCAATGTCCCATGTTTTTCCCTCTCCCCAGCCTGCATCTATGGCAGGCAATTTTCACTTCTCTCTGTCTTTCTCCCTTCTCTTACACACTGTGGCTTGCAATACATACGTTTAGAGGTTTTATATATATATATATATATATATATATATATATATATATATATATATATATATATAAGAGGTTTTATATATATATCCTTTTTGTGTGCTTTCAATGCTCAGTTCTATGCTAGTATTATCATGTACAATAATTATTAGTACACTGTTCCTTTCTCTCTGTATTACCTAACCTCTGACTCCCACACATTTGCAGTAGGTTCTACCAACTGATAAGACCTTCAGGGGAAAATTAATCCAAACTCTATTCCCTAGATCAAAGGCTGGCGGGAAATGGGGAGAAAACTCAAGAACTTGTGTACAGTCTATATGTGGGAGATCCAGGTTCGATCCCTAGTACCACACGGCTCCCTGAGCACCGCTGGAGGTAGCCCCTATACCCTGCTGGGTATAGTCGCCCAGTCCCCACCCCCCAAAATTAATCCCAATCCCATCAAACAAAAAGCAAAATGTTCCAGAGCACCGACAGTTACTG